>JASCZW010000438.1:0-345629 GCA_034211315.2 Aedes japonicus | reverse complement strand
GTTGAGGATATAATTGAACTTGTATCCGATCAGGCATGGTAACCCTTTGTCTTATTACCCCACAAATCCTCTGTGCCTGACTCCGGGAATACTTACCGTCTCAAATGCCCTCTGCTCAGTTTTCAACCTCTGTATCTTTCATTTTCAAAGCCTTACGCCGTTGCCGTCCATACGGAACTATCATTACACTTTCTCTTCATGCTCTAGCCGTGCTAGCAACTTAATCATCAAAGATCGTTACTTCCGGCGCTAAGTGGATATCATAAAAAATGGCCACCAAAGTGAAGTCTACTGCCGAAAAAATGTGTAGTTTGATGCATTTTGTCTGATTATCTTGCTTTCCAAGCAGACGAATTGGTCTCACAAAGAGCTGGTGAGTCCTGACGATTTGTTATGATTCGCTTTGACTCAGCATCAGAACTGTCATTCGAGAAATTTGGCACACGCAATTGTTCGTAACTTTTTAGCGAGTGGGTACGGTAACCGAAACGTATTTCATTGTGTTGTGTCAATTGGTGCAATGAGTTCAGTAAAAATCGGTCATGGATATCAACCATGATGGCTTCGAATTGAAGAAATAGTGCGCCAACAATTTTGGGCACTCACTTCGAAAACCCAAACGCTTCTCAGCATCGATGGATCCGAAAACAGCTCGGAATCGCACATTCAAATCGTATCTATGCGATCAAAACGTTCAGAGGACCGTAAGACAACTGTGCGGGAAAAATGGTAGTGGCCAAAACGATGGCACATCAAAACCAGGAAGGCCATGGTATTGAACCATTTAAGCGTTATCCCAACATTTCGATGAGGATGTTACGAAAAAGGCGAAAGTTTCAGTTTGTTTCGTGCAGAAAACAATGAAATGTTCTGGATTACATGTGTACAAGGTCCAGAAGGCACCGAACCGGAGCGATAAACAGAACTCGGTGGCCAAAACTCGTGTAGAAAACTTTACAGGAGTGGCTCACAAAACCGTTCTGCATTGTGATGGACGATGAGACCTACATTAAATCCGACACCACCAAATGCCAGGACAGGAACTCTGCGTCGCCACCTCTAAGTTGGCCGTTCCGGAGAGTGTAAGGAAAAAGAAACTGTCGAAATTCGCCAAAAAAATCCTTGTCTGGCAAGCGATCTGCGGACAAATCTACAAGGACGAATGCCTCCAAAAACGACTTCTGCCCTTCTTGAGATCTCACGATGGCCCGACACTGTTTTGGTTGGATTTCGCATCTTGCCACTATGCCGGCCCGTCTTAGACTGGTACAAAGATAATAATGTGGTTTTTGTGCCAAAGACGTCAACCCTCCAAACACTCCGGAACTTCGCCCAATTGCAAAAATTTGGGCAATCATGAAGGCAAAGCTCGTTAAAACTCCAAAACTGATAGAACATGAACTTGAAACTAAAGAAAGTGTGGTTAAAAGTAAGTAAGCAAGTCGGTCCCTATCATAGCCCAAAGTTTGATGAAAGGGGTCAAGGCAAAGGTGCAGGGCATTTGGGTTGGGAGAAGAGGTTCAATAAACCAATGATGTCAAATACTTAACCATTTAGTAGTAATTTATTTCCAGAAACGATTGAAAAGAATCGGGCTCAAGGAAAATTTTTGGTGACCTATTTTGTGTGTCCAAATTTCATCGAATACAGTCTTCTTTATGCTTGAATGACTTTGGCTTTGACCTCTCGGATGAGTTCCGAAATTGAGTATGATCTGTATCATCTTGTATAGTCGATATTTAGTAGAATTTTTTCACTTTTGCGGCAAAGGATGTAATTTTACCCACCACAATGGGTTCTTAAGTTAACAATTCGGAACTAGTTTCAAATTGTGGCGGAAGTTGATCAAAATCTATACCAAATTCAAAATGATTCAAAATACATCCGGTTTATAAAAAAATACAACGCCGGTTTCTAGCCTGTTCGTGTTTTCTAGTTTTGTTCTTAACAAATAGACCAAAAGCTGCACCGCCATTACTGATCTAATTTGAACTTATGCTAACGTGATAAACGATATACGCACATACACATGAGATACATGAGCAGTGGTCACGGTTCATGACAACTGAAATAACCTGGAACAAAGAAGGATACTAACATTGGAGAGAGAAAAAAGTATCAATAACGCACGTCAGCTGATTTCAGTGCACAAAGTTTATTTTGGTTTATCCAGTCGATATCGGCCATTCGTTCGCGCTTGTGCGATCGGTTTATAAATTGGTTCGTTAAAGTATCGAATGTCCACGGCCTAGGTCAATTGGGTGTGAAATGTTAAAAGCGGGAGATGGAAAGGCAAGGATACTCGATGCGTTTCTGGAGAGAACAGAAAAAAAAACAGATTTTTGATTGACTTATGTAAGCATTTTGTTTGAAAAGAAACTGATCGAAGCACTGTGCTTCCTCTTTTATCACACAAATACTTTGTGGTTTCATTCAAAGATTTTTTCAAAACATACACTTGCCCAGTTTTCATTAACGGGTCTTAGCAAAAACTGAAATTTCTGTTGATGGTCATGGATTGCAAACGTATATTTAGTTGAATTGTTAAAGACATATTTTAGACGTTTTGCTGATAGTTCGACACCTTTTCTTATTTTCCAAGTTGGAAACGAAGACACATTGGCCTATCAAAGCAATGCAATTTAAGGGCGCATTTTGTTTTGTCAATAAGAAACGTTCACCTTTTAGTCATTAAAAGTAATTTTACTACTGCTTAGTTGTAGAAGGCATTTTTTTCGCATTTCCGTTGATTTCAGACTTCCTCTCTTGTCTACAATATTCTAAATGATCATGATCAACCATAGGCAATATTTTCGACTTTGGCAATTCGTTTGTCTATCGCCAACCAGACTGCTCCTGTGTCAAACTTCTCTTTCTATAGAAAACAAGTAAATTTCGATTCCATCAAACTGTTCGTCAAACGTTCGGTTGAATTGAAACGGTCGGACGGCAAACTCCCACATTTCGTGAGTGCGACTGAAGTGTCCCCCAAATACAGCGATTGTCTGCTACCATTACGTTGTATTCGATTCTGGTCAATCATAAACAATTCAGTTGGTTGAACGAACTGCCATAACAAACCGCGCTATTCGGTGGTTTCCTGTATGTTCATAGATACGTAAAACACCACCACCAGCCGTACATTTGCGTTGTTTTCCTCGAAATTTGCTCAGCTGAATTTTCAATAGCACCGAGCGGGAAAACCTCGCCACTAGTAGGGCTTCGCAAATCGATAGCCGGCGTGTTTATCACTTTCCTTGTTGACGATTTCCATAGATATGGGCTTCTGTGGTACAATGTAAATTCAAATGAAAGTTGGTTCGAGTCAAATGTGGATAATGGGAATATTCAGAAATGATTTTTTGGGAGGAAACTTTTTTTTTCAACTTAATGATATTGCTATGTTTTGTAGGTCTTTCCTATTTTATACCAAATTCAAAACGGATTGACACTAATGGGTACGAATGTGCTGTGACTTTTTTTTCCTAAATAAGCGCTTTCCTAAACCATTGCAGATCTTATGATGTGAGGATGAAAACTGATAAAAAAGTTGTACCATTTTATTTAAAATTTTTAAAATATGTGAATAATCCAAAAGAAAGTTTTTAGAATATGCAAGTAATATTCTTAAAAATCTCAATCTCTCAACGTTTCGTCAGAGTCACCAATAGTTTTTATTTCTGGACAATATGAAGCTATAAGCAGTCATTTCCATCTTATTGTCTTTTAGACGAGAAAAAATAACCAAAGAGTTACGAAAACATTATTTCGATTGATGCTCACATTTTGGAAGATGCCGCCGAAAATCTTCAAAATTATTGTAAAGGGTGTTCCGATCAAATTTGGCCAAAATAGAACGGAACAATTGTGTCGCTTCAGGAAAGGCAATAGACGTTTTTGTAGACACTCGCTCAGATAAATTTCCTAGTTGACGGTTCCTGTCGCAATGTAAACGTTGCTTTTCAAGCCACAGGTACAGATGGCCTGCCACGCCAGATATTTCTTCGCGAATTTTGACAGTTTTGAAAATATCTACCAACTTTCTCCGTCCGGTTGCCGTATAAAATTCCTGTCCAGGAAGCTGTTCAAAGTCTAACTTGCCATAAGCTTCATCGTCCTGTACCACGCAATCAAACTTCGTCAGCATCGTCGTGTACAACTTTCACCATCGTGCTATGGCCGACGTGTTTTGTTTATCGTCGCAATTTGGAGTCACCACTTTCTTGTAGTCGACAGTCCAACTCGTTTTTAGATCTATCCACGGTTGAAGGCGCCAGCTTTCCTGGCTGTTCACAAAACACTTTTAAAATATTTGTAACAGTTGATTTAGCCACATTCAACCATTTCGCCAACTTGGCGTGAGGACTGTGTTCGCGTAAAGACTGTATTCGATGAAATTTGGACACACAAAATAGGGCACCACAAATTTTCCTTGAGCCCGATTCTTTTCAAACTTTCTGGAAATAAATACTAAATGGTTAAGTTTTGACATCATTGATTTATTGAACCTCTTCTCCCAACCCAAATGCCCGCACCTTTGCCTTGACTCCTTTCATCCTTTCATTGCTTACTTACTTTTAACCACACTTTCTTTAGTTCAAGTTCATTTTCTATCAGTTTTGGAGTTTTAACGAGCTTTGCCTTCATGATTGCCCAACATTTTTCAATTGGGCGAAGTTTCAGAGTGTTTGGAGGGTTGACGTCTTTTGGTACAAAAACTACATTATTACCTTTGTACCAGTCTAAGACGGGCCGTACATAGTGGCAAGATGCCAAATCCGGCCAAAACAGTGTCGAGCCATCGTGAGATCTCAAGAAGTGCCGAAGTCGTTTTTGGAGGCGATTCGTCCTTGTAGATTTGTCCGTTGACGGTCCCAGAGGTGATGAAGGGGCTGACTCATTTGCCACATCCGCAGATCGCTTGCCAGACAAAGGAAATTTTTGGCGAATTTCGACAGTTTCTTCTTTCGTACACTCTCCGGAACGGCCAACTTAGAGGTGGCGCCGTAGTGTTCCTGTCCTGGCATTTGTTTGGTGTCGGCTTTAATGTAGGTCTCATCGTCCATCCAAAAATAATTACTGATTTCTGATGTTGAAGGAGATGTTCGCTCATCACCATCAGGCACCATGAAGTGAACAACAATGTTTTGGTTAGAATTGGAAGAACGAGAAAAAGTTTTGATAGTTCCGCTAGTGTGCGGCAGGCTCGAAACATAGCAAATGCTTTATGAAAATTGAGCGAAAGGTGCATGTACAGTGGTTTTTTGCCTAACATCTTGCCTGCGTTGTTTGCTTAACGATCCACTTTAACGCTTCGCTGCAGTTGGGATGTTATGGCAAAAATGATCGTTAGTTCGATACCACCTGTACACATACCGTCTTTTCATGAATTTTCCTAAAACATCTGCCATGTTTTCAGAGCCTGCCGCACACTGCCGGAGACTATCAAAAACTTTTTCTTCATATCTTCCAATTCTAGCCAAAAAGCATTGTTTTCACTTCTTGGTGCCTCATGGTGATGAGCGAACATCTCCTTCAACATCAGAAATCAGTAATTATTTTTACATCGTTTCCCATAATTTTTCCAAATTTTTGTTTGAGCGGTTCGAGTGCTAACACCTTGTAAACAAGCTCCCTGAAGTATCAAGGAAGTTAAGTTAACAAATTCCGTGCTATGATCTATTGTCGTCGATTTTTTTTATTACATTGCTTAGACAGCTCGAAAAGACGTTTTGAAAGAGTGCCATGTACGTCGTTTGACCTCCTTTTTGCGTTACCTGGATTTTTCCATTGGCTTAGGTCATCTCTTATGCAAAGCTCATTTGATCCCAACTACGTTCGCTATGGCTAATTCTTGAATTGTTTTTTTTTTCTTTTTTTACCACACTTTACACCTGAGTGCATTCGTGTCGGTCAATTCTTGTTTCACTAATTCTCAATTTCTACACCATTATCATTTAGCATTTTCTTTTCTCACATCATTTTTTTTCTTCTGCTTCTATTCTTCCATCTTTTCCACATTTGTACTTCAGCTTCCCTTCTTCTGTATGTTTTCTTTCACTTTTATTCTTTCATTATCTTCTTCCAGTTCTCTTCTCTCTCTTCTCTTCTTCCACTTTATCTTCTCCGTTTCCCTCATCTACTTCTTTTCTTCAATTTCTCTGCGTCCACTTCTCTTTTTCTACTTTATCTTATCCTTTTTTCACTTTTTTTCTTCCAACTTGAGGCTTCCGCATCTCTTCCTACATTTATCTTCACTTGCTTCTTTTCTTCCGCTACTTATCTTCCACATTCATTCTTCTGCTACTTTTCTTCCAACTTTTTTCTTCCTCTGCTTCTCTTCATTCATTTATTTTCTCCCATTTGTCTTCTTACGATTCTACTCTTCCGGTTAACTTCTTCCGTTTCATTTCTTCCTCTAATCGGCTTTCTTTTTTTATCTACCGCTTCTTTTATTCTTTGTCTCTTCTTTCGTTTTTCTTCTTTTACATCAATTCGTTTGTTTCTTTTCTTCCGCATTTATACTTCTGCTTCTTTTCTTCTGTTTATCTTGTTCCATTTCTTTTCTTCCACTTCTCTTATTTCCCTTTTGTTGTTCAACCTCTTTCTTCCAGTCTTCCATTTATCTTTTTCGATTTCTCTTCTTGCTCTTCTTCTTCCATATCTCTTTATGCATTTCATTTTTTACACCTCCCTTCTTCCGCTTATTTTCATCCGTTTCTGTCATTTTGCTCAACCATTCATTCATTTTCACTATATTTTAATATTCTTTCCAACTTGCAATTTTTTTTTATTTTACTTCTCCGTCATCTTGGTTCACTTTTGTTTACACCTTCAGACCTATTTACATTCTATTTTTTCTCGTTTTCTGGATCCTCTGAATTATCTTATTTTGTTTCCGCTTCATCGTTTGTCTCATCAGCTTCCGTTTGTTTATCCTTTTCATATGTTACTTGCCGTCTTCCTTCATCTGCATCCTTTAATAATTTTCGTTGATTCGTTTTCACTGCATTGTTTTTTTTTCCATTCATATCTTCTTTTCTACGCCATATTTTCTCCATTCTTTTACATCTCCTTCATTCGCTGTATTTCTCAATATTTTCTTTCTTCCCACTTTCTTTGCCAATATCTGAATTCACTGTCTTCATTATCAGCAGCCGTTTATTTATTCCCTTCATCTGCTTCATAATCTTCGCTCTCATATCTTCAACTTCATTTGAATTCCTACGATGTCCGCTTTTTTACCTCCGATATTTTCTGTTATATCTTCTTTTTCTCCGCTTCTCACATTTCTGCTCTTTCTTCTATTCGCAAGCTTCGATACACATTGATTTCATGCAGGAACTTCAGCAATCGCTTTTTGTTGTCATCTTCTTTTAATAACGTTACATTCTGGTTGGTCGGATCGATATCGTACTTCGTTCTAACTGCTTCGAACATTCTGCGGTGCAATATTATGTGGCGGACATCCACGACCGTCCCTCAACAATCACATACTGGTGGTGTAGATTTCTTCAACAGAAACTCGTGCGTAAGCCTTGTATGGCCAATACGTAGGCGAGTTAGTACTCGCTGATCAGAAATTTTTCTTTTCTGTTTTGATCGAACCATTTTTTTTGTCTCAGTCTTTACCTCCCGCAGGTCCACGTCTCTCATTTGCGCCCAACCTTCTTCCCACTGCTGGCGGATAGCTTGATTCATTGCTTTTGTAGCGTCTTTCCTATGGATAGCGACGACAAGTTGCGGACTATTCCGCGCTTCACCTGCGAGACGATCTGCTTCCTGCCACGAATACCGGAATGACCAGAGATCCAACAAAACGGACGGTTGTGTATTGGACGGTTTCGTAGTAGGTTCTCTATTTCCTGAATCCAGGGATGCTGTGGTTTTCTTGCCTCGATGGCCACAAGGCAGCTGGCCACGTCAGACAATATGATTAAATCGTTTGATGCACTTATGCTAAGGGCTGATTGGATCGCAAAGGCCTCTGCTGAGAAAACGCTTCAATATGATAGAAGATCTATTGATTTTTGAAGGTTAAATTATTGTACACTTAGATTCGCCAGTGCAGACTACTGTGGCACGATTGAACCTAGTTTCCAGTATTTCTGTACAATGGGACGCACAATATCCGTGGAAGTCTAAGTGGTTTATGAATAAGCCCTTTATCAAATTTTGAGAAGTTCCAATATTCATGATTTTGAGTGACCATTCACTCAATTTTGGGTAAATCCGAATAAGCGTGTTCAATCTAGTTTTATAGAAACTAGTATTGAGCGATGTCGAATCGAGATTTCTGGAAATCGATCACACGCCATTCCAAAATTACTCAAACTTTGATACACGTCAAATCTAAAGTAAACCTTTTGCGATATTTTGTTGACGTAGGACTACGTCTATGTTTTCAATACTTTGGTACACGTTCGAATTGCGAAAATTTGGAACGTCAGGAAAATATATATAGAAACTTTTTTGCAATCGTAGCTCGCTGGATGCTAGCATATTATGACTTCGCTATTACAGACATAATCATATAACAAGTTGTTTAATGTTGGTAATGTTCCAATCAGTGCTTAAAAGTGTTTCTGTTCCTTTTAGTGCGTAGGAAAGAGTCCCAATAGGAATCACTTATTTTCGATAAAGTGTTTTAAAGAGAAAGGGAAATGTCGCAGTATCAGAGCAGCAATTCGAGCGAATAAATCTTTTAGCTATTTTAAAAAACAGCATGAGTACTCAGAATTTAAGTAAAATGAAACGGGAGTGTTCGTGCTCTTATTCCAGCTTTTGTAGCTACCGTATTATTGTACTAACATATTCCACGGTACTTCCGAAACTCAAACAGCAATTAATCGCTGTTCGTTCATCATGAAAGTTTCTTACTTCGCTTTTTATTTCCTGAGCACATTTTACCATAGCAACCCCCATCCATTTAGAACAGCAAGGCAACCCCAATCGCCACAAACTAATAATCAAGACCAAGCACGGAGCGAATAAGAAACGTACAGCAATGGAAACAATAACAACAATGTAGCTTCTGTCTGTAGTTAAACTTAATAAAAACGAGTGTAGGTTTTGGTTCATATGAACATTCGAGTAAAATAGAGGAATTCCTGTGCGTTGTTTGCCCATCGCAACCCACCCAGGCCAGGCAAGAAATGGAAACATATGAAGTAAGCCCACACACGAACCGGACCTACAGTTGCGAGCGAACGAACTGAATAGGAAGGCCAGCCGGAAACGAACAGGAATCAGTACGGTTAGGCGTCAGGGCAGGCAGGATGTGGTGTGAAGAGGGTGCAAGCTGGAGAGTGGGCGTCACGAGTGCGCGCAACTATGGCTTCCTCCATTTTCATTTTATTTCGAATGAATCAAGCGACGGCATACCCCTGCTATGTCGCGATAGAAAGGAAACTCTGGGCAGAGGAATGATAAGCAAATGAAAAAGAAAACACCAAACTCAATTGGGTTTCCATGGAAGACATCAGAGAAAAGAAAGCTTTGGTGAGTTCAAAAACTGTTCCATTGCCTTCTACGAACACTGGCTTTCGTGATAGAAAAGATAAGATTTCTAACTTGAGGACACTATTGCAGTATGTTTGGTGTTTACTTGGGCCAATATCTGATAAACTATAAAATGTAAAATGTAAACCCGGTGAATCCAGGGGCTGGATGGTTAATATGAAAATACATATTTTTTGGCTCAGCAAGTATTAGCGCATTGGTCCCAATCTCGGTCCAAGCTAATTGAATCACCCCTCAAAATATAACTCCCAACGAATAACACTTCAAATAGTCTGTCAAAATCAAAACAAAAACAAAGATTCTAATTCCACAATTTCAGATTCTAGTACAGACTATCCAGACCCAGGATATACTCCTCAAAAATGGTCTAAGTCCATGTCCATCGAGAATTTTCCTCCAGAAAATTTGAGTTTTCTCTCAGTTCTGACTCCTTGTTCTGGAGGATCGCAGTGTGCCTTGTTCGATGATGAAAGCAAATATTTTTCCTCCCGTGAAAATTACGAATTTACTTCCGATTTTTCGTGTTTTTAGTTGTTTTGACTGACGTTTTGTAAAATATTTATGTGGCCGAGTTTTCGTAGTGTTAAATTGTAAAATTGTTCCATCCTCGGGGAAATGAAAACTGCGAATAAATTATCCGGATCGTAGGCGGATGTCAGGCGAGCTAAAGTTGGCGATCGATGCGCAAAGGGGTGATTCAAAAATGACGTCCACTCTTTAGGGGGGGGGGATGGGTGGTATCAAATTTGTGACAATATGTGAAAGGGGGGGGGGGGAGGGGTTATAAAAATGTGACATCCAACAATTTTGCATTTGGTAATCTAAATTTGTCAGCGTTAATACGAAAACAAAGGCGTCGAAAAGTTTGAGTGTACGGTAAATGAAAATACACATTTTACTTAGTTGTGCGAGTGCATAAAATTTATTTACTGCTGTCATACATGTTCTTATCGTCAATGAGCACGAACCGCACGAGCTGTGCTTCATTCTGAAACTTCGTCGAAGTTTGATTTTGTTGAAAATCCTATTGTGTTGTATTTTGTCGTGCATACCCGCTGTGCAATTAACAAGCCAACCGTGGTGTGTGAATACTGGCGAGATATAAAAAAACGAATCCTATTGTGAAGAACTTTTCAAATCGAAAATCAGCACCTTGAAAACGGAAGCTTCGAAACCGAAAGATATACTAAAGGTTTTTCGTCTAATGTAACTGTATATTCTTCAATATTTGTGCTGACCTGTAGATATCAACTTTAAATTAACATTATTTTAAATAAATTTAACCTTTACTAACAATTTTAAAGTAACCAGTCGAGTTATTAGTACGAGACACTGAAGAAGTCTGCACATTGTAGACGAAATACGCGTATCTGTCGAAGATAAGCAAAGGTAGTTGGAATTAAATGGAGATTACTAATTTTTCTTCTAATTTATAGTTAATTTTAAAGTGTTTTAATTAATAATAGAATTTAAGCTATCTGATCTAAATTTTCACGTGTTCGTAGTGTTACTTAATGGTCGCTTTTATTCGCTAGAGGTATTGTGTAGACAGACAATCGAAACAACTGTCAAAGTTATGTGGTAGCGTTAGTGCTCAAGGCGGTTGATTTCAAATCGACCCAGTTGGATTTGGAATGGTACTGAACGACCTGGCCTCTGTCGCTGACAATGACTCATTAGCTTCTGCACAGTGGTACTTCCCACCATTTTGACCACTTTTGGCAAATCTTTTTAAAAATTTTGGATGTCGTCCGCTGGTTTTATGAATTTTCGAAGCTTTGCTTTGGTTAAAGCCCAAAAACTCTCGATTGGCCGTGACTCCGTGCAGTTCGGCGGATTTATGTCTTTCGGCACGAAACATACATTTTGACTTTTGTAGCATTTTAAAGTGTTCTTTGCGTAATGACATGATGCCAACTCAGGCCAAAACACTACTTGACTTTCGTGCTGCCTGATCATCGGCAATAATCGCTTCTGGAGACATTCCGTAACGTATTTCTGAGTGTTCATCGTCTCGGTTGTGATGTACGGACTAGATGTTTTACCACACTCGCATATTGCCTGCCAAACCATAACCTTCTTTCCGAATTTTTCGGTAAAAATTGCCTTCTCCGTTTCGGGGATGTCTTTGATTTCGCTTACAGTATAGAATTGTGGTCCGGGAAGCGTTTTGTAATCTAGTTTCACATACGTTTCATCGTCCATTATTATACACCCAGAATTTCTACACAATAACGAATCGTAGAGTTTGCGGGCCCGTAGTTTCACGGACGTGGCCTGTTTTGGGTTTCTTTTGGGTTTTTTCTGCTTCCTGTATGTTTTTAGCCCAAGTCTTTCTTTGGCACGCATGACGTTACTCGACGAGGTCCCTAGTTTTTTCGCAACATCCCGAGCGGAAGTCGCTGTTGAAATATTTCATTATATTCAAAGTGACCGTTAAAATAAGGTGTGCTTATACTTTCTGGAATAGTCGTTAGTTGCTGAAGACGTTGGTTGATCTTGGTCAGCATGGAGCGTCTGCTGTGCAGAGAGGTGAGGCTATGAATTTGGAGTAACATGTACATTTTATATAGCAACAACAGCATTGTTAAAAATAAATACGTACGCGAACAATCTTTTCAGTTAGCATATTCTCTTTTGAAAGTAACAAAAATATCATAAATCTTGAAATCTTGATTTTATAGAATATGGGACAGTGCTTAAGGATGGGGGAGATTGCGGTCAGGAAGAACCTGCTTCTTTAAAAAAGTTTATAATTAAGGAATCGAAAAGTGCTTGAAATTTTCTTGGCAATAAAAAATATGATCTAGATTAAGTGTTGCACACAATTTCAACGTTGAGAGAAACGGTCGGGAACTTTGAATAAAACATCATCCTTTGCGAAAAAAAAATCAATCAATTTATTATCAACAAGAAATTATGATTTCAGTCCTGTATGGAAATATCAAAATAGGGTAAAATTATGAAATTCGATAACTGATCGTCTTAGGAAAACATTCTTGTGGTGGAAAGTGCTTTAAATTATCTCAGCAAGCTGAAAAATTATGCAATGGCAAATTTTTTACACAAAAGTTTCTAGGGCTCAGGAAAATCGAAAAATAACTTCGTCTATACCAAAATTGCCCACAAAATTGAAATATTGATTTTTTGAAACCCATGTCAAAGTGCGATCATTTCTTGATCTCCCAGTATGAAATATCAGTGGAATTTCCTAGACTGTTCAATGTAACTCACGAAAATCCTCGATATATTTCAAAAACAAAAAACTCACCGCTTTCAAATTGTATTGTTCTAAAAATCAAATTTTGCAATCAAAAACAATTATTTCTGTTGGAATATTCATGATTTCATTTCTTTTTCACTTCCTGATCATATTCTTTTTCGGGCTTTCAAGAATTTCAAGATTTTTCAGTACTTTTTTCTACGAGATGTTTTGCGCATCTTCTCTACAAGAAAAATTATGTATGTTTCCATATAATTTTCCATATCTCGAGAACAACATCCAATATCGATATATCAAAATTTGCAATCGCATAAATGTTGGTTTGGTTTTTTTCGCCATACAAACGGTGTTTTTCTGTTCCGAACAATTTTCCTGAACCGTGAAATAATGTTGTGTAAAATATCTTTCCAGAATATTGATTAGAAAATTTCAAGCACTTTGATGTTTTACAAAGTTTGCACTGCAAACTTAAATTATTCACCAGAGCTGAACTGAGATCAGTCAATGGTGTTTAAGCCAGATTTTGCCCGATTATGGGGTAACTTTGGTCAAAAATCTGTTACTTATGCACAAAAGTGAGGAAAAAACACCGGTTTCCACATTAAACCCGGGGTTATCTCATAGATGTGTAAGTGCATTTTAGAGTGTGGTTCATGGGTTATGAATTTTTAAAGTAAGTATTATTGGAAAAAAACTAAAAATGATATAAACTCAACTAAAACTCCCCATTTCTTAAATTGTATCCATTGTAATCTAGTTAGTTCGATGGTTGTAAAGATGTAAATGTAGCCACTCATACCGATGTGGTCTAGAGAAAAAGCTACGAATCAGCATATTTTAATAAAGCTTTGTTTTTGAATCTTCAAAAACTATCGCACCTTTAATATTTATCAAGAGTAATAAAAATATATAATGAAATTATTAATTGAATAGGCATTTCTGAATCATAATCAGTCAAGTTTTTCTTCTACTTTTCAACTTAGATTATTTTAAATTCAAAACTGAAATGTTTCTTAAGTGAGTGCAGTTTAAAAAAATATATTTAAAAAAAATACGTTTTTTGCAGAAGAAAAAATGTCATATGATAAGTTTTGTCCATCTTTTACGAATATCTTGATTTATCTCTGCCAGTTATTTCCATCAAAACACACTTCCCTTATCCGTGGAGAGAAGATCTTTACACATGTAATTATGTAAATGATTCAATTTGAACTAAAATACACGTTATTATTGAAATCGATAAAACCAATATGCATATATTCTTTTTTTCAGAAGTGTGACATCCAAGGGGGTAATCATATTTGTGACAAAGTGTGACAGAGGGGGGTTTAAAAACCTGAAATTTGATGGACGTCATTTTTGAATCACCCCAAAGCGGGATGCTAAGCTGAAGATTTTTCACCGGTGGAGAAAGTGTGTGTGTGTGTGTGTGTGTGTGTGTGTGTGTGTGTGTGTGTGTGTGTGTGTGTGTGTGTGTGTGTGTGTGTGTGTGTTCTCCGGGAGGAATTTGCATAAACAAGGTTGCGTTGATAAGTGACGTGACTGAGCTTTGCTTCTGTGTTTGTTTTGAGCACAAAGATTGAAAAAGGCAATAAGTTCGAGATACGATGCTATTTTCGTTCACGTGCAAGCAATGCCATATAGGCAAGCATGGCGGGTTTGGGTAGGCATCATTTAGATACTTTGGAAGAAGCAGAACGCCAACCGGTTGGACCCCGCAAAGGGTTTTCAGACAATTGAGAGGTGGTAAGTGCTCTCAAAAACGTTGAGAGAAACAGGTTATTGGTATCCTTTTGTCCCCTGAATTATATGAACTATATTATATGATAGCATCACTTATCAAGGTGAATCCTGATCCCTTAAACCCTACCCTACTAACATAGAAAAACCTCCTTCCTGTGACCTTTGTGGGTTAAGCAGAGGTAAACACGGTCCCTAAACAACAAAGGTCACACTAACTTTCCTTCCCTATTCCCACCTGATTGCAAGGACGTGGCCGGCGCCGTTATTGATTATTACAGAAATTGAGTGACTGAAACGTGTACAGTGAGAATGGCCGATACTCCCAGCCCCATTCAGTTGATTCATTGTGCAATTTCACTGATTCTGATCAATCACGGAGTAGCAACCATTGATACGTGCAGTCAGTCAAGTTAAGCTAAGCTAAGTTCTGGCTCCTTGTTCTGAATCGAAACTTTTGCCTCAAACGATAGATTTGTCTAGATTTAAAAAAAAATGTTTCAAAATCCACGGACTGGACATAAGTGACCACCGAGAACTAACTCCTACCGAAAAATGTCCTTTTTTCCCACCCGAAGTTTGCCGATTTTTTTTATCGGGTACAAGTTGTCGGATCATTTCCTACTGGGCTTGATTCGAAAACTAAAAACTTCGGATTTGGAAGGAAGGAATGTTAGTTCGATATTCGTTGCTACCCCCACGAGTATCTCAGGAAAGGAAATTGTTCGTGGAAGGTTTTTGTAGGTTTAATCTTGGTAGATTAGACAAAAGTGAGTGAAATTGTTTATTCGTTTTTTTTGTATTTATATCCATTTATATGATGAAAAAAATTTATACGAATATAAGTACAAATGTAAACTAACAGTAAGGATGGTATTGGGGTCACTCATAAAGTGTGAAGGTAGCTTTTCATTGGTAAAAACAGGGTAACATTTGCATTTAAAAAATTGACAAAAATTGCAGATTTTTTATGGGTTTACCTTCATCCGACGAAACTACCCATGCAGCATCAATCATAGTAACCCATGAGTCAGCAGACAAAATTTGACAGCTCTATCAGTCGAACTCTAACCGTGATGGCAAAAACAGTGAAGCAACTCCGTTCAGAAGTGTGCGCGTTCAAAGAACGGCACCCCGCCGCGTCAAAAACGGACATCGTGCAGCACTTTGTGGACGCCGGACACCCCCGTTCCGGCATCTACAACATCTTGGCACTATTAGACAACTATCAGAGCGTCGAAAGAAAGCCCGGTTCCAGACGGCCAACGACCCTGAACGACAAAAAGCTCCAAAGGATGCTGAAGAGAAGAGGAAGACCGAGGGAAAAGTGGCTACATCGGGAGGCTTGACCGGGAGGTCGGTTCAACCGGCCAAACAGTGAAAAAGTACCTGTCGAACATGAACATACATGTCAGGAAGCGGAAGTCACGTCCACTGGTTTAGGGGCTGCAGACAATGACGCAGCGGCAGCGGGTGAATAAGATGGTCAACTCGGTTTTCCCAGTGATGGAGGTGAAGTTCATTTCACATCCCAAGTTCCCCAAAAAGAGGCTGCTATGGCTGGCAATCAGCGAGAAGGGGATGTCAAAGCCGCTCTTCTTTCGCTCCGGACTATCCGTGAACGGCGAAATTTATAGTTCGGAATGACTGCCGGAAGTTCATCAAGAAACACCATTAGGGTGAAGACACGGTGTTCTGGCCGGATCAAGCGTTGGCCCACTACTCGAAGCAATCGTTGGAGGAGATGGAGCCTGAATATCGAAATATCAAAATGACATTGTTTCCTGCCTTCAGAGTATTTCTGACACTGCGGTCAGGATTGGGATTCCCATCCTCCTCGTTCAGGCAAGTATGCTTCTGTTAATAACATTTCTTTGTCTAATCAGCTTTCGTGAGTCCGTCAGCATTAGTTTTGACTGCTGCCACACACAACACTTCCCAGCAGGAAATTTACAAAATTCAACGATACGCTGAGCCTCCTGACCAGACTTACTATACTAATGAAATACGCTTCCAGCTACTTGTTCGACATCTATCTACCCTGGACGCGCACATTCAACATGTTCAAAGGTAGTCCCTATTCCTGTCATCGCAGTCAAGCCCCTCCTGCTTGTTTTACCGATCAGCACGCGTATCATATCTTGCGTAACTTGACAAGCTAAGAGTTGGTGGTAATCTCTTAAGATAAACTTGTTCATATTTTACAGGGCTTCAGCTCACAGTTGCTTAAGGCGACTTTCGATCAATAAGTTTCTGCGCCACGTCCTGGATACCGCAAGGTAGCCATCTGAGACCGTTGATATATTTTGTTTTACTTTAACGTACATACATCATGTTATCAGAGGACCACGACTGTCGTTAGCTGACAACCTGAATATTTCTGTGCGTATCCGTCAACAGCTTTGCTGATTGGTGTATTGTAAATATTGTTCCCAGGTAACAATGTTAGTTTCATTCCAACCGTATAACACTCCTCCCAGCTTTGTTGATAAAACTACATTCAAAACTGTTTTGTCCATCTATGCATCTTCACAGCCAAAATGTGTACAAAGTGGCCCATAGACGAAAAACGAGTCAATAAAACCTATATAAGACTATAAAGATTTTGAAAATGTTCTAGTGAAAGATGTTATGATCTCTTGAGAACCTTCATAAAACCCATAGGCTGCCATCAAAGCCAGCATAGGGCCAAATGGCCACAGCTGTCAAACTTCACTGTGATATCGTGGTTGGTTTTTGTTGTTCTGCTTTGTTCGATTATCTGCTCTTCTGATTCATTTAACAGTAAATAATACACTTTTGATTGTTATTTTTTGTATTCTCCCCAGCGCGGGAGTAACGATCTTTGATGAAGTTAGCAGAAGCAGATAATTTCTCATCTCCATGCGAAGCGCTAGGAGCGGACAGTAATTTTATTGCTAGAACAAATAGACATGAAGAGAAAGTGTATTGATAGTTCCGTATAGGGCTTTGAAATTGAAAGATACAAGATTGAAAACGAGCGGAGGGCATTTGAACGGTAGTATCCGATCAGGCACATAACCCTTTGTCATACTACCCCATGCAGGATAGGCAAGGGGGGAAATCTCCTTGACTGACAAAAGGTTATGCAACCGATCGGGCTCTTATACTACCTATTGCTTGTTTCTAGTTCTATCGATTTGTCCGTCTCCCAATACTGCCTAACACGGGTGAGAAATTATCTCCCGCTGTTGGGTTTATTTTTAGCATGCACCGCCTATTTGCACCACTCACCGTCGTTCTCTCCGAGATCTATAAGTTATAGTATGACGAGAAGAGCAAATGTGTGAAATTTTGTGTTTATTGCATTGGTACGTATTGGTGAAATTTTAGGCTAAACTAGTTTAGAGTGTACAGCTTACATGCGCAAAATTTTGTCAATCTGTCAAGTGGTTATCGAGATGGCCTCTAAGCAAGAAGTGCTTCAAAAAAATATAGGTGCGGTCGTGGACGATCCAGGCCTTTCGCAAAGGTGCAGTTGGGAATCGACAATTCGACCGTGTCCCGTGTGATAACATCGGAGACCAAGAAGAACCAGACGAGCTAGCGGTGAGGTGGCAGTGGAAGAAAAGAGAAGACAACCGACCCCGTGAACACAAGAAAGTTAAGGGATTACTTCAAGCGCAATCCAATTCTTTCAAATCGGAACGTGGCCAAAAAGATCAGTTCATCCAGCAGACATTGAAACGGGCCGGTCTTCAAGGTAAGGAACCGAAGTGATAAACAGAATACAATGGCCAAATCCTGCTCCAGGAAGCTGTATCGCGAATGGTTGGTGTAACCGAGATGCATCGTAATGAACGACGAGATGTACATTAAAGCGGACGCCAACCAGATCCCCGCCCTGGAGTTTTTCGTCGGCAAGTCCCGCCTGGATGTTTCGGAGAAGAAGGTGGAAAAAAATTGCCAAGAAGTACTTTGTACTTTGTGTTTCTGGCGATCTGTGGGTGCGGCAAATTCCGCAAGCCGTACTTAACGACCGGCACCATCAATGGCCAATAGGCTGATGCAAATTTCTGCTCCCCTAAGCTTAATCGACGCCAATTCGAGTCTTGATAGTCCCCAAAAAATTTTAACACATTTGGTTTTAATTTGGCTTTGCACACGCTATTCAAAGTTTGTATGGGAATTAGTATGAAGAATCTCAAACTTACATTTCCAGATCCCTAACATCTTGATATTATGTCCTTAAACCAAATCTAATTAAGATTTATATAGTGTAAGTTGCCAACCATCAAAATGCCGAAGATACCTGACATGTAAATTTTATACAAAAATAGTTATTCAACAAATAAAATAATAAGAAATAAAAACAAATAATATACATATAATATATATAAATATAAAATATATAATATAATATGTATAAAATAATATATAAAATATATAAAAATAAAATAAATAAAATACATAAAATATATAAAATAATAAGATAACAAAAATAAGAACAAAACATCATACCTAAAGTTTGTATTTTATGTTTTATTGAATAACTATTTTTGTATAAAATTTACATGTCAGGTATCTTCGGCATTTTGATAGTTGACAACTTACACTATACGAATCTATATTAGATTTGGTTTAAGGATTTAATATTAAGATGTTAGGGATCTGGAAATGTAAGTTTGAGATTCTTCATACTAATTCCCATACAAACTTTGAATAGCGTGTGCAAAGCCAAATTAAAACAAAATGTGTTCAAATTTGTTGGGGACTATCAGGACCCAAATTGGCGTGGATTAAGCTTAGGGGAGCAAAAATTTCAAAATTTGCATCAGCCTAATGGCCAAAGATGAATGCATCTAGAAGCGCCTGCTGCCCTTGCGCCGTTCCCGCTAAGGTGACACTCTATTTTGGTAGGATCTGGCATCGTTTCATTGCGCGAAACCGGTGATGGAGTGGTACGAAGCCAACAATGTTGTTTTTGTACCCAAGGAGGCAGATCCATCAAACTCGCCAGAATTTAGCTCATTAGAGAAATTGGGCGCAATCTTTAATGCACAACAAAATAATGTTAAAGCTTCTTTTTTGCCGCACCAACTATGGGTTTAATAGCGCTATCCACGGATTGCAGCGAATCTTCAATAGAGTGACATCAGTTTTCAACTTTCACCTGACGCTGAATGCACTTCGTCGGAGATTTTCCAGAAGCACCTGGATATTAAGGTGGCTTGAAATATTTATTCATTTACGCCAACCTACGCAGGGCACTTCGTATTTTGCTTCCCCCACGAAGTCAGTAAGCTCCGAAGTGAAGTTCAAGAAGGGGATGTCAAAGGCGCTCTTATTTCGCTTCGGACTGCCCGCGAACAGGGATATTTATAGTACGAAATGCCTGCCGGAAGTTGCGTCGTTCATCAAGGAATACCATAAGGGTTAAGACGCGGTGTTTTGGCCGGATCTGGCGTCGGCCCACTATTCAAAGCGATCGTTGAAGGAGATGGAGCGGCTGAATATCGATGTGGGACCCAAGTCGGCGAACCCGCCCAACGTCCTCCAGCTGCGTCCCATCAAGAATTTCTGGGCCAACTTGAAGCGTAAGACCTACTCCAACAATTTTGTTTCGAAAATTGAGGAGGAATTGGTATATAATAATAACGAAGAAAGAATTCGAAAACAGGCCTACACGCATGTTTTCGTCCGCCATGACGAATGTTCCGGTTAACTGCCAGAAGGCCGCTCGCAAGGGCGTAGATTTTTTTGCAAGTAAGCTTAAATAATTACCTTCCATGGGAAATTCATCAAAAGCAATTATCTGTCTTAGCTTTTTTTATCACCATCCGAAAAAAGTCCATTTTTTTAATGCAAACGTTAAGTTCGCAACCACTTGAGATCACATTTTAGGAGAAGAGTCAGGACCTCATTTGAAATCGATTGAGCTGAATCAATACTTTCAGTCACCCTAATGGTTATTGACCTCAATATTTCACACACATGATTCGAATAAAAAGTCTCCCATCAGCAAGACTCCCCTTTCGGTTTAAAATAATGCTGTGCGTTTTCACATGTTCACGACCGGTAATTTAAATTAGCACACATCATTGATTCTCCCTTCCATCTTCCGAAAAGTCCAGACCATCATTAACAACGGTAAGTTACCTGGCTCTATGTATTGATCGTCGTTTTCAGTACTTACTGACGAAACGTAGACATGAGAAGAAAAAATAGCTCCTCCACAATGTTGGCAAACTCGTTGTAGCATCATTGACGACTACCTCTCGGGTTTGATCAATGAATTTTCTTCTTATACAATACGTCGTACTTGCCAGTGACATAGAAACATCTTGTGATATCAATTCTGAACTTACTTGAACAGTCTTCCGATCTTTAAAAGTCTCCCATTGACTGAATCTTCTAGCAGGTGATGTACGTTATATCTGGAGCACAGTATTGGATCGAAAAAATAAAATAAGAAGAATGATCTGCTCGCATCCTTTCCTTGGGTCTGGTTGGATTGATTCCAGTTCAGATCACCCGCTCCGTACGGCCGTTTTGTTGTCTGGTCTGACGTACCCGTCATATTTCGAAGTCATCTCCGTCCGGTTCAACTATGTAGTAGTAGTAAAATTTGATGCGAGTGACCACCCAGCAGATGACATACGTACGAAGGAATACTATACAGACCCAATAAGCGCTACCTACCTTTTTTGCTTCCTTTTTGGACGGTTGTTATGTGGCACAGAAGCGCGTAGATTTTCGTTATTTGTGCACTGGGGCAGGGCCGATATGTCTGTTGCGATCTTCGAGGATCAAAACCGTCTCCGTGGTGATGAATTTTCGTCTAATTTTACATTTCCGTTAGCTTATGATCGGGTTTTAAATAATCTCCTAACCACGCTTGTAAACATTTTTTTTTCACTTAAACGCAACCTTGCCACCAGTAGCGGAAAATGGCACAAGCAAAAATGCTTGCCTAAATTCGTGCTCTTATCGGATTCTGTTGGAAGATCAGTTTATACACGCTAAGATCTGTTTACCCAAATATGGGTGACGCATACCCATAATCGCGAAAAGTGCACATACCCATTTATGGGTACGATACTACTTACCCATATTTGAGTATTTTTTCCAGGGAGCTGGCGAGAAGTCATTTTGCTTTAGCCAACATCTCTAACATCCAAACGTCAAAAGATTCATTGTTTGTAAACAATACTGGGGCTCGTACCCGTAGAAACAAACGTCAGACGGGCCTTATTCAAATAAGGCCCGCGATATGTTGCATACTGTCAAACGTTAGGAACAAGGATAGGGTTGCCAGGCCCCTGATTTTTTCGCATACTTCCCATAATTTACTCTAATATGGGTAAAGTCAACATTACCCGTAAATGAGTATGTGAACTTTTTTGCGATTATAGGTAAACTGAGCTTAGGTGTAGGTTTCTTATATAAGTCGAATTCTTTTCTCATTCCAGATGTTGGAACCTTTCTCTTGACTCCATTCATTATGTTTTGTACAACTGCTTAAAGGGTGTATTCGATAAAAATGGCACACGCATATTTACTCCCCAAAGTTAAACCGATTATCTGATTTCCTTGAAATTTTCAGAGAATGTAAGACTACTAACCAGTTATGAATAAAGCTTGTTGTATTCAATTTCATCTTCCGAATGCCCGCACCTTCCTTTTCACTCCACCCATTAAATTTTGTACAACTGATTTTCCCAGTTTATCTGTTGTGTTTCTTCTTCCCAAATTTTCTTCAACTCCAGCTATATTTTCATAGTTTTGAGATGTATTCGAAGTTCCATTTTCAAATTTGTCCTGAATTTTTCAATAGGGCAAAGTTCCGGTGAATTTGGTGGGTTCATATCTTTTGGCACAAAATTGACTCTGTTGCACAGTGGGCATAATCAGGGCTGTAATCGGACTTATTCAAAAGCCGCTGGTATTGATACATGAACAGATGGCTTTTTTGTTGAGTCGTGAAAAACCACTGCGACCAATTAGAGGAATATTGTGGTATGGCCCATTTGATTTAGCAGATCAGTTTACCCATCACAATTGTGATGTCATGGGCAATGTCTGAGTCTGCATTTTGTCCCAGGTAGGTACGACTTGTCTAATAAAGTCTATTACCTTACTGGGACTTAACTGCCAGACTTCAGAACTGATGGCTTGCTATAGGAAAAAATGCCAATAAATTGATTTATGCTACTTTCATCCTGTGCAGAACATGGTAAGTGTCTCATTTCGCGTTATTTCACCCTGAATCAGTGTGTTTTTCAGATTTTATCTGTATAACTACAATCTCCGCTGCATAGCTTGCTTGAAAATGGGCTTATGTTACGTGAAAGCTCTTAGGAATCGAATCGGGCTCGTTTCATGCTGTTATGGGGTCAAGAAATAGTTCATTTGGCCCCATTTCACCCTGAATATGCGTTTTTTAGTTTTTACTCCACGAGTTACAATCGCGTTACAACTTACAACTTTCGTGAAAAGGTCTGGAAAATTGAATGGTACTAGTTTCGTGCTGAGTCGACGTCAAGAAATAGTTTATTTTGCCCCACTTGACACTAAATATGGATTGTGTACGTTACACTAACGAAACTTTCAACATTTTCTCTTCATATCTTTCATTCTATGTAACATTACTGCCCACTCTTGGTGCCTCATGGTGATGAGCGAACATCTCCTTCTACATCTTTTGGGATATTTCTCGCCTCACCACAAGAGTTTCTACAGGATGTGTGACAAATATGCAGAGTTGTATGAAAATTCACATCTCCGTTCCAGAACAAAAGTCGCCGACGAAAAATCACCGCTCGTGTCTCTCACAGAGACAATAAGGAATCTGCACACTGAAATAAAGCAGTTGTCGCATAAGCCCTTGCCTTGTGTTCAGTCGCCATCAATTAAGAACTGGCCTTGAATGGGTCCTATCCGAGCTGCCAAACGACTTTGTGGGCCTGATTTGGCACATAAAGTAACCGAATGCCAATCTGGACCCAAGCAGGTAGACAACAAAGCCTACACGCTATTTCTTAACAACCCAAAATTGAGTACGATTTACACAAATTCGTCGGAAGTATGGCTACTCAAAAGTGAGTAAAGATAGATGGTAGTAGTAAGCTGACAAATAGTCAACATCGACTTGAATCCGATCGATGTTTACTTATTGTCAACGTGTTACTCCTAACCATCTTTATTCACTTTTGGGTAGCTGTTCCCGAAGGAAACCAAATTTTCTAAAGCAGTCGACTTGTTTTCAGCAACGCTTAAAACTGTAATTTATTTACATTATTATAAACAATATTTTCCAAGTTATCTTATCCAATACTTACAAGAAGTGGTTTCCTCTTCCACTACTTTTTCTTCTAACACTTCTAACCTTAGGGTCGATAGTGGGAACCGCTTCCCTAATAGTAGACCGTATTTAGGTGCTGTTTGTATTCAAATATAAATTTTCTATCATCATTTCGCTAATTCTCCATATTTTTGTACTTACAGACTCAACGGGCTGGCGGAACTATATTCCCTTTCGTCTGCAGGTAATTTTCTGTTGCAGGTATTATCCGGTAATTCACGGTGACTGGGGAAGTATACGTTATGTTAATTATATTGTTTTTGTTTTGTACACTAACCACTTATTTTTTCATTTCAGGGCTTACCTACGCTATCGGATTGCAATCCAATCGCTTATCACTAATTTATTCGAATTAATGTTCACTCCGTATAAACTAATCAATCCAAACTTAAATAAATTGCACTTGTTGTAAACTTTGGCCAACGACTAATTATTTACAATGGCGATTATAGTTTCTTCCACTTAGTCCATTATTTACTTTATGCCTTTGTTTTGGTTTTCGACTCTACTCATACTTCTACTGACGCTCACTTCATCGCTCTCTACTAACACTAGCGAACTCACTAACTAATGAGTACTGTCATGTTGGCTTATGCTGTGAAACTAGGGGTGTCTAAGCAGCGGCGCAACAGTAGCCATGCTTCTGACGAAATTGAATCCATCGTACTCAAATTTGGGTTGTTTAGAAATAGCGTCTACGAACAAATTTTGGCTCTACCTCTCTCACATACGGCCGGATGTCACTAATGAGGAAGTTGTGGCAATGGTGAGAGCAAACCTTGACACGACCCAGGACCCGGAGGTTGTCAAACTGGTTACCAAAGGAACTGACAACAGCAGCATGACCTTTGTATCATTCAAAGTCGGACTGGACCCATCATTAAAGTCAAACGCACTGGATCCATCGACGTGGTCGGAAGGAATCATGTTCCGTGACTTTAAAGACTACTCTGCTCAAAATTTTCGGAATCGGTCCGCAGTTTTTTTTTGACGCCTTCATTGAGCATGAGCCCGTGATGGTAAATAACGCCATCAAGAAAATTAAATGTACATTCTCACCTGGACCAGATGGTATTCCGTCTTCAGTGTATTGTCGCACCAATGGAGCTCTTGTCGAACCGCTCTGCAGGATTTTCAAGAAATCTTTTGCCAAATCGAAATTTCCCGCAGTCTGGAAGGAGTCTTTGATGGTTCCGGTACACAAGAAAGGAGACAAACGTGAGATTAAAAACTACCGGGGAATCACTAATCTGTCAGCTGCCTCTAAATTGTTTGAGATAATAGTGAGTGGTTTCATTCTCGAGCGCACCAAATGCTACATCTCTGGCTACCAACTTGGTTTTATGCCTGGTCGTTCGGTTACCACCAATCTTCTAGATTTTACCATGATCTGTTTTGAGCAACTGGAGAAAGAGGCACAAGTCGACGTCGTCTATACTGATCTAAAAACAGCGTTTGGTACAATCTACCATGAAATTCTGTGGCGAAGCTATCCAAACTCGGTACGTCGGAACTATTAACATCATGGCTGTAGTCGTATTTAACAGACAGGTCTCTGCGAGTGAAACTTGATACCAGCACTTCCAGTTTTTTTACGAACTCGTCAGGTGTTCCACATGGTAGCTACCTTGGACCGCATCTCTTTGAAAGCGTTTGCAGCGATGAATTACAGGGTGGCAACGTAGAAATGATACACTCGGAAATTGTTATAAAACTTAAATAGAATTGTATTTCTCATTCATTTCACTTTTAATAACAAGACAAAATGTTAAACTTTTATTGTGCTTAGTGAAGTTCAAACCTTTCACCTTTGTATTTAATCACGGTACGGAGACGCTTCTCAAAGTTTTTGCAAGCCGCACGCACCACCTCCTCCGGAATTTGATCCCAAATCTCAACCAAGCGTTTTTTAAACTGAGTCCAAACACATGTGCTTCATATTGCCCAGTTTTCCAAGCATGTAGCCCCAGATGCTGAAGTCCAGTGGGTTCAAATCAGGAGACGATGCAGGCCATTCTGAGCAGCTGATGAAACATGGTAAATTTTGCTTACACCAATGCTGAACAACTATGGCCTTATGCGCTGGAGCTGAATCTTGCTGGAAGCAAAACTTTCCGCACCGAAAAGTTTCTTAGCATAGGGAAGTAGGTGGTCCTTGATGACGTATTGTAAATAGTACTCTTTTGTTTATTTTCACCCCCTGTCTATGAACAGCAGCGGTAATTTGCCTTTTGACGATATTGTACCCCAAACCATCACCGCAGAGGCATTTTGATATCGTTCAACCCCTCGTTTGTCAGCCGGTATTTCAACGAAGATTTGTTCCATATACACGATCATTTTGTTTGTTCAGGGACATTTCCAGAGTAAACAATTTTTCATCTGAAAAATTATGTTATGACCAGCGTGCGTCTTAAGCAACGCACGTGATCTGGCAACTCTGTCTTCAATATTCTTGCGTGTCAATCCGTGAATCCTCTGTTTTTTGAAAGCTCCATATCCAAGGTCACCTTTCAATATATTTTGCATTGATGTGTGACTCATTTTCATTTCACGCGCCATTTTTCTCGCCGACCAAGCCGGATTCCTTCGAATTCGCTCATTAACTGCCTTGATCGCTGAGGGCGTCCGTACACTGCGTTTTTTACCGGGTTTCTTCTTAGGGACAACAGTACCAGTATCTTTGAAACGTTTTATGGTCCTGTACACAAAAAATCTGCTCAACTTCAAATGCGACAGCTTCCTTCTGATCTCCAAATTAGTCAATCCGTCAAGATGCAAGATCCGAATTTGTTCTCTACATGAATCCATTTCTATTTTCGTCAACTTAAGAGCACTAATTCAGTTTGTTGTTTACGAATGAACTGACAACAAGTCACTGTTTCAAATCGTACACAAGGGGTCTCACCGATAATGGGTATACATTGTAGCGAGGAGATCACAAATGAGTGTATCACTTTCATGTTGCCACCCTGTATATGATATAAAACTTGACATTTTTATTTATCACCATTTTACCTCTCTCTTGATGTGGCATATTTAGATTGGAGGGGTAATAATAAGCAAATAAGTTTTCACTCAGCTTTTGTCTTTTTTTTATCTAATGTCAAAAAATAAATTTGAATGTAAAAATCAACGATGCAGACATCTGAAACAGTTCATATAAAATTCCATTGAGCAGTTATTCCAAGATGCATTTTCCAAGTCGTGTAAATTTGTAACAACAAAACTTCAAAAGAATCATTGTTTGTAAACAATGCTGGCGTTCCTTCCCGTCGTTATTTTCTTTCATTTTTCACAATTCTTTACATTTTACACAAAAACTCATAATATTCTAAATATGGTAAAATAATTTCTGCTACTTTTGATCACTCTCGATTTCATCCGAATTGATCGGATTCCATCCGATAAGGGAGTTAGAGTCACGTGTTTGATCAATTTTACTTGATCGTGTACGTACAGTTAGCAAAACATAAATGAATCCTATCCGAGATTCTAGCTTGTAACCCTCGAATCCAAAGATTAAAAGGGAAAAGGGAAAAATTTTGGACAGAAGTCAAGAGAGAATTTGGTCCAGTTCCAAGAAGAATAAAACTAATTCTAAAGCAAGTTCAATTTATTCATAAAGGACTTGGCTTCCAGGGCGGCGAGTCGATACGGGAAATCGAAAACGATGAAAAATATTTCCCAGCTACTACAAGTCGCACTTCCCAGGAATGGAAAATCGAGCTGGACTACTTCGGCGATCTCGAGCATTTCAGATTAACGGTGGGCGAACGTAGTGCACTGAAAGTTATTGAAGGAATGGTGAAACGGCACTGGGGCACTAAATACTGCAAAAACCTGGTACCCAGTAGTTTCGTCATCAACACAAAGCTTAACATAACGATTTGGATAAATCAGCAAAGATGGTAAAAATCAAAATCAAAATCAAAATTAACATTTTCTTCGTTTTGCTGTTCTT
Organism: Aedes japonicus; assembly: GCA_034211315.2. Classification (NCBI taxonomy): domain Eukaryota; kingdom Metazoa; phylum Arthropoda; class Insecta; order Diptera; family Culicidae; genus Aedes; species Aedes japonicus. The sequence goes on along the minus strand of JASCZW010000438.1, from coordinate 317,855 downwards.
TTCGCTCCTTTATTTTATTGGCCAAGCTGACAGCCAATGTTGCCAATGGACACTCTAAACAAAATATACTTAAATAGGTCAATGGTACAATAATCGATGAAACTTTGCAAAAATCGACGATTATTATTCATAGCGATGAGCTCCAAACTGCTCGATTGGAAGAGATGCGAATCGCTTATTACGATTTCGTTCGATTAAAGGTTGCACGGAATCAAATTGCACCACTTTTAAATGACTGTAACATTTTACCCGTTGGGTATTTTCTATTGAAATTTTGAGTGGAATTAGTTAAATGTGTGTTTGTTTACGCCGTGTAAGTTTCATTAGCAGATGTGGAATGGTTGCGAAGATGTAGTCGGAAGAACAGCAGCGGCTCAAAGAAATTTTGCGCACGTACCTCGAAAATCCGGATCTTTCTCATCGTGCCATCAGCAGGAAGCTGGGAATGGTATATTCTACGGTGTCTCGTGTTTTAAATCGGTACCACGAACGTTTGACCATCGATCGGAAAGAAAAAAGTGGCAAAAATGGATCTCCGTATAGTGTTAAGGATCACAACCGGGTAGTTCAAGCTTGCAAGAGGAATCCCCACAGTTCAGTTCGAGATGTGGCGAAGATACTGAATCTAACCAAAACGTTCGTGCATGATGCGAAAAAACGTGAAGGACTACACACGTACAAAGTCCAAAATGCGCCAGATCGCGATGAACGACAGAATACGGTAGGTAAAACACGTGCACGGAAGCTCTATACCCAGATGATGAGACGTACGTAAAAGCAGACTTCCGGTAGCTTCCGGGGCTCCAGTTTTTCTCTGCTGATCATAAATTCGATGTCCCTGCGGACATTAAAAAACAGAAGATGTCAAAGTTTGCAAAAAAAAATGTATGATTCGGCAAGCAATTTGCTCATGTGGAAAGCGGAGCACCCCATTCGTGACAACTGAAACAGTCAATGGGCAGATGTACCTAAAGGAATGCCTCCAAAAGTGTCTACTTCCTCTTCTTAGGTGACACGATGGTCCTACGATTTTCTGGCCGGATTTAGCCTCGTGCCATTACTCGAAAGAGGTTTTGGAGTGGGACAAGTCTAAGGAGGTCAATTTCATGCCGAAGCATCTCAACCCCCCAAACTCGCCGGAACTGCGGCCAATTGAAAAGTACTGGGCCATGAAGCAGGCAGTTCGGAGGCATCCTAAAGAAGTGAAATCGGAGGTGAATATGAAGAAAAATTTGATTGCCAGCAAAAAAATTGGTCCAAATGTTGTACAGGACCTTATGAGTAGTGTAAAGAAGAAGGTTCGTGCATTTGGATATGGAATCGAAATTGAATAAAACAAACATGGGAAAATATTCATAATATGTTTTATTTTACTCCTTGAAAGTTTGAGGATGATTGGTTGAACGGGCGAATTTTGCCGAATATTTGTGTGTGTCGCAATTTGATTCCGTACACCCTTTATTTGTTTATTTACTGTACGTTGTTTTCGACTTTTCGAAAAAAATGCTATCGAAGTTGAACGCACAGTGCTATGAAATGCTATGTTTTCAATTTAGTTACTCTTCGATATGTTACTGGTTGTTATTTTTCTCATGGGAAAAATCACTAATATGAATTAGTTACATTGCTCTAATACGAATAATATGAAACTATCCGATTGGCCTAGCAAACTCCTGTTTCAATTGACTCATCAACAGTCGATCAATGGTCTGCACTTCAACTGCAACCTGAACCACTCGCACAATAAGTCAGTAATTCTTGTCCGAGTCTATTCTCTACCCATCGGGACACCTTAGGGAGGAAAACTGCATGACGTGTAATAGTGATATGGGAACATCATGTCATCAGGTCGGGATTAAGTTGAAAGAAAAAAAACTACAAAGTAGACACCACAGCGAACATCATAATAGGAGGAAAAAAGTATCGAATGTGGCTTTGGACGGGCGTACTTTGCCGTTTGAACAGCAGAAAGAAAAATGACGGAAAAAAAAGGAAACAAACCATCAAGAGGGTGGTCTGGCTGGCAGGCGATTCGAGCAGGAAAACGACGAGGGCGGCTGTATTTTTTCGTATTTATTGGGGATAGTTGGCCGGTGGGTAATATTGACGATGTCACTTGCTGGTGCTTGGTCTTCCAAGTACATCAGACAAATACGGATGACACCAAAGATCTAGGGGTGGTCAAATTTCGAAAAGTAGCACAATGTATGACACTGATTGTTGACAATTATTGAAAGATTTAAAAGTTACGATTCACTTCCGTTGGTCTCAGTCCATTCCTGAAAGTGCACATCAGATGATGCCCGGGACACCCCAAGTACCGGTTACGGGATGCATGCACTCAACCATAGGCCTACTACTGGTGCCGAATCTTCACGGCCTCCGTTCCATTCGCCTGGCGTTCGGCGGTGGGACGATTGCGGAATTCAGGAGACCGAAAGGAAGGGTGCCATCCGCTGCATGCTACTATCCTTATGGTCGACTCACACCCCCTCTCTCTTCTGCTTTATTCTTTTATGCCTTGTTCGCACCACACGCCTGTGTTCTTCCTACATGTGTGTGGCTGTGTTTGTATGTAAAACGAGGAGTCCATCAAACGAGGTTCCTCCTCATGATGTGACGTTGAAAGGGTCGGTCGATCGGGTGAACGGAACGGACATCGCATTATGTCGCGCCGATAGTTGGTAAGTTTTTGTAGTTTGATTCAGTCCACAAAGTACCCTCAACCTGTCAATATCGTTTCCTTCCATAGTCGGGATATCGGTCAGTTCGATTCTTCTTATTTTATTATCGTGTGTGTTCCCTCGGATCCCAACACTTCCCCGTACTCGTGAAAATGTTACCGTGTTAGGAAAACCTCAAGATCATCGGAGATCTCCGTTCGCAAATAACGGTGTGCAATCGGTGAACCCACCACGAGCTGCTGTAGAGTTCTAGTGGATTCAACTTTCTGAATAGAAAAAAGTTTCAAAAATCGCAACAGTGATGAGCAGGTGTCAGCGAGTACGTGAAGCAGTGAAGTTCCTCAAGTGCTCCAAAAGTGTGCCCGAAGTCATCCGAAGAATAAAGTGCTGCTTATTATGATACACCAAACCAAACGTGCTAAACCAAACGTAATCCAGTGGCTTACGCATGCCTAGAGGCTACATGTGTAGAATTAAGGAGTTTAGTGTGCCCCATGAATTCAATGTTTTCTCTCAACGATTGTTAAGTTTTGTTTGTTTTATTTTTCGCAACCGTTAAACTCTCATTCTGGGTAAGTCAGGACGATTTCGTTGTGTTAGTAATATTCCTATCGAAGAGCGCTTATGAAAGTAAAATTTGTTACGGCAAATGTCTAGACTGATGTAAATTTTGAGCTTGCCTCTCCTCTGTGGTTGACAGAAATAAGCCGACAATTTTTTAAAACGAGTTGGAAATGCCCGAAGGGAAAACTTTAATTTGTATTAGCATCGCCCTAAATATAAATAAAAAGACAATTCCCATTATCCAAACATTGCTAATGAATAAATGAGTTATAATTCAATGTTTTGATAATTGGTGGTCAAGCGGTTAACGGCGTCACTCGTCGTTCAAGCGATTGCCATGAAGTGTGAGGGTTCGACTCCCGCTCCAGCCTGTGGAACTTTTCGCAAAACGAAAATGTCTAAACTGGTCCACTGGATTTTAGGTTAAGTTGTCCGTTTTAATTTGGTCTATGTTTACTGTTCGGTCTTTACAACCTCGAGTTAGAGACGGTGTAAATATCATTAAAAAAATCAGGAAACAAAAGCAGTAAATTATTCAAGTTGTAAGTTTCTTGAAATAATGCTCGATCAACTGCTCAGCTGGTAGCATTCGTGTTTGTGGACCATGGAATGGAGCTTAAAATTGTGGCTTCTATAAATTTTAATAATCTATTGCACAAACTATAAAAGAAAATTATCCATGAAAATAGTTCAAGAATTTTTCATTAGAAAAAGGCTTGTATAAAGTAGAGGATAAGTTTGTTTTCCCCCTAGTAATTTTCAGATTTACTTCATATGCAGTGTCAGGCATGTGCAGTATCAGTTTCCCATCAAATGTGCTCGAATTTCATAACGCGTTTTGGAATGGTTTAAGCATAGAAGATGCGAAATTTCTAAAATTTGCATCAATTTGCTTACCATACAACACTAGGACAGACTGCAAAATTAGCGAAAATAAAATATTTTTACCATGAAAAAGAAACTTAACCTTTTCTAATGCATTACCATAAAGTTACTTTGCGTCATTAGTATCTAAAATCACAGAGAACAGACATTGATGTCCATATACCTTTTCCTGAAAAAAAAAAAACGTGTGTAAAAGTTAATATGGGCAGCCGGTATAAAAAGCAAGTGCAGAGAAAAACAATCAAAACATTTCAGGTTATGTGCTTGGCTTTGCATTGATAAACATTAACATGACAGTTATCGCACAATTGCTGCGCCGCCTACCAGGAGCATAACGACATACAATTGAAATATCGGTTTAAAGTTTTACACAAGTAGCAGATCGAAGATGAACGTCTGTTCTCTGTGTTAAAATGACCAATGACTCTAATGCGCTCTAAAATTCCAATTATGTTCTGATAACTGATTCTTTGCCATCATCTGAATGGTATAAGTGCTAAGAATAGACTTCTCATCAGATTTTTCAAATTTGGCCATTTGGAGCACGGGGGCACCTGGTCCTGTTTCCGATAGTAACCTGAAGAGGACAGATTTCAGACAGATTTGCTGGTTCCGGTTCAAAATTTATGAATTTTCACTTGAAAGTCATTGGACCAACAATAGGATTTGGCCACTCCCTGATCCTATGATATCGCATCCGATAGGGTCTAAATCGGAAACTTTCGACGGCTCATATGACATGATCGTTGACCGAAAAAAACATAATGCCATGGACCATTTCCAGAACTGGTACCGTCCGATGATTTGTGTGCTAACCACCTAATGCCTGGGACAGACATACAACGTACAGCGTTGTACTCCTTTAGTCTAGTACGTGTTTTTTGGTACGGGATTAAAGTATTTGACAGTTCGTACAACGGTCAGCGTTGTATGTCTGTAGCAGACATAAGTCGACCGGTAGACATGCGGTTTACAGGGTGTCTCACAATAGGTGTCACTAAAACAAAAAGGGATTACAGCAAAACCAATCATCCAAATCATAGCATTTATTTCTCATTTGAAAAATACATGTAATAGAAATAAACCATATTAATTAAATTCGAATCTCTTGCCCTTTTTCTTGATAACTTTGCGCAAACGCTTTGTAAAACCATCCATGAAACCAAAACCATGACACGCACGATTTCCTTTGGTCTGGAATTTGGTCCCATATAAAGACTGTATTCGATGAAATTTGAACACACAAAATAGATCACCAAAAATTTTCCTTGAGCCCGATTCTTTTAAAACTTTCTGGAAATAAAGTACTACTAAATGGTTAAGTTTTGACATCATTGGTTTATTGAACCTCTTCTCCCAACCCAAATGCCCGCACCTTTGCCTTGACCCCTTTCATCAAATTTTGGGCAATGATAGGACCGACTTGCTTACTTACTTTGAACCACACTTTCTTTAGTTCAAGTTCATTTTCTATCAGTTTTGGAGTTTTAACGAGCTTTGCCTTCATGATTGCCCAACATTTTTCAATTGGGCGAAGTTCCGGAGTGTTTGGAGGGTTGACGTCTTTTGGTACAAAAACTACATTATTATCTTTGTACCAGTCTAAGACAGGCCGGGCATAGTGGCAAGATGCCAAATCCGGCCAAAACAGTGTCGGGCCATCGTGGGATCTCAAGAAGGGCAGAAGTCGTTTTTGGAAGCATTCGTCCTTGTAGATTTGTCCGTTGACGGTCCCAGAGGTGATGAAGGGCTGACTTATTTTGCCACATCCGCAGATTGTCTTGCCAGACAAGAAATTTTTTGGCGAATTTCGACAGTTTCTTCTTCCGTACACTCTCCGGAACGGCCAACTTAGAGGTGGCGACGTAGTGTTCCTGTCCTGGCATTTGTTTGGTTTCGGCTTTAATGTAGGTCTCATCGTCCATCACAATGCAGAACGGTTTTGTGAGCCACTCCCTGTACAGTTTTCTTGCACGAGTTTTGGCCACCGAGTTCTGTTTATCGCTCCGGTTCAGTGCCTTCTGGACCTTGTACATCCAGAACGTTTCATTGTTTTCTTCACAAAACAACCTGAAACTTTCGCCTTTTTCGCAACATCCCTGATCGAAATGTTGGGATAACGTTTAAATTGGTTCATTACCATCCTGGCCTTCTCCGGATTTGATGTGCCACGTTTTTTGCCACTACCATTTTTCCGCTTGGTTGTCTTGCGGTCCTTGAACGTTTTGATCACATGAGATACGGTTGAATGTGCGGTTGAATGCACTATTTCTTCATTCGAAGCCATCACTGAAATCACTCGACCGATTTTTACGAAACTCATTACACAATTGACACAACACAATGAAATACATTCAGTTAAAATTTCAATAATTTTTACCCAAACGCTAAAAAGTTACGAACAATTGCGTGTGTCCAAATTTCATCGAATACAGTCTTTATCAACCAAATATTTCTTGAATCGATCTTAAGTAAGCCCTTTTGTAGAGCCCATATGTTCAAGCATACATCCTCAAACAAAGTAGTCAAGTGGGTTGAGGTCCGGTGAAGATGTAGGCCATTCTTCGCTTGTGATGAAATCGGGCAAATTTTCCGCTCACCACGCTTGTGTCTACTTTGCCTTGTGAGCTATTCCCATAGAGTGATGTATTCCCATAGAGCGTTGAAGAAGCACGAGGAAGCAGATGGTTCTTTAAAACCTGCTCGATGTAATATTCGGTGTTGATTTTTACGTTACCATGATTTTCGATACATTCAGCGTTCTACAGCTAGTTTATCTCTTGGAATATTGGCAAGACTTTTGCCATGCACATGATAATTTTGTTTATTATGATTGTCCTGAAGGAGGAAGAGCTTTTCAGCAGAAAATAAAATCTCAAAGTCACCGTGCCGAACCAAATGATTTCTGCTTCTTTGGATCCTGGCTTGCTTTTGAAGCTCCGTCAACCCGTGAACCCGTTGTTTCTTGTACGGCTTGCACTCCAGATCATGTCTGAGGAGCCTGTTAATTGAAGCATGGGGACATTTGAATTTGTTTGCTCAAGTTACGGCCAGATAAGGCCGCTTACTTATCCGAACTGCTTAAAGCTATTGAATATCTGACACGGTCTAAGCTTTTGTGAAGGTAATTTTAAAACTTACTCCCGTATGGCTTCCATGATAGCTGATAAATATAAACAAACGGAATCACTTATTTATCTTCAGCGATAAGCTGTCAAAAGAATACGCGCAAGACGGCTATAATAAATTCCTCTGTTAAAATTAACCAGTAAAAAAAACCAACACTGAAAACAGAGACACCTATTGTGAGATACACTGTAGATTAAGACTGTCGATACCGTGTTGCCTGTCTTCGGACTATGAATGAAATACCAATATTAAACGAGCAATGGATAACACATCTAAAAAGAGTTCCACATCAAATAGCATCACGGATAAATCAATAAAATATAACCCATGAGTAAGCATATTTTGGCATATTTATTTCATTTAACTTCAATCCCATAACCCTACACACGCACCTTACGCTTAACTCCACTCCACTGGGTTCTGTACAACATCTGGCTGCAGCTTCTTATGTTCGGAAACCCACTTTTTCTTTATGTCTTTTCGATGAGCCTTAGTGCCGGTGCGTTAAAGGGGGGGTCCTCGGGTTCGAAAGTAGCCCCGTTGGCTACGTACCACTCCAGGACAACATCTGAATAGTGGCACGAAGCTAGTTCCGGCCACAAGATCGTATGGCCCTCGTGTTGCTCCAACAGAAGAAGCAGACGCCTCTGTAGCTACTCCATGAGGTATATCTCCCCGTTTACAGCCCCGGCAGTCACGAACGGTGCACTCTGTTTTCCCAAATGATGTATTCCTTGGCAAACTTTGAAAGTTTTTGCTTCCTTACTTCCTCCGGAACATCAAACTTGTGCTGGGTGGTGAAGATCAGTTGCCCCGGAAACTGCCGGAAGTCCACCTTGACGTAATTCTCATCATCCATGATGAGACAATGAGGCTTCGTCAGCATCTGGCTGTACAGTTTCCGGACCCGTGACTTTCCCACCGTATTTTTCCGTTCGTCACGATTTGGAGCCTTCTGCACTTTGTACGCATGAAGTCCCTCCGGTCCTTGGCTCTCTGAATGGAAGACTTAGACAGATTCAACTTTTTGGCCACATCCCTGACCGAAGCATTGGGATTCCGGTTAAACGCTTCCACGACACGCTTGCAATCCTGATCACTAATAGAACATCCATTCTGACCTCATTTCTTCCTCCGTTCGATGCTCAGAGTTTCGTAGCAACATTTAATCACACGATTCACCGTTGACTGCATGATTTCGAGTTGTTTTCCGATGTCCCGATGAGAGAGTTGAAGATTTTCCAGGTGCTTACGAAAAAGCAGTTTCGCGACGTTGCTTTTCGCGAGACGCCATTTTTTAGAATTTTCGAAAAACTGACAGCGATAAAAAACACAACAAAAACACTCTAAACTACGTCTACCCAAATTTTCAAGAAAAAATACCCAATGGGTAATTTTCCACAGCGTTTTTTTGCCGTGGTGTAATTTGATGTGGGACACCTTTATAGCCCAAACACAATGATAACGGCAACGGAAAACGGCAAAGCCCGATCTGAGTATGCCTGCTTGTCGGAAAGAAAACAGGCTAGATCTAAGCCGATTCTAATTGGACATATCGAAGTCATTTGCTGCAACTGTCAAATTTGCCATGGTCTTTCTAATTTTATTTTGAAATTATTACGCAATGGTGACATTTTCTTGTTCACTAAAGCTAGCCAATGTTCAATTACCTCAAACGTAAATCACGGACTGTAGCGGTAGTTAGGCTATGGTACTCGAGGTGATCTGCGGATTGACGTCTCCATATGGAAATCTCCAGGTGTTACCATTACCGGTTATCAGACCGTTTTGCCGTGACTACTGGGATGAATCATAGTATCATTGCTTATTTTACCTTATTTGAGTTCCTCCTTATGGTGGAACATCCATTGTTACCTGAGATTATTCTGGTTTAACGTTTCCTTCTGGTACTCCACGGGATGAGGCAACACTGGATTATTTCCCTCTGGTTCTGCAATTTTCTGCAGGTGAGACGTATTACGCTCGTAACGCTTCTTACTATCTTTCCCATGTAATATTTCAACTTTTCTTATTTACCACCGGGAATTTCTGTTCATGGAAATTGGTGGATGGAATTGAGCTTGTCTTGTGGTTGCTGATTTTTCATCAGGACCGTGTCTCCTATCTATATTTCACTACGCTTTGCCCCGCGTCTGCTATCTTCTCGTTTTTTCTCAAATTTCTTCTGTGTATCTCGATCAAGAAATTCGGTACTCGGTGGAATTGAGCAAAGGCTCTTCATTTTAGGTAGTTTATACCTGAGTTTCCTGTTCTGAAGATGTTCACTCGGTGCCTTAACACTCACGCTGTGGGGTGAGTTGTTATACAAGATCAAATTGTCTTCGATTTCCATCTTCCATCTTGCGTTCGATATTTTCAGGCGCTTTAGCAAGGACCTGCTCTGGCGTTCCACTTCATAACTATGATTCTATGATTCAGATGAATTCCACGCGTTTTACAGAAAATTCAAAATTCCTTCGAAACAAATTGTTTCCAATTATCCAATGGGATCGTCCTCGGATAGCCCCAAGTTCTGAAAATCTTCTTCAATCTTTGAATCGTTTCCTGTAGCGTAGTTCTTGACATAACTTCAATCCCCATATATCTGCTGTAGTCATCAATTAATACGATGATGTGTTCCCCGCTAGGCATCGGATCGAGAAAGTCAATTGTCTGGTCCAATCTACGATTTTTTTGGCATCGACCGTCTGTTCATCGGTTCCGGCGGGTTCGCTAAATGTTCTAAACGAAATCCCTCGCAAGATTCACTAAGTTTTATGATCTCTCTATCCATGTTTGGCCATCAGCATTTATCCTGTAATCGACTTTTCATAGCATACTGACCAAGGTGACCCTCATGTGCCAATTGACACGTTCGGTCTCGGAGCGCTCGTTGTATGATGAGTTTCAAACCTCGCATAACCAACCCATTTATGTAACTCAATTCATTCTGAAATGGAAGAGAAGAGACATCAAAGCTGAAGTTCCCTCCGTATGTAAATTTTAGTAACTGCCTTTTTAAAAATTACAGCTCGTTTCCGTCAGTTTTAGTAAATCGTATGTAGATGGCGCCACCGCCCGCTTCGAGAGTTGATAATCTTTGACTGTCTGCCAATTTACGTTTGATGAAACCTAGACTAAGCGGCGCTGATGTTCCAACGGTTTGCTTTTAAAATTTTACACAGTAAATTGGGGAAAAAAAGTTCGATCCTGGATGTCTCTGTTCTTACTGTAGAATTTCAACAATCGTTTGACATAATCGCCTTCCCAACTGCTCGCCGTTCTTCGTCAGAACTCGTTTCTCACAAAACTTCTGAAATGTCAATAACTGCGGCTTCTTGGGTGATTTCACTTCTATCTAAGTTTGTTTTATCAAAATTTATTTTAGTGACTCCAATTGTGAGACACCCTGTAGATAGACAATCGGCTAAATTTGCTGAATCCTTTCTGTAAACTACTTTAAACGGAAAATCCTGAAGTATTAAAAGCCAACGTTCAATACTAAAAGTCAGAATGGATGTTTTAGTAAACACTGTCTCAAGCGGTCGATGATCAGTTTCGATTTCGAACGTGGTACCAATTAAATAAATTCTGAACCGTTCAACGGCCCACACGATAGCTAGTTCCTCTTTCTCAGTCGTAGGATATTTCATCTTTGTCTCCGAAAGACTCTTAGAGACATAGCTAATGATTCTTGGTTTATCATTCTTGAATTGGAGGAGGACCGCGCCCAGACCTACACCGGACGCGTCGGTTACTGCCAGAGTTCGATCCACTGGATCATAATATCCTAAGTAGTCTAGGCATCCAAATCGTTGCTTAATCAAGGTTATACGATGGAAGACTTTCCAAATAATGTTGCGACATTGGAGGTGGGTTATCGTCGTGTACGGAATGGAAGAATTGAACGTATAGATTCGCAGCTGTAACCGACGAGAAGGAGCTATGAAACTTGTATGAAACATCAACGGGAACTCTGGCAGAACTCTTCCGATTGTTGATGTAGGTTTAGAAGGAAGAAGGATGTTGTTTGAAATTTGCTGGAAACTGTCGATTTACTCACGGAAACGAATTTGTTGCAAATGAGTGTACTCTTCTTCAGCAAGCTTCAACTCTCTCGAGCTCGTAGAATTCCTGTTGCGGAGTTACTCTTGGTGATGCATTGACTTTCAAGCCGTATTACAACGACATCTTGAACAAAGCTTGGCTTTATATCAAAATCTCCGAAGACTTCCGCGACCCGCTTTGTCTGCGAACATTGTATTGCGCGTTGGTTCGTTCTATTCTGGAATATAGCGCTATCGTTTGGTGCCCATATCAGGCCTGCTGAATATCCAGGTTTGAGAATATGCAGAAGAAGGTTGTGCGCTGTGCGCTCCAATGCCTGCCTTGGCGTGATCCCTATGATTTGACATTATACACTGACCGCTGTCGTTTGCTTGGGATTGATACCCTTGAAGAACGAAAACATATGACTCAAGATATCTTTGCAGTTAACATGGGTACCGGTGAAGTCGGCCCTTACAACTACTGGGAAAACTTAACTTCTACGCACCTGAAAGAGTGATGAAACAACGAAACTTTATGCAGCCTGCATCTCGTAACAGACAGTATGGGCTGAATGAACTTGATTGCCCAGTAGCCAATGCCTTTAACGAAGCTTATAAAGACTGTATTCGATGAAATTAGGACACACAAAATAGGTCACCAAACATTTTCCTTGAGCCCGATTCTTTTCAAACTTTCTGGAAATAAAGTACTACTAAATGGTTAAGTTTTGACATCATTGGTTTATTGAACCTCTTCTCCCAACCCAAATGCCCGCACCTTTGCCTTGACCCTCTTCATCAAATTTTGGGCAATGATAGGACCGACTTGCTGACTTTCTTTTAACCACACTTTCTTTAGTTCAAGTTCATTTTCTATCAGTTTTGGAGTTTTAACGAGCTTTGCCTTCATGATTGCCTAACATTTTTGGAGTGTTTGGAGGGTTGGCGTCTTTTGGTACAAAAACTACATTATTATCTTTGTACCAGTCTAAGACAGGCCGGGCATAGTGGCAAGATGCCAAATCCGGCCAAAACAGTGTCGGGCCATCGTGAGATGTCAAGAAGGGCAGAAGTCGTTTTTGGAGGCATTCGTCCTTGTAGAGTTGTCCGTTGACGGTCCCAGAGGTGATGAAGGGCTGACTCATTTTGCCACATCCGCAGATCGCTTGCCAGACAAGGAATTTTTTGGCGAATTTCGACAGTTTCTTCTTCCGTACACCCTCCGGAACGGCCAACTTAGAGGTGGCGAAGTATTGTTCCTGTCCTGGCATTTGTTTGGTGTCGGCTTTAATGTAGGTCTCATCGTCCATCACAATGCAGAACGGTTTTGTGAGCTCGTTTTCTTGCACGAGTTTTGGCCACCGAGTTCTGTTTATCGCTCCGGTTCGGTGCCTTCTGGACCTTGTACACATGTAATCCAGAACGTTTCATTGTTTTCTGCACAAAACAACCTGAAACTTTCGCCTTTTTTGCATCATCCCTGATCGAAATGATGGGATAACGCTTAAATTAGTTCAATACCATCCTGGCCTTCTCCGGATTTGATGTGCCACGTTTTTTGCCTCTACCATTTTTCCGCTTGGTTGTCTTACGGTCCTTGAACGTTTTGATCACATGAGATACGGTTGAATGTGCGATTCCGAGCTGTTTTCCGATCCATCGATGAGAAGCGTTTGGGTTTTCGAAGTGAGTGCCCAAAATTTGTTGGCGCACTATTTCTTCATTCGAAGCCATCACTGAAATCACTCGACCGATTTTCACGAAACTCATTACACAATTGACACAACACAATGAAATACATTCAGTTGAAATTTCAATTTTTTGTTACGAACAATTGCGTGTGTCCAAATTTCATCGAATACAGTCTTTACATATTCGGTTTGATTTTAATGTCCCTTTATCTGTTTTCATCAGAAGCATGACCTGATGTATTTCTTGAAGTATGGTAAGGGAATGCTAGGTAAGCCTAGCTCCTTCATGCGGCCTATGTACCAAATGTGCCATTAATTCAGCGATAATCGACAAAATCATGTTGCTATTAGGATGACCGATGTAATTCGATATTGATACAATATCGATCAACTTATAGTTGTTCAATTCCGTGAAATTTTCGATTTCTTGAACTTCTGGGACATCATGATTTCACTGGTTAAGCTGAACAGATGATCTACACGATCTTCAAGTGATCTAAATTTGGCTCAATTAAATCAATAAAGCGAGTAATGCAGTCTGAATATGCAGAAAGTAGTCACATGTTACAAACTAACTGTTCACATAGATAAAATAACAATGATTTTACAAGAAAATCGTAGACCCAATGTTGGGGACATATTTCTTGTATGTTCCCAACTATGGCCTGTTGTATCAGTAACGTAGTAAAAAGCTTGTTAGTGGAAAAATTGCAAGTGGAAATGCATGAATTTGGGATTGCTTATATTCAAGTGGCTCATTTAAACACAAACCGAAGGAACAAAATCATTGTATAGTGAATTATAATGTTTTTATTATTGAATGGCTGATGAATCATATATGAACATCACTTAAGTGTTTCGAGGCAGTATAATTTGAGTTTGTTTGATGAAATGTTGTATTAAGTAAATCGAAAACAGCTAGCAATGCCTTAATACATAAGAATTGAATAGACCCAATTTGGTGCTTATAAACCGACATTAAATCCATATCCCTCGAATGTTTCTGACTTTATAAAAAGTGTTGTGTAACTTTTCGTGATACATACTACCAAATGTCTTATCAAACTTATCTTAGCAAGTGCCTAACTAGTTGAATCTCACATACAGCTTGTATACTTTATTAGTTATAATAAAAAATGTAATCGATCATTGCATAATAGGCTGAGTTAAGGGATACATACCCTATATAATATTTTTGAAGAAAAACAATTGTTAGATGAAATAAGATTATAGTAAACAAATAAACAATTATGGTGCCAACACACTCAGATTTTTTTACAGAAATTTGTAAAATTTTACCGAATCCTCAACAGCTGAACGTTTGGTAATCCGATTTAACGGATTTCGGTAAAATTTAACCGAAATCCGGTAATTTTTTACAGATAACTATAAAATTTCACCGAAGTCCGTTAAATCGGATTACCTAACGCTCAGCTGTTGAGAATTCGGTAAAATTTTACAGATTTCTGTAAAACAATCTAAGTGTGAACATATTGGTCATGCGGATTGTGCTATGGATAGGGAGTTGGAAAAGATGCTAAAGAGGAACCCTAATCTTTCTATTAGAACTGTGGCTCGCAAAATAGGAATGTCCCGAAGGGTTCGTCCAAAAGTCACAGCTACGTTACAGGTTACAAAGTTAAAGTCCCCAGCCACAATGATAAGCAGGATTTAACATCTAATATTAATGTCACATTATGGACGATAAAACTTACGGGAAGACTTTGAACAACTTCCAGGACGGCTATGAAAAGAATTTCTCAATTCAAAAAAGTTGTCAACATTTCCATGGAAATACCTTGTTTGACAACAATTTGTTCGTGTGGCAAAAAAAAGAAATCTTTCATCACTATCGTAAAATCGGCAAAAAAAATTATCAAAAGAAGTGTCTGAGAAAACAATCGCTGTTTTTCGTTAAAAGCTACAACTGTAACTCTTTGTTTTTGCTCTATTTGGCATTGTGTATAGAGCCAATAAATTTAACATCGTATTACAAATGTCCAATTCTTCCAATAGTCCTAAGCCTGAAGAGAAGCAGGAGGTTAACGAAGCCAAACATTTTCATATGAACCAGAGCTGCCGGCAAGGTCATTATGGAGTCTGTACAAACCCTTTCGGCTGGAGTGGAGTACAAAGTTTGAGATTTTTATATCAATGCATAATAACGATGTTTCGAATGTGTGATCTTGTGAACCAGTTCTCAATCTTATGAAATAAAAAGTTACATTAGACATAAATCCCTTTATGCGTTTTTTACAACAAATTTTATGTGTCCCGATTATTGCGGATACAGACCTTACATTTACAGTGACCGGCGAAAAAAAAAGATCATTCCGTAATGAATTTGTTAATGTTTACAAAATTCATGGATTTGCAAAAGCGCTGGGCGATGTGACACATCCTGTCAAAAGATACACATGCAAGTTTGGTTTGGGTTACTGGTAATGTTTTTTTTATCACACCAACCAAAAATTATCAACAATTTCAGAAAAACAATTATGATATGGTATGACGAAAAAAAAGATCGATTTCAAAATTCAACAGAAAATCGGTGAAAATCAAGTAATTAGTAATCAAAATGACCCTTTTTTGCCATGATGAACGCCTGTAGTCGTTTTGATATGCTTTCCACCAGGTTTCTGAGGTAACAGGGATCCAGTTCGTTCTAAGCCTTCTCCAACGCAGCATGATACGTTTGTTTGTTGGTTACGTATGTTTTTGCCACATTATTATCGAGAATCGCCCAAAGATTCTCGATTGTTTTCAAGTCAGGGCTGTGGGACGGCCATTCTAAAGGTTTGATGCGACCGGCTCGGAAAAAGGCAAGCATTTTCTTGGTGTAGCTGCCTTCCGACTTCATTTGTAGCAATGACGCCTCCAGATTTTCGCACAGAATATGAATATAACCATCTGCTGTCATGATCCCATTGATTAGGGCCAGATTACCCACTCCAAACCACGAAAAGCAGCCCCGTAACATAATATTACCTCCACCGTGTTTCCACCGGTTGGTTGGAGATGCCTATCCTGCAGTTCTTCATCACTTCTGCGCCATACTCTTTGCTGCTGTTTTTTGTTGAACAGCTCAAACTTGGATTCGTTCGACCACACAACACGTTTCCAGAACTCCAAAGGCTTATTTATGTGGGTTTAGGCGAACTGGAGTCGCTGGTCTTGTTAGTCCGGCTGATGGACGGTCGCTTCCGGGCGAAATGGCTTTTTAACCCTTGCTCAGCGATGCGTCGACATATTTCGCGATCCGAAGTCGGTAGGCTCAGCTTCTAAAGTCCTCTCTTAGCTTAGTCGGTATAGACGTGGCTACAAAGCAACACCATGCTGGAGGTGGCTGGGTTCGATTCCCGGTCTGGTCAACGAACTTTTTGTTAAGGGAAATGTCTCGACTTCCTGGACATATGGTATGATTCTACTTGCCATACAATCATACTAATGCAAAAATGGTACCTGTCATCGAAAGCTCTCAATTTTTAATTGTGGAAGTGCATTTAGAACACTAGGTTAAGAGCAAGCAATGCAATAAGCGAATTGTGCAATGCAATAAGCTTAAAATGCTTAAAAAAGGCTCATCTTCTCTTTCATTTCTCGGAGTGTGATGAACGGGTTTTTCTTGATCTCTCGGATGATTTTGCGATCCTCTCGGTGATCCATGTTATATTTTCGTCAACGTCCCGGCCGATTAGCAACACTTTCAAGTTTCTGGTGCTTCAAAAAAATTTTCTAAACTGCATCACGACTCACTCCATATCTCTCTCGTAGCTGCGTCCTGGGTATGGTTTCGATTGCAATCACCAGTATAAAATTTGTTTGCCACCCATGTTAATCGCTTAAAAATCTCTTCCGGTAAACTCAACACGTCTATTTTTTCGACTTGCGGCAGAGCTTTGAGGCGGATGTAAACAATGAAACGTCAAAACAGTGACCGCCAGCGGATTCTACACGGAAAATTATTTTTCCGTTGAATGAACTTTTTTTTTGTCATACCTCAAACAGAAAATAATAAGGTGTTTCGTCAATGGTAAATTTGATATTAACGAGTATATAGGAATATATGTACAAAACTTGTCAGATGGGTCCAAAAGAAACTGAGCATATGTAAATAAATTGATTCTGATATGTATAGGACTTAGAAAAAGGGATTTTCCTACATACGGCTCTATTGATCTTTTTTTTCGCCGGTCACTGTAAAATTGTGATCTCAGATAGCTTTCGGTATTGCTAACTAGATGCAGCGGTATAAATTTCCGGTTCGGCTGACGATTTTTCCGGGTTGGAATTTTTTTTAGACTTTCCGGGATTTATTATTATGCGAATTAATAACTGTGAAAGTGCTTCTTAGACTCTAAATAGAAAGATGGCAAAATGCTCGCCCCATATTCATAACAACACTGTAAAAAAAAACATTTGAAAATGCTCTTTTAAGTTAAAAACAAACTGTACCAACAAAAGATTATAACGGACAATGACCGAACATATATCTTCTATAAGCGGGTATAATAATTCAAACAACCCGTCAAAACAAAACCAAAAATCCAAAACTAATCGAAGGTTCAATTAAACGAACCTGTTGAAACGGGGCGTTGCCCATTTCCCAGCATTGAAATTGCATTCGATTCTCCTGTGTGCACATTTATGCTCTGTCGCTTTCTCATGATGATTCCAAATGCTGGCACGTGATTGGTTGGCAGCAGCATAGCAGCAGTAGCACAAATTGGTGGCTCTGTGTTTTTCTCTGTCTTTCCCTCGCCGCTGTTGGTTGGAAGAAGAGGAAACGTGAAACACGTTATTTGCTAAAATAAACGAGGAATGGAAACGGCATTCCTACTTGGGTATTGGTTGTTGTCATGGCCACGCGAGCATAGCAACGGGGTCGGTCGATAGGGATGATAAACATGTTTCGCACTGCACAAGGGAACGATGCGGAAGGAAATTCTAGGGTAGACAAAGTAATTTTGAACGTTGAAAAACGTTATGGAAAGTTTTGCGGGGATTGTAATTGTAATATGCTCTGGGTTTCAATAATATATGAATTTTTCGTTCCTTTGCAGATCATCCAAGCGTCGGAGATTGCAACCATAACGACGGCTTCGATTCCCGGGAAGGTGGAGCTATGTATATATCATGCGGGAGTGCCGATAGTACAACTCCCATGGAGCCGGAAACGGGATACGTCCCGAATAATCCCCTGTTTGGGGTGCCCCTCGACAGTCCGCAGGTGAGTAACTCGGGAGAAGTTGGTGGCAGGAAGGTGAAAATTGTGAAATCATACTACATATTACAGCATACCGTGATGAACCGTCGTCAACGCCTAGACGACTAGAATTCAGTCTCGATTTTCATCTCGGGCGATTCGGTTCAACGGTTGACACGCGGGATTCGGAAGGTGGTTCTCTCGGATTTGAACTTAGCAAGTGAGAGTGAAAGTGTTTCTGAACATTGGTGACCGGATATGATTGCTCCCATGAAGCTACCCATGAGGATTAAACAAGTGTGTTTCCACTTTCTATTGGAGTAGATCGATATTCGCTTAGAGATAAAAGACAAGCCCATGGACGAGAGTGGTTGTTGAGATTGAAAATAATTTTTTTCCAAGGATTACATCAAAGAGGTGAACATACTAGAACAGTGCAAGATGATGCTTGAAGCAAATTTCGTGATCGCTTGCGTGTTAATACGCACATATATTACTGGTATTACTTAATGTGATGATGAAAATGATAGGACTATACCTTCGTCGGTAAAAGCGCAGGAGGGCCAGGCATTTGTCATAGAGGCATATTGTAGAACTGTTCGTGACACACAGTTATACATTTGCAACAGTGGAACAATATTAGAGAGCTGTCCATTCACAGCTTAAACAATGCATCTAGAGCATAAGGTTGAAGTTCGGTCCTTCCTCTTTTGTTTTGACATTTCAAGTTGCTCATTGTAAGTTATCATCGGTCTCTTGAATTTAGTTTTACAAATGCACTTCCTCAGTTATCAATTGAGACCTTATAATGCCAATATACTTTTGCTTTAGCACAATTGAAAGGCAAGTCTTTGCACAGTCAGATGTCTCGTTTTGGCGCCATTCCACTCTATTATCTTCATTCGAAATTTGAGTTCCAATTGGAGTGCATATTGCATTGTTTCTTTGAAGTTAGTGCTGGAATTACTATGAAAAATGCCCATATTTTGTGATTATGCTTATAAGAAATATAAAATAACATTCCTGAATCGCGTTTTTAAATTGAACGTTTTTTAATATAAACTACATAGCCGTAAGAACGCAAGGAGAGTCGACAAAGTGAGTTCCGCAATGTTACTTAGGACCTAATGCCAGTGGCCAGCTTATTCCTCGAGACGTGATCCTCTGTAGACAGCCAGTGTCTCTTCTCAATCACCCATCATCTATCTTTATATCTTTGTTTTAACAATAATTTAACATATAATTTAACATTACAATTGGTTAGCCAGAGGGGCACTACATCTTGAGTACTTATTTTAAAGGGTGTTCCGACCAAAATTTGATCAAACAGTAATGTGTGTGAGTCGATCAAAGCTTTTCTTAATAAGTAAAATTCTTTTTATTTTCATGCTCAGTTAATACAAAATACAGGAGAAATATTCAGCTAAGCTTCCTTTTTACCAAATGCGAATTGCCGAGTCATAAAATGTTGTACAGTCTCTTTATCCACTTAATTCACCGCAGAACGCCAGTTTGCCTTGAACTGTTTCTCGCTCACAACAGCTTTTTGAATCTTTTTAAGGTTCCGCTTGACGATGGCCCAATATTTTTCGATTGGACGGAGCTCTGGCATGTTGGGAGGGATCTTGTCCTTTGGCAACACTTGAACGTTGTTGGCAGCATACCACTCCATGGGCTTTTTTCCGCAATGGCAATATGTGAAATCCGGCCAAAGTAGAACGTAACAATTGTGTCGCTTCAGGAAAGGCAGTAGACATTTTTGTAGGAACTTGCTCAGATAAATTTCCTGTAGGAACTTGCTCAGATAAATTTCCTGTAGGAACTTGCTCAGATAAATTTCCTTATCGTCGCGATTTAGAGTCACCACTTTCTTGCAAGTCAACAGTCCAGCTCGAGTTTTAGCTCTATCCACGGTTGAAGGCGCCACTCTCAGCTTCTTTGCGACATCTCGGACGGAGAGGTTGGGGTTCCGCTCGAAACAGCGGGCAACTCTTTTTCTCGTCGCTGTGGCCTGCGGCTTTCGATTCCCCCCCCCCCCCCCCGATCCAGCTTTCCTGACTGTCGACAAACGTTCGCAAAACACTTTTAATACGATTGGTAACAGTTGATTAAGCCACATTCATTTTTCGCCATGCACGTGCAATTTTGATGCGTTGTTGCTTTTCCTGCACGCAGAAGATGGAAGTCGAACATTGAAGCGACTCTGTTGAACACTCGTTGCAAACCGCTGATGGCACCCTCGAGTTCGTAGTTCGTACGAAGCGGAGGCCTCAGCATTATATTATTTCGCAGTGGCCGAGGACGAACATTCCAGTCGATATTCAATCAATTCTGATTTCTAGGGCACCCACGATGATCAATGCGTTGTTGACGTCCCTTCTCACTCGCAAAGTTGATCAGACGGCAACGGTTTTCGTAGCAGGGTAATCGGAACCGAACCCTCCAAGGTAGTCTTCGGAGAGTGACACGAAGAAAGCGACGATGATCCGATTCAAATCGTTCCGCACCGTTGTTGTAATAGGGGCTCCTAACGGCAGAACAGTACTCCAGCGTGGACCTCAAAAGAGAGCTGTAGAGCAGTTTTAAACAATACACGTCGGACAATGTTTTGGCTATTCGAAACGCTAGTCCCACCACTCTTGATGCTGTAGCAACGATGTGTGAGATATGCTGCTTATAATTTAGTTGTGTATCCAAAATCACTCCGAGATCGTTCACATGACTCACTTGGCCTATTGACGATCCAAGCAGTTTATAATTGAAGGTTATCGGCTGCTTCTTCCGCGAAACCGTTATGACGTAACACTTGGCAGGAGCGATCACCATCCGATTAATCGTGCACCACTTGGCCACTGCATCAAGTTGTCGTTGAAGATGATTACAATCATTAACTGAACTAATCCTCATGTAGATTTTGAGAGCGTCCGCATAAGATAAACATGGACTTTTGATTATAAGATGCACGTCGTTGAAGTAGAGTAGGAAAGCTAGTGAACCCAGATGGCTGCCTTGTGGAGTGCCAGACGAGACACAGAAACTTCCAAAATGACAATCTCCTATAGCAACCTTAAGTAGCCGATCAGTAAGACATGATCGAAACTAATCTAGTAGATTACCGTTGATTCCGAGCCTGTCAAGTTTGGCTATCACTATAGCGTGGTTCACCTTGTCGAAAGCAGTCGATAGATCGGTGTAAATAGCATCCGTCTAAGTCCATTCCGTCATAGTTTCGGTGACGTACGGTGTCAAGCATAACAGATTTGTCGGGGTTGAGCGGCCGGCAATAAATCCATGTTTATCAGTGCTTAGATACTGCTTGCTATGTGAGACGATTGGATCTATCACTACCAACACAGCGCACTCAGCGATGTGATGCCCTGGTAATTGTTGACATCGTGCTTACTACCCTTCTTGTAGACTGGAAACATATTGTGAGAATTCCGTATTTGACTTCGGGAGGCAGGAAAGGTGCCATTTGATTAAACACCGCGAAATCACTCAACATGAGAAGACTAATGGGCTGCACTACGAACGTGACTTACCTATCGGAATGCACACTACACAATGCGAGGCGATAAGGTTGAAACCCGCTTTGCCGATACTACATCTAGCGCACGTCCGTTATACGGTGGAGCTATCAACGTCTCGCTCGCACTCATTAATTACCGTTTAAGAGGGGAAGGATATTTCGACAGGTTAAGTCCTGTGTACACTCCACACACTGCACGGCGGAATGAGGGCATCAATGTGTTTCTTAATTATTACGGATGGAACTCCATCTGGTCCCGGATTGAGCGACGTCTTAAGTCGCAACGCGGAGCTGGAAATCATTGCATCGGTTACGCTCCCATCACTCATCGATTGATTGTATACCGGAACATTCTGCGCAGCAAGCGAGATTTGATCAGAGGAGAGTACCTCATCTGTAAAAACATTGGCCAACTTGATGGAGAACAAATGACAGATATCGGGTTACGACGAAGCTGTTATGCCATCGAGCACCACAGAGGATGGTAATCCGGACTCCTTGCATTGCTTATTGACGTAATTCCAGAAAGATTTTGGGTGCGATTTAAGCTCTCATTGGAGACGAAGATAGCAGAACTTGCTTAAGTGCTTGTACTCGTGGTTAAGCCTAACGTAATATTGTTTTAGCGGAAGCTTACGGTACTTACTGAACCGCTTGAAGGCAGCTCGTTTGGTAGTCTTTAGCGACCGAAGTTCGTTGGTCATCCAAGGTACATGAGAATCAGCACGGCTGGTCTTTTTCGGGACATACCTGTCAATAACATATGCCAAGACACATAAAAACGTTTGTGCAGCTTGGTTGACATCTCCTGGATCTAGAATGCGCTCCCATTCTAATTGAGACAAAAAAATGTCTACACTTTGGTGATCGGACCTTCGGAAGTCGTACGACTCAATAGTTGAAGTGCGGAGGAAAACCTTGAGCAACGTTGTTCGCAACTGTAACAAGCAGTGGGGGATTATGTGGAACAAACTTTACTAATGGCGCGGTTGCCATGCAGATGGAAAGAGCCGTTATGCAGCCGCCGTTGATTTGGGAGAGAGTCTCAATGCTATAGCTGCCAAGAAATTTAGTCGCTGCAGAGTGGAAAGACGAGGGCTCATAATCAGGGCGGTAGAACCCGCTATGGATTTTAGTCCAGGCAATGCTCACTAGATTGAAGTCGCCCAGAACCATTATGTCGTCACATGGAGCTGCCTTTTCCGATAAGAAGGAGATTGAGCGCAATGAGTGTCGATGAGCTATCAGCTTGGGGATACCTCCAGGATTGACCTCCGGGTGTCGATCCCCAAACTGAATAGCTATCAAACCTGGTTCGACCGTGTTCCAAAAGTCGTCATCGATGGCTCTGGCTTTTAGCATGGAACTAACTGCGATAAGTACACCACCTGAGTTGCGGTCGCAGCGGAACAATTCGTACCCTTCTCCAATAACATGATCGGAAAAGGTTTGAGACTCGAGCCATGTCTCAGTTATGACTATGATGCCGTAGCACTGATCCGAGGCTGCTAAGCGAAAGTCGTCAATAAGACTGTTCATTCCACCAATGTTTTGATAATAGACAGCGATGTCCGGTCTCAGTCTCCGGGGATAGTTGACCTGGGAATTGGGACACTATCAGATACTAAAGCGTCTTAAGGCGGATCATACTTGCCGATGTTTGGAGCTCGGGAGACCCTTTCCAACACCAAGTACAGGGCCGGGACGAAATTGAATAAAATAGTTTTGAAAATTGAATACAAGTATTGAAAATTGAGCGAAGGGCTTGGATATAGAATGTAGACAACAAAGCGGAGTGTGTACAAACAACCGCTAGAAACTTTCATTCTTTTGCCTGTCAAGGTGGCGGATTAGTTCGTGCCTTGACTAACCCCGCTGTGGGATGTTAGACAAAGGAATGCGTGCTTGGTTCGAGTACTGTTATATCCAAGCCCTTCGCTCAATTTTCAATACTTCTATTCAATTTTCACAACCTGCCGTACACTGACGGAACTATCAACACTTTTTCTTCATATCTTTCATTTCTAGCGAAAATTACTGTCCACTCTTTGGGCCTCATAGTGATGAGCGAACATCTCCTTCTACAACTTAAGCCTTATTTACCAGCTGTCTAATGATCGGATGGGGTGACCTCAGGACTATCTGAACCTTTCCGGGATTGTATCTTTTCTCTTGCCGAGAGTTTGTAGACCAGCCTGGCGATGGATCTCGGGTGTTCTGGTTCTTGGAGGACAATTCAGAATCCTCCGAAGCATTTCTTTCTGAACTACGTGTAGTTTCCGATGGTGGCAATTGGTGCAACTCTCCCAGATTGGCAAACCGTACTCGACCATGGGAAGAATGATTTGTTTATGAACTGCCAGTTTGTTCTTGATTGATAGAGTAGACTTTCTGTTGATCTGCGGTTTTAACAAAGTTCTACATTTAGTTGAAGTCTTGTGAACATGCGATTGGAAGCACAACTTGCTATCAAGGGTAAGACCAAGGAAAACTACTTCCCCGGATCAATCGATTGGTGCAGAGGTTCACTTTTAGCTGCACTGATACAAATCTTCCAGCTATTGAAATGACCGGACACAACATTGAGACCATTCCAGTCAGAGCGCTAGAGAAGTTTTCCAGTCAGAGCCCGAATCACTCGACTCTTGTAGATTATGAAAATGTCGTCTGAAAACGCTGGAACGCCTGGCGTGAAGATGTTGAATAGGATAAGAGATTACCCTGGGTAACACCAGCATCAAAGTTAAACGTATCAGAATGGGAATTGTCCAGAAAAACCTGGAATGAGCTGTCCAAGAGATAGTTTATCATGGGCACGGGCGAGAATGCTGCAACACCGTACAAGAGCGAGTGTGGAACGGTATAGAGTGGCACGGAACAGGCGAAATTCTATTCTTCGAAAGAAAAAGCCGAAGGAGATGAAAGATCGAGACCGCGAAGCAATGTAAGCACTGTACCGTGCTAACGACACACGCAAATTTTACAAGAAGTTGAACAGCTCGCGCAAAGGCTACGTACCACAAGCCGATATGTGCAGAGACCTGGAAGGCGACATTCTCATCACAGGAAAGTGTGAGGTGATTGAAATGTGGAAGCAGTACTTCGACGAGCACCTGAACGGCAATGTTACAGCGAACGGAAATGGCACGATAATAAATCTCAGAACACGCGCAGAAGATGACAAGATCCCGACCCCAACTCTTCAGGAAGTTCAGGAGGAAATTGAACGGTTGAAAAACAACAAAGCTGCTGGAGTTGACCAACTCCCAAGCGAGGTATAAATATACGGTGGTGAAGCACTGGCCATGGCGCTGAACTGGGTAATTACCAAGATTTGGGAGGAGGAATGTTTACCGGAGGATTGGATGGAGAGAATAGTGTGTCCCATCTATAAAAAGGGCGACAAGCTGAATTGCTGCAATTATCGTCCAATCACGCTACTGAGCGCTGCCTACAAGTTGCTCTCCCAAATTTTATGCCGCCGCCTATCACCAATTGCAAAGGAGCTCGTGGGGCAATACCAAGCGGGATTCATGGGTGCCCGCGCTACTACGGACCAGATAATCTTTTAATCATAATCTTTTCATCGATTTCAGATCAGCTTATGATACAATCGATCGAGACCAGCTATGGCAGATTATGAACGAATATGTATTTCCGGAAAAACTGACGCGGTTGGTCAAAGCAACGATGGATCGAGTGATGTGTGCCGTCCAAGTATCAGGGAAACTCTCGAGTCCCATCGAATCTCGGGGAGGGCTACAGCAAGGTGATGGATTGTCGTGATTGTTGTTTAACATTGCATTGGAGGAGCTGGGATAGACACGAGTGGCACGATCTTCAGGAAGTCTCTCCAATCATTTGGCTTCGCTGAGACGATGGCGGACACGTACATCAGACTGAAGAAGCTGGTTAGATTGGGATTGTGATTAATGCGTTGAAAACAAAATACATTAAGAGAAGAGGCTCAAAGACAATTTTACCCTCCTATCACGAGTTCAGATCGACGGTGATGAAATCGAGGTAGTAGGCGAATTCGTGTATCTGAGCTCATTGGTTACCACCGATACTGACACCAGCAGAGAAATACAAAGGCCCATTATGGCTGGAAATCGTGCCTACTTTGGACTCCGAATGACGCTAAGATTGATAAACTACAAAGTTGACCATCTACAAGACATTAATTAGACCGGTAGTTCTCTACGGCCACGAAGCATGGACATTCCTAGTGGATGACCAACGCGCTCTTTGTGTCTTTGAACGGAAGGTGCTGCGTACGATCTACAGTGAAGTGCAGATGTAAGACGGAACGTGGAGGAGGCGAATGAACCACGAATTGCATCAGTTGCTGGGAGAACCTCTCATCGTACACATCGCTAAAATCGGCCATCTACGATAGGTTGGGTATGTCGTAAGAATGTAGGACAATAGCCCTGTTAAAATGGTGCTCGGAAATGAACCTACAGGTACAGGTAAAAGAGGCGCTCAACGAGCAAGGTGAATCGATCAAGTAGAAGGCGACCTGCGGACTCTCCACAGACAGCGAATCCGGCGAGGTACAGTCATGGACCGATTACAAAGGAGACAACTTCTGTATACAGCCGAGGCCACACCGGCCTTGGTCTGATTGGTAAGTGGTAAGGTAACAAGATAGATCGGGAATTTGTATCGATGCAGCCTAAACACCAGACCATCGTGCCATTGTGGAAAGCCTTTTTGACGTCCAACAATGCCATCACAGATGTCTTTCCAACGGACCTTACGTTACGTTTGAGGATGTTAGTTACTCGCGACAGTTGGGGGATGGTAGAGTGACCTTTCCTGAACCCAAAGTGTTCGTGAATGATGATGTTATTCTGGTTTGCGAACTCCAGTAACCGGCTAAGGATCAGCTTTTCGAACAGCTTTGAGATGGAGGACTTAAGGCTGATGGGACGAAAGCTTTTAGCACAGGTGTGATCTTTGGCAGGCTTGCGAATAGGGATAACTTCGGCTGCTTTCCAGCTAGATGGAAAGTAGCCAAGCTCCCAGCATCTGTTAAAAACCGTTGCAAGGTGTCGGAAGAAATCAACATTCAAGTTTTTCAGCTTGACACCTTTTATGGTTTTAGTTCACCTCATCAGCCGATAAACTACTATCGTCAGGGACAACTATGTGTGTTTCTGCGACTCTAGACATTGCCTTTGTAACCGTAGTCTCACGTGAGCTCACAATAGATTAGCCAAGGTTGCGTGAGTTAAAAAAATTTTGACCTAGTCAACGGATTTGGTCGAATTCCAAAAGGGTTTTGCGCAATCTGGGAGAGAGCGGATTTAAGTTTCAAAATGCCTATTTCTATCATCCTTTTGGCTTAAGGCGAGTTATCTGCAATGAAACCGATATGTACGTTTTTTTGGAGCTACCTTCGTAATTAATGGCACACGCGCAACTGTCAAAAGCACGAAGCATTGGTTGACTCAGAAAGAACATTCGTTCATTGTCGGTGTATAAACGTCTGTAGAAGCAGTTTAAATATACATACACATGCTATAGATTCCAGCTTCAGAAATGGCTGCCCATACTAGTACTTTGGGCTAAAATTTAAGTTTCTGTGAATTCCTAACCTTATCTGGAATTGCAGTTTTTTCATCATTATTAAACCCTCTATTGGCTGCATCAGTACTTTTCGCCATCCATCATAATAATAAAATCATTGAAATAGCTTCCGTCAAAGTTTACGACATTTACTAGGAATCTCTTGTAGTTGTTTCTTTCCAGGCTACACTAGGTTTTTTTTACACGTTTCTTTTTTACACGGTTTGTTTTCGAACTCTAGAACGGAACAACTTATCGTCCTTATTCGAATCACATTTTACGTTTTGGGCAACAAGTAATCATATGGTAGTTTTTCAAAAAATTCACAATATTTGGTGTTAATACTCAAAATTTTAAAAACTGTATTTTGACCATTGCAAGGTAAGGTAACGCATACAAAAAAAAAATCTGAGCAATATAAAATGTTTAGGCATGTGAATTTATCAACTCTATTTAGTTTTTTTTTACACGGTTCCATACTCAAACTGGAACGTATCCCCCGTGCAAAAAAACCTTTGTGTATTTCGGTTTGCTTTTCAGACAGTTTTTTCGAACTTACTCACGTCATTTTGTTTATGATACTCTTTAGAGCAGGATTTTTCTAGTTATCAACTGCTGCTCCTTTGGTGCACATACTGTACAGGGTGCTTTGATAATATCCATCTAGTATAAAGTGTTTCAACACTTCTGATTTGAGATGCTGTCCAAGCATCTGGAACATGCTTTAACGTTTGCATTAAAAAAAATGGACAAAAATTGCCGATTTTTCATGGGTTTACCTTCACCCGCTCTGACAAAACTACCCATGCAGCATCAATCATAGTATCCCATGAGTCAGCAGATAAAATTTACCAGCTCTATCAGTCGAACTCTAACCGTGATGGCAAAAACAGTGAAGCAACTTCGTTCAGAAGTGTGCGCGTTCAAAGAATGGCAGCCCACCGCGTCAAAAATGGACATCGTGCGGCACTTTTTGGACGCCGGATACGCCCGTTCCGGCATCTACAACATCCTGGCACTATTAGACAACCATCAGAGCATCGAAAGAAATTCCGGTTCCGGACAGCCGACCACCCTGAGCAACAAGATGCTCCAAAGGATGCTGAAGAGGAAGACCGAGGAAAAGGGGCTACATCGCTGCGTGCACTTGGCCGGGTGGTCGGTTTACTGGCCAAGCAGTGAAAAAGTATCTGGCGAACATTAACATACATGTCAGGTATCGGAAGTCGCGTCCACTGGTTTCGAAGCTGCAGGCAATGACGCAGCGGCAGTGGCTGAATAAGATGGTCAACTTGATTTTCCCGGCGAATCACGACGTGGCGGTGGTGATGGATGTCGAGACCTATCTCACCCTGGATGGCAACGACTGGCAGGGCACTTCGTATTTTACTTCCCCACGAGGAAGTGAGCTCCGAGGTGAAGTTCATTTCGCACACCAAGTTCCCCAGAAGTTGCTGCTGTGGCTGGCAATCAGCGAGAAGGGATGTCGTAGCCGCTCTTCTTTCGCTCTGGACTGGCCGCGAACGGGAAATTTATAGTACGAAATGCCTGCTGGAAGTTGCGTCGTTCATCAAGAAATATCATAAGAGCAAAGACGCGGTGTTCTGGCCGGATCTGGCGTCGGCCCACTACTCGAAGCGAGAGCGTTGGAGGAGATGCAGCGACTGAATATCGATGTGGTACCCAAGTCGGCCAACCCGCCCAACTTCCCCAGCTGCGTCCCACCGAGAATTTCTGGGCCAACCTGAAGCGTAAGTTCTACTCCAACAATTTTGTCGTGAAAACTGAGGAGTAATTGATAAATAAAACGAAGAAATAACTCAAAAATATGCCTACACGCATTTTTTTCTTCCGCCGTGGCGAATGTTCCGGTTAGCTGCCGGAAGGCTGCTCCCAAGGGCGTAATTTTTTTTTGCAAGTTTACCTAATTTACGTCAACTGCCATGTCCAGCAGATGCACCTGGAAAACATTTATATGAAATGTTAATATTATTTATAAACAGGAATTACAGTCTTTTAACGTATGAACAAATTTAGACCGACCTTTGAAGAAGTGTCACTGACGAAACTTGTTTTTTTTCAATATCCTCATTCATGGTGAAAGGCTGCAGCACTGAACCAAGAACGAAAGAAACATAACCAACAACATGCTTCTTAAACCTTAGCCAATGAATGTCTTTGCATTGCGATTTCTGTTTTCTGCTGAAAATTAAATCCCGCTTCTCTGCCGAATTTTCCCCAGGAATGTCCATCTTCTTGCGGTGGGAGCGGTTGTTCTAGTTGTCAGGAGAGCACATCTCTGCCATTGCCAGGCCTGCACGGATCGGATTTCGTTGACTGCGGAAACTGTCTCGACCACAACGGTGCGCTCAGGTAAGTTCGAAAGGCAACGCTCAAATCAAGATGCAAAAAAACAAAAAAAGCAAAAATGGTTACCATCTCTTACTGACCACACAGGCCAGGCAGTTTAGTAATTCGGTTTGCTGGTGCGGTGGACCTCTTAAAACGCTGGACGCAGTAATCCGTGAAACAAAGATATGGTCCACAAGTCTTACATGATGGACCCGAACGGACTAGTTACCATGGAATGGAAAACATCCTCTATATCTACCGTCGGGACTGCAGAAAAATCCACCAAAACTTATTTTTCGGACATTGGAGACATAAAAGGACCAACGAAGAAGAACACTGGTTCCCATACATTTGTTATAAAAGAGTATTTGAAGTGCACACGAAAACCGCATGTCGTCAATATACATATAATGCCGATTGAGTTTCTTTACGTTTTGGCTGAAAGACTATGTACTGTTGAGGGTCAGCCAAGCCAAAACGTGGGAACCGCATTTTCTCATCGGATCATGGCCAACGAAACATAATTACCTACCCTATGGCAACGACATGGACCTGGACCGTCCGCTTCTTATCAAATAGATTTGCACACTCAACTGACTCCAGTTGAGGTTACCGCATATTGCATTTACGCTCTAAAACCAGCTCGGTATCGATTACCAGTAGAGCCTCATTACTCTGATCACTTACCACCACTACTGAGCCGGAGTGGATGCTGGATGCTGTAAGAGATGGGAACCATTTTGCCATAGTTTTTTTTTCTCATCCCATTCCTATCCTGTTCTCATTTGTTCGACATTTACAGTTCACAAAACCACCTAGGCAACTACTGGAGCGAAGATATGAGCACATTCCCAGGGCTGCCACCATTGGACATCGACCCTTTGCCCAGCCTATTTCCCTTCTCACCTTGTGGTGCTACGTACAAGTAAGTTGACGATGTTTTTTTTAAGCTAAGTAGACAACCGACGGGAATTTGAGAAGAAAGATACCGTGCACGCACCGCAGGTTGAACAGTTCCTAATTGTGGTCCGTTCGATATTTAGTCGATTTTCTCATTGAATTAACGATGTGGTATTATCTGTTGGATCGAATTTGAAATGATAAGCGTAAAATACAGTTTTATATGACATTTCTTTTCGCTGTTCAAATAATAGTTATTGCACGGTCGATATATGATGACCGTTTACAACACATGGGCGAGTTCATTTAGCATGGGACGAGTTCATTTTTATCTCTGACTCATGTAAGGTGATCTAATAGGAAAATGGCACTAATCAGGGGCTAAATTTGATGGGAGTGTGGTTTTCATTACTCCCGTTAAAGTCATATGATGCTTTTTTTATCAGATCGAATTAACACATTAGCTTCCAATGCTGATTAACTATTTGAAACGATGGGAACTAGACACGCTTATTGACTACTTTGCGGTTGTACAGTGACGGACAATGTAGTAGGTTAATTTACTAGTAAGCTATCGGTTCAGCATCTGGTGGAGAATAGGTGAACCACAAAGAGAGTGGTGAGAGTTGAAATTTTAGTTCTTCACTCTCTCGTCATTTTACTCAGTGACTAAGTAGAGTTGTATTGTGTTTTGAAAACCGAATTTATCGACTAGCGAAAATCGATTTTATTCTCGTTGTTTACGTTATACCTAATGGCGGAATAAATGCACTGTATGGGGCATCTGATGCGCTATATAACGCGCTACTTCCGACATTAGGTGCAACGTATGGATCGCCAGTAAAATCGATTGTCGGTAGTAGATAAATTCGGTTCTCTACTGAAACGATAAAACATAAGAGGGGCTTTAAATCGCCATGGTCATATAATATGTTGATGTCTGCGTCAGATTTGTCGTGATCCGGCTGATGCTCTCGTGTACTTTTGTTTGAA
Source organism: Aedes japonicus (assembly GCA_034211315.2). Lineage (NCBI taxonomy): Eukaryota > Metazoa > Arthropoda > Insecta > Diptera > Culicidae > Aedes > Aedes japonicus. The sequence continues at coordinate 286,299 of JASCZW010000438.1, read as the reverse complement.
AAATTATTTTATTTCATATCGTACAAGAAATCTAGCCGAAATTTTTGTGTGTGGCTTGATTTGGGCAAATCCAGTTTATCGATTAATAGATAAAGCAAAAACGCGACGTTTCCTCTACCTCATAGAACATTTGAAGCATGACACCATAATACTATTTAATGAGTATGAGTAGTATGTGTGAGTATGATTGACCGCCCGAGGTTGCTACTCCGTTATTGCCAGATCAGATGTTATTACACAGAGAACCAACAGATGATGCTTGGGGCTAACATACATCTTCAATGTGTAAAAACTGGTAATCCCAAACAAATGCAATACCGACGCCGGCCCCGTCCGGATACAGGTTAAGTAGAGAAAGGGTAGGAATTTGTTGACGCGATACTCACTTTATTGGAAGCCGCGGAATCCACTGCACTTCGACGAGAAATCACTGGGATTGGGTAGCAGCAGGGTTCGTTTTGGTTAACGATAAGCTGTCAAGTGAAATATTTCAAAATTAGTACCCATTTCCGATTATAAACGATTTAAACCATCAGTAAGGATGCTATTGGGGCCACTCACAAAGTGTGATTGTGGTTTTTCATTGGGAAAACAAAGTGATTTTAAATAATGCTAAAATGCCGATTTTGACCGGTTTAAACCAACAGTAAGGATGCCATTGGGGCCACTCACAAAATGTGATAGTGGTTTTTCATTGGGAAACTAGGAGATGTTTTACAATGCTGGAAAGCCGATTTGGACCGATTAAACCAACAGTAAGGATGCTATTGGGGCCACTCACAGAGTGTGATAGTGATATTTCAATAGGAAAACAAGGCAATTTATCTCAACGCCTGACAGCTGACTCGGACCGATCTACACCAACAGTGCGGATGCCGCTGGAATCACCTACAAAATGGGACAGTGGTTTATTTGCGAACCACGACTTCTCATGCTCACTCGATCACTCGCGCAACGAACAATAGGCAACCGAAACAATAGACAAAACGCTAGGCCCGATAACATAATATTATGTAACAACGTATCGACACAACCGATTCAACCGATTCAACCGATTCAACTGATGGTCGACGCAAACCCATTAAAAAAGGACACATAGATGCAATGGGTAACAATTACCTGTCTTGCTCCACGCCCTTCAGAGCACTTACTACCTCACGTGTCGCCTGTACCCAACTCCACAGATGTCCGTCAAGCCTCTGGTACATCAATTCATCTCCATGGCGACACAATAATACTATTTAATGAACCGACGAAGTTGGCTATCGCTTGTCAACAAATTTTGACCGTGCATTAATCGACCGATCAAATCAGTTTTGTTTTGGTTATTGTTTTTTTTTTGACCTAGGACTACGTCTTTGTTCTCAATACAGGGGTACACTTTAAGAGTACGAAAATTTGGAGTGTCACGTAAACCGGTCAGGTTTCGAACGTTAATAAATAAGTCATTTCACGCAGGGCTGCGATTTCTCTGGTTAGAATCACCCGGGTGCACATTTCTAGCTCTCTTTGGTAAATTGCACTCAGTCTCTACGGAGATTTTTTCCGACACCACCTGTGTAGATTATTCGACGCAGCACGGGAAAGCGAGAGAATTGACAGTTAGCTGTCTGCGCGTTCATACACTCACTGCAGTGTGATCGACGAAGAGTGAAAGAGCCAAAAAAGACAGCACCGCACTGACGTGAGTGAAATCTAGATCTAAACATCAAGGAAAAAAATGGCTGTAAACGGGATGAACATTACGAAATAGGGGCCTCAGATAGTCAAGTCGGAGGCAACAGGTTTGATTCCCAGTCAAGTCGATATAAAAAAATCTCGACTTCCCTGGGCATAAGATTATCATTGTGCTTGTCACACAATATACAAATTCATGCATTGGTGATTGGATTCTAAAGCTCTCAATTTAATAACTGTGGATGTGCATCTAGAACACTATGATGAGAGATTGACAGCTTAGATAAGCCGAAAAGAAGAAGGCGAACATTACGAAATCAGTATCATTGTAAAAATGTTCAAATCCAAGTGTTGTGGTGTAAAACTAACAATGATGGTTTTCACCAGAGTGACTCTCCCCGGTGAAATAATTCTGCTCTCTTCGGTGCTCCTCAGAGATCACTCACACGCTCCGGCCTATTGTGTGGTGAGGGTTCAAACGACAGACACTTTGGTGTCACTCAATTTGTGATATCTAGCAGAGAGTGGAAACAAAACAAAAATCTCTCGGGTGAGTTTGCGTTTGCCAATGTGCGGAGTAACTTTTCACTAAGCACCTAGCTTGCACCGAGGAGAATAGCATCCCTGATTTCACGATTGATTTCTAAAATGTATGCACCAATCGATTTTCTACGCTTTGATTCCAATAATTACAACTATTTATTTTTAACATTTAACTATTGAAATTAACGCAAATATAAGGGAGCGATGTCTTATAATGCACATTACTTTCCTATCACAGACTTAAAATTTGAGAAAGGATCGTCTCATATGCAACAGTGTTCGATATATAAGGGGGGCACCTTCAGATTAGATTCATTTGACATCATTAATTCCAGTTTGATCAAGCGACACGTACGGTCGTGTTTTTCGCTATCTCAGTTCGAAGTATTTTCCTCGTTTTTTTACCTCTCGTTCGTTTTTTTCGCCAGCTTGTTAGCGGTGGCAAGCAGGCTAAGGGAAACACTGCAAGCGTGTGACAGCTTTCCTGCTCGACCTATTGCTGTTATTAGCTAGCAATCGGTTTGCTGCGCTCCCGGTACAGGAGATACCGAAGAGGATTAAAATCCCGTCGCTTTTCACCACGTCTAAGAACATTGTTGCACTAAAAATTAAGTTTGCAGCAATTAAACTAAATCCACTGTTTAAGCTGTGCTGTACGGGCGCAAAAATAATGTGCTCGACTGAAGCTGAATATCGTACTGCTGGCACTCATCTGATCGCCAAGCAACACGAGTTTTATACTAACAATGTACCCGGAAACAAGCCGATGGAGTTGATTTTGCGTGGCCTCCCAGAGTACACTCCGGAATAAATGATCACCGAGCTGCAAGCGGTGGCATTGTAACTTCTTCGCAATCAGGCGCCAGCAACAAGGAAACCATCGGGACCAACTTTATCAGGTCCACTTGGAGAAGGATTCCGTCACGATGGAGGATCTAAAGAAAACACGGACCCTCTTCAATATTATCATCGAGTGGGGGCTGTACCGCCCAAAACAGCATGACGTGACACAGTGCGGCAAGTGTCTGGCGTTTGGTCATAGGACCCGAAACGGTCACATGAAACCCCAATGTGGAAAGTATACCAGAGCGCACACAATCATGGATTGCGCCACGATGGATGAAGGTGCCTCATCAAAGTGTGCCAACTATGGCGCTAACCACGAAGGCATCAACCGAGCCTGTTCCAAACGAGCGGAGTATTTGGCTTTCCGCAAGCAGCCGTCCACCAAGTCTGGGCCTGGTCAACGCCGCCCGCCACCTCAAATGGACGAGGAGTATTTCCCGACGCTTCGGTACCATGTTCCGAATCTGCCGCCAGTTCCACTAAACCATCGCCATGCAAACCGCCCGTCAGCATCCGTTAAGCAACAAGTCACGGCAACCGCCGCCACCCCATGCCGGCTACTCCTCCAGACTGGTTCAATCCGAGTTGTAGATCCTCCACGCAACCCCCGGCCGATGGATGGCTTTACGACTCGGAGCAAATGGTTGAGTTCGTCCTAGAGCTCTACCGCCAACTACTTTCCTGTCGCTCGAAGGAGGAACAGCTCAAAGCTGCCACATCCGTGACGATCAAATTTGTTTTCAAATATGGACCATAATCGCATCATCAACATCCTCAATTGGAATGCTTGTTCCATCCGGAACAAAACAATCGAGCTCGATGACTTCCTTAGCCTTCGACATCGCTATCGTTACCGAGACACATCTCAAGCCGGAACTCAGCGTTTTCATCCCAGGATACCAGATTATAAGACTGTTTTTTTTTTAATTTATTTTCCGTCGGCCTATTTCCTCACATGGTGAAAATCACCGACGCCAGGGAGACGACTCCACCACCTGGACCCTACCTAACGACTCATGACTATGAGCCGGGATCAACGGTTTTTCTTCCATTCCGAAGGAAGACTTGACAAGATTTTTTCGCCTCAGAAAATCCACCGACGTCGACTGGGATTGAACCCAGACCCACTGGGGTGCCAGTAGCAGTCACGCTTACCACTACACCACCGAAGCCGGCTAAATTATGAGACTTGATCGTAGCGACTCTAGTGGAGAAGGAGTTGCGATCGCCCATCGCTACAACATCAACTGCCATCTGCTTCTGAGCTTTCAGCTGCAGTCTATCGAAGCCATTGGAGTTGAGGTTGAAACTGCCGTCGGCCCTATCACCATCATCCCGCCTTATTGTCCCAAGCAAGCCAGCACCGCTAACGGAACAACAATGGCCCTGAACGTTCGAAAGCTACTCGGAGGCAGGGGCAATTTATCATCGCCAGCAACCTAAATGCGAAACACGAAACCTGGGGGAACACCCGGCGCAACCGGAACGAAATAATTCTGCAGAAAGACCTGGAAGGGGGCCACTACACCGTCCTGGGCCCGGATACTCCCACCCGACATCTTCCCCACAAACATGGGAAACAATATCGCTCAGCCGGTCATGCACCAGGAGCTCAGCTCGGACCAATATCCAGTGATGGTCAAAATTGGATGCTCGATCAACCGGCATCGGATCACCAGACGGAACTATCATCATGCTAGACATTGAGACATTGTCGATACCGACGTGCACCTCGATTCAACTAGACAGCAATGGCTCTAAGGATCGCTGGATAACTCCTGCAGAAAAGTCTGCTGACATAAGTCCGTTGCCCTTTCATCCGTTCACATTACATCCGTAGCCCTTTCATCATACCAACATTTAAACCCATTCTAGGAAGGCCAATACATTTGTGCGTAGAGCAAATGATAGAATTTTCTAACATTATTACATATCTTTGCCTTTCCAACGTCCCGTTAAACAGGACCTACGTTGCAATGTTGCACTACGAAACAAACGAAGCTAATCTATCATTTTAAACCAGACAATACATCAAGATAAACCTTAGTCGACTTCGACAAATATTCGTTGTCTGTTGTCCATTGAAAAACTTCATCATATTCTCGATGTTATCGATACATCGACATTCACTCAATAGCACAAAAATAATCCATATCTGATGTTTCTCCAACAGCCGACCCGAACGTCCAACCCACGACGTGGCCGATGTGTTGCTGTCCCTGAAACACGCCGTCCTCAAGCAAAGTCCAGATCCGCAGCAGCTGCCCCAAGCTCCGTCGCCCGGCTTTGCTCCTCCGCAGGCATCACTTTCGTACACCGTGCACCCGCAGATGCTCCTGTCGCCGGTTGGCCATCACAATCACAATTCGCACTACAGTCAAGCTCAATCTCAGAGTGGATCATATCCCTCAAACTATTACGAAACGTCTTGTGCACAACATTCAACGCCAATCTATCCGAGCATGAGTGTGAACGTTAGCATGAACATGACAATGCACGGTTACGGGGCAGCGGACGGAACAATGCCAATGCAGTGCTCCCAGATGCAGTGGGGTCCACAGACACCGTCGTCTTCGGTGAATGTCCTGTACCCTCCACTGCTTAGTCCCGTTCCGTATCCAGCTGGTGCTACCTACTCGTTCACTGCTGACTTTAGGCCACAAAATCAAACGCAGAATCTATCACCAATACTAGAATCCTCAAAGAATTCCAGTTTGCAGTCGCACCACCAAAAATCTTACTATCAACCGAATGCGGCAGACTACTCGCCACCAAAGACACCTCCGGAATACGAACAGACCGATTTTCAGCTAAAAATGAAAACGGAGAAGTCGCTGGGAATCACTTTCGAGGAGGAAGACGGAAGCGGAAGCGACGGTCAAAACGGAGACAATAAGCCAAACCTCTGTCGACTCTGTGGTAAAACGTACGCCAGGCCAAGCACGCTCAAAACGCACCTTCGAACCCATTCCGGGGAACGTCCGTATCGGTGTTCCGATTGCAACAAGAGTTTCAGTCAGGCTGCCAATTTGGCCGCTCACATTCGCACTCACACGGGGCAGAAACCGTTCAGGTGTCCGATTTGCGATCGACGTTTCTCACAAAGTTCTAGCGTCACAACTCATATGCGCACTCACTCCGGAGAGCGACCTTATCGTTGTCGAGCCTGCAAGAAAGCCTTCAGCGACAGTTCGACGCTTACCAAGCATCTAAGAATACACAGCGGCGAAAAACCGTACCAGTGTAAATTGTGCTTGTTGAGGTAGGTGCAAGGGTATGGAAGATAGTTTGCTTTTAACTCAATGGATTGTTTTCAATTTTCTAGGTTCTCCCAGTCCGGCAATCTGAATCGCCACATGCGCGTTCATGGCACCAATGGGCAGGCTCTAATGACATGACAGCAGAAACAAACGCAGCAACCACCTCCACCTCATCCTCCGGGGTCGTTTACGCATCCTTATGGACAATCTCCTCAGAACGCTCTCCATCACTACAGTCGCGCCTCGTCGGCATTGATGGCCTCGGCAGCCGGATCAGCCATTGGTACAGGTGCGTCGACCACTGCAGGAACGACAAGCACATCGACAGGCTCCAACTACGGAAGCAGCATGCCATTTTCCCCGGTCGGAAACAGCGCCAGCAATTCCTACAACAGCTTCAACTTCAAACCATTCCCTCCTCCACCGCACCATCACCATCAGCTGTCCTACTTTGAAGAGTACCACCACTATCAACAGCAGCGCAACAAATACGATGATATTAGCCTGTTTAGGAACAACTTTGTGAATATATTTTAAGCTCCGGTCTTTCTACTTCCCGTCTCACAAGTACCTATTCCTTTAGCTATGGGAATGTTACAATCAATATCTCAATATGTATACTTGTGTACTAAATAGCAGTTCTGATTGTTAGGTGTGAAGCAGCGCGCAGCAGTCGTTAATCGTTAATTCTAGTCAGCGTTTTTTCGAAGAGCACACAAGCAGAGAATTATATTAACAGGTCGAACTCGATTGCTGGCATTGTTTTAGTTATCGACAATCCAAGTTCTTAAGACTTAAGACTTTGAAATAGAAGTACTTTAGAAAATAAAATTATAGCTCTAGGTATGATTTCAAAAGAGTCTCCAATCAGGCACCGATTGAGGATGAGAGCTAATGTTAGCACCACAAAATCATAGTATTCAAACGAGAAAATTGAATTTACTTTTTGTAATTCCGACCAAAGGCACATTGGCGGCTCTAGTTAATCGAGTTTCTAGTCAATTTCGCAACAAAGCCTTCTGGTGATGTCCACGTTATTTTTAATTAAATCAACGAGGCAGTCGAACTGACAGAAATTTGTTTTGTTGTGTGGATTAGACATTTTTGCTGTTTTTTTTTTGTTTTTCTGTTAATTCACATGCAAAAAACACTTCTTACCTTCTTCAGCCAATTACCACTAACAGATGGAAAACGCGTATATAAAAAAAACTCTTAGGCTTTTGTTTCAATTCGCGAATTAATTTCATTCTTTTTTTTTAAACTTGAAGGATGGAAAATAATCGATTAATCGATTAAAATCCCTATGTTATTGATCAACAAACTTTCGATACGGTGTCTGTGAAAATTGAGTTGCCGTCTGTCAGAAATAAGTCAGCACGAGTAGCAGCCTTAATCGATTATTTTCCATTTGTCAGCCAACACAGCCTTATTTCGACAAAATGTGACAGATCAGTCACTAGTTTTCGAACAGTCGATTGAGTCGAGCAACCCAACTGTAATAGCAACTCGACATCTATAATTGGCCCCTGATGATGATGATGATGATGATGAAATACTACCATCTATTGTAGCAAGGAAACTTTCTATAGCAGTGGAATAATCTGAAAAACGATTTGTTCAGGATTCTATTGTTGTTTGTGATCATCAAGCTCCTGTATGAAGGGCCAAAAAAGGTTTGGGCGGACCCGTAAGCAGATACACTTACGCGCACCCCGCGAATATAGGGAAGAGAATCTCCTTCCGACAGCAAGTTCACACCCACAGCATTAGAACCTAGCCCTCGATTGACAGAATAAACACAATGGATGGGGTCGAAGAGCCCGCACTCGTTCCGCGAAATGTTGACAATAGGGAGGAGGCAGTCCCATGCTCCCTATCCAAATCGTTTCCCTTGGGTGCCCTGATGGTCCCTCCCTTTTCCCGTTATATATTATGTCGTAGATATTCAGTATACTTTGTAGTGCAAATGACCACTACTTGATTGCCTTGTGTTACAAAATTTGGCTGAAAGTAAAATTGGTTAGGGTTTATACCGTTCTTTACTTATTGCTCTGTGTTGTCTCGATGTTTCTGCTTTTGAAGAGTTGAATACACAATCTCCTCAAATGGTTGTTTTCGTGGCACAAGAATGTTTTAGAGTTAAGGACTGTCTAGAAGATCCGGAGGAAAACCCCAAAAGTTTAGATGGAACTTCCGAAATTTAGAAGAGAACATTTAAGAATTTCCAATTGAGGATTTCTTGAAGTTCAAAAAGAATACGCTCCAATGAACAGAATAAAACATTCCAAAACCATTGCAAGCATACTTTCTTGAAGTTTGGGCAAGTATTTCTCAGAAGTTCAGGAACAAACATCCCCGAAGTTAAGGAGAAAACTTTCCAAATTTCAGAAGACGACTTCTCAGAAGTTCAGGAAGAAACTTCCAACAAATTTTAGAGGTATTTTCCTAGAAATGCTGGAATCGATTTTCCCAAATTTTCCTCGGAGTTCAAAAGTTTCGAAAGAATAAACTCAGGGAATGAAACTTTCTTGAAGTTCAGGAATTGTAAGAAGTTCAGGTAGATACTTCTGAGAAAAACAGGAAAACAACTGTTCAAAAGTATAGTGGGTACTTCTTAGTAGTTCAAGCAGAAATTTCTTAGAAATCCAGGAACAATCTTTTCCGAAGTTCAGAATAAACTTCTAAGAAGTTCCGAAACTTGTATCCCTACTACCCTATAGGTTTCCTGCCTTGTTTGTGGATGGCTTAAGCGCCACTCCGTGAGGAGACCATCCCCCTGTTTAGAAGCTTGCCCGGCCTGAGACCCTCTCAGGGTATGTGTTCATGTGGAGGGGGAACGGTGGATCGGATAATTATTTCGCAAAGAAAGAACCAAATTTAGGTATATAAGAGCATCAGATCGCTATTATGCGTAAAAACGATCCAGATTCTAAGCAAAGCCCAAGATCACGCAATGTATTATCACAGGCCAACCTTGCCGACAAATCGATCCCGAAAATGGAAAAAGAAAGGAGTTTTCCAATGACTAAAATATATACTGGCACTAATTAATGGATATTAAGCATTGGAAATTCACAAAATTGCCACTAAATTATTAAACACGGTGCCAACGAAAAAATAACAATTCGCACTTGAAAAACTCAAAATAGCAATAAAAAATAGATTATTCACTTGCAATAATTCACACGTGACCGGTAAAACTTTTAAAAATGCAAGCTAATATTTTTTCGTCATAATAATAAGTTCTAGCGGTAAACATGCGACAAAAGTCTTCAAATTTTTCAAATCTTTCCAATTGAAAACAAAAAAAAAATCTTTTAATTTTTTTTCTAATGTTTTTTTATTGCGATTTTGTGGAAAGAGTTAAAGTGTTTGAAGACTTTTGTCACATGTTTACCGCTAGAACTTATTATTATGAAGGAAAAATATTAGCTTATTATTGCGTTTATACTAATTGCCATTGCTTTTTTTGAAAGTTTTACCGGTCACTTTTGAATTATTGATACTGAATTATCAATTTTAATTTTAACAATTCGCACTTGAAAAACTTAAAATAGCAATTTAAGTTTTTCAAGTGCGAATTGGTATATTTTTTTGTTGGCACAGTGTTTAAAAATTTAGTGGAAATTTCACATATTTTTATTGCTATTTTTTCCATTTTTATTGATGTTTTATTACCCTGCCGTTTTCCAATGGATGGTTTCGGAGCCACCTTCCCCAGTACAAAAAAAAACCTACCGAAAATTACGACCACGAGCAATGTGAAAGTATCTTACATCACGTCATCTAGTTCAATTTAAAATACTGTTCTATTTGTCTGTGAAGCTGCTAGCATTTATTACCGTAAACATTTGTAAGGATCCAAAGAGCTTTCATTTAGTTTTATCTTCATTTATTAACACATTTTTGCCTAGGCCTAGCTAACGGTTTCCCTCTTACTGAGTTCTCTCATTTTTCTTATTCTCTAGAGTGCTGTTTAGTGTGCTATAGAAGATTTCCATCCAGAATGTGCCGGAAATCCCAAAAATCATACCCGATCATCATTGATTTGGATGAAACTTGGCACATGAGTTCGGTACGTTGGAAAAAAATTCCACTGGTGTTAAGATAATTTGGGTTCAAGAGTAACTTTTGAGATGGACGTATGTGTTTTTTCCAACATTTTACTTGAAAAATCGTAGTTCAAAAACCATTACATTTAGAGAAAAACTTTATATAAGGGAATTGTAGGGAACTAAAAAGCCTTTCTTAAAAAATATACACATAAAAAAAATTTTTTTTTCATCAAGAAAAAATCAAAAATAATTACTAAAAATAAAATATCTAAAAAACATATTTTTAATATTTTTTTAATTTGTTGTATGGAAATTTGAGGAAAAAAGACACGTTTTAAAAAAACTCTAGGATGGACGCTCTTATAATAAAAAAGTTTTTCAAATAGCGAACTTTGGTGTATATTTCAAATTTTGGTTATTCATTCTTATAAATAAATTTTTGATGTTACAATATGGTTTTGGAGATCATTACAAACAATAATGATGATAATGATAAACCACGTAAACGCAACTGTTTTCAAGATATTTCTGATTTTCTTTCAATAAAATTTCAAAACCTCAAAAAATACGCCCTTTTCATAAATTACTCGTGATATTAAAACAACAATAGCTAACGATTGTTTCTCTTGTGTTTTAAGCCTTTTTTAAAACACATGTATGTGCCTCTTACTTACTCTTAACAGCTCGTCGATTGAAAAAGCTTCACTTAAAGTTATAAGACAAAAATAATGAATTATGGTTGGATTTATATTTATATATACCATTTATTAGTCTCGGTCATTGATAATATTACATAAACATTATATAAACTATTGATTGCTTTTATATATATTATGAATCCTGCCTTCTTCGTCATTCGAAAACAGTTTTACAAAAACTTCGTTTTCTGAAATTGGAACGAATGAGTGGTACTTTTGTGTACCTGCAATCGTTTTAGTCTGTCGGTAAATTTCATTCCATTCTGCTACCCCCTGTTCATACTCTTCATGTGATACATAACAAAACGACATTTTTGTTAAACAATCATCACTTTTTTGGTTCGCCCATTCGAATAACTCTAATGCACTTTTATAGGGTGTTCATGTTGTACAGCAAGGCTTGCATATCTTGCCATTCGTTTTAATGTACCACCAATTGCATCGCAAGGTCCCTTACCGTGGGATGTTGCGAAAAAATGCCATTCAGCATCAATATTGTATTTCTTTTTAAACTTACAAAGGCTTGCAAAGTTCTTCCTATTTTTATATTGGGATGCTGCCCCGTCAGACATAAACGTAGCTTTCTTTACTTTAATTTTTGTTTGCAAAAAGCTTATTAGTTTTGAAATAAACACCTGCACCGCAATCGTATCATGTTTCAACACTTCTGAGATAACAATGAAACTGATATTTTTAAGTATTCCAGATTCCGTGTAATAAATGACAAAAGGGTGAATAGTGGCTTGCCCATTACTCCAATAACTACTTTGAACAGCATCTTGAAAAACAAATGAATAATTTTCAGAAAAATCACAAATTATTATTACTTCGCCGTCTTTAAGACAACTTTTATAATCTCTCAAGAAACTAGACTGCTGAGATTTGACAAAATCGTGGGATACTAATTGTTCCAACTTTTCACAAAAATAAGCAATAAATTCATCAATTGGTTTAACAAGTGTCTCTAAACTACATCTATCAGTTGAAATCCATTGCTCAAAAGATATTTCAACTAAACCACGTTTTTCTAATTTGTCTGTTAAACTACTCTCAAAATCTGAAAAGCCTGGACATCGTTCGCATTCACGGAGGTAACATTTTTTAGTTCTAGTTGATGAGCTACATAATATTTCTTCAAAACACAATTTATAATCATTCTCGAATGAATATTTTCTAAGACCATGAAGCATCAAGTTAATGTTCTCATGAATGGTGCAAACACAAATGTTATGAGAACCTGTGCTGCCAGTAATTTGCAATGCTTTGGTCTTAGTGCTGCAAAAGAGCTAAACCCAACAGCATTTTGATGCATCTCTTGAAATTTAATGAAAGCTTCTCTTAATGAACAAACTAAAAGGCGCTTTTGAATATGAACCCTCTTACCTTCACTCATCACTGAAACGTAGTCGTTCATACCAGGGGTTGCTCGTGTAATCTCATCACTGTCGTAAAATTGCAAAATTTGGTTTTTTATTTCCGGGTTCAGACCGTGTCCCAGTTGTTAGGGGCAGCTAAAACACCTTCGTGCTTTGCAAGGAATTTAGCTTGTGATACGATGTACTTGTTTGTTATTCCAAATTCTGCCATTACTCTTGATTTGTCCAAGATTGTGGTAAAACCGAAAGTATCCTTACTTGATCGTCCCTCGAAGTTTCTGGATCAGCATACCGGTCCTTTAGCTGCGCGATTATTTCGTCATATTCGGCTGCTTTCACTTTCAATTGTTCCAGGTCATCCTCCTCCGCTTGATCCCCAAATATGTGTGTCTGAATGCCGTTTGAAACATCTTTGAACTTTTTGCGGGCATAATTTACGTTCAGGAACTTTTTAGCCGATATTGGCGAAACGTTGATTCCAGCTACGCCCTTGTTAAATAGCTCAATATTATGGCGCCTTGAATAATCTTGCACACTGCTATCAGATGGCACTGACATTAATGATATTGCCGATGGCGTTTCCTCGAGACCATACAAGTCTACTTGCCGTGATGTAGATGGTTGTGGATCCATAATGTTAGTAATTGATGGTTTCTCACTAGGCTCCGAAATTGCAGCATGGGATTGTTCCGTTCTATTTAAATGCAAACGACAATTATCACAAATCATCAAAGAAGTGTCCAAATGTGTTTTGCCCATAAACTGGAGTTTTTTGACATTTTGTTCGGTTAATTTACGAAGGTTTTTTGAGCACCGTTTAGTGGGAAACGGCATACAACACTTCTTCATGTTAAACTCCATTTTCAGTTCACTCAGATAGATTTTACTGATGAATGCGACTATGTATGAGCATATATATTGGCTGTGGTACCTTTGGAAATGCAGGTATAAAACATCTCTGGTAGTTTACAGGCAGCGTACATTAGCTGTTTTTTTTATGAGAAGATATACCTGACATACGTTATAGCTGCTATTTGTCTACCTACCTTAAACAATATGTGTTACTTTCATCGCTACATCACCGAACTGTTCGGAGTGTAGTTTTCACACACTACACCCGACCTCTAACATCGTTGGAGCTTGGCAAAATAGTCAGCAGTTCGATTAATATGCTTCTTCTATATGACCCTCCGCATAATTTCATCATCTGTCCATTTCACACTTGTCGCCCCTGCGACATCTATCTCGCTGTTACTTTCATCGCTTTAGCAAATTCGCTCCCTTCATTCTCTGAGCGGCCCGACCGATACAGCCATAAAACAATTATAAATATATTGAATGCAATATTAAAACAATAGTGCTATTTATCTTGTTCTTTTCAAATGAGTCTTCTTATCATCCTGATATCAAAAGAAAAGAGGACATTAGAGTAATGTGAACGTTATAATATGAAGATCTTGGAAAATTTATCATTTCTGGTGGAAATCTCGATTAACTTAAGAAAAGAGCGAATTTTCTTATGTTTTTTCATTCTATTGAAATAAAATCCGAAAAATCTCGAAAACGGTTGCGTTCAGGTAATTTATCATTATAATCATTATTGTTTTTAATGATCTCCAAAATCATATTGTATAATTAATTTTCATTTATAATAATGAATAACCAAAATTTGAAATATGCACCAAAGTTCGCTCTTCGGAAAACTTTTTTATTATAAGAGCGTCCATCCTAGAGTTTTTTTCAAAACGTGTCTTTTTTTCTCAAATTTCCACAAAACAAATTTGAAAAATATTAAAAATATGTTTTTTTTTATATTTGATTTTTAGTATTTATTTTCGATTTTTCTTTATGAAAAAAAAAATTTTTTTTTCAGTGTACATTTTTTTTACAAAGCCTTTTTAGTTCTCTACAACTCCCCCATATAAAGTTTTTCTCTAAATGTAATGGTTTTTGAACTACGATTTTTCAAGTAAAATGTTGGAAAAAAAACATACACCCATCTCAAAAGTTACTCTTGAATCCAAATAATCTTAACACCAGTGGATTTTTTTTTTCAACATACCGAAGACGTGTACCAAGTTTCATCAAAATCGAAGATAGTTGAGTTTGGTGACCGACCGATTTGGCGTGGAATCAGTCTATAGACTCGAGAAGCTTTCGAGATTGGCTAAGGAAAGCTTCTGAGCACTGCCACGCATCACGAGTTGGCTATGTGAGCGGGCAGAAAATGACCATACGTATGGGTTTATGCATGCTTTACTCACGGTTTGGACGTAGGTTGGATGACTTTCTGACACTCTGGACGTAGGTTGGATGACTTTCTGTCTCTCTCTCTCGCTGGTCGGTTTAGGGTCGATCACTCATCGGTCGATACGATGAACTTAGGGTGTCGTATGCTACGACAGCTGTTGCTTCTCCTTTCTCGATTGCGGATGATGGTACTCACTGCTTACGCATCGCTGTTCGCGGCGCGCCGACGGCGCCTCACACGCTGATTTGTGGACTTTCTAGTTCTCGTCGCATACTTTGGATCGTCACCGAAAGTGGATTATAGGTTCACGAATGAATTAATGATGGGTTGCTTTAAGCCCTGTCTGGGGTGCGAGTGTAACGGTTGCAACCCCCTTCCGGTCACGTGTACCACTGTACCAGGTTACTCCGAAGCTGGGTAGTGGGGTCAGGAATGGTCGTAACTGAGAGGAGTGGTGGTGTGACGGGCTGACACTTGCCACTAATCTAAATGGGCAGATAATGTCCAGGCACGTTTGCACTGTCAGCACGTGGTAATAGCACACATCTATTTCAGCAAATTACCTGATCTCCGTTTCGCACACACTAACAGCAAGTACTAAATTAAATCGAACACTTTGTCTACGAACTCTCTATGCACTATCTATGAGGGAAAAGAACTAGATTAAGGACTTGGGATATCTTCACATTGCTTTTGTCACATTTTACCAAACTAATCACACAACGACGCGGAACTGATATCGAACTACTCCTGCCTCTTCCACTAGCCAGATCAAAGTGATCGAGTAGAGGTTGCTAGTCCTCAGATAAAGCGCGATATTATCCGTGGACCGGAATTGACCTCCCGAAGTGTCTAAATTGTCTTTACGCATACTATTAATCTGATGTGAAAGGGGGGTGGAGCAAAGAACCTTTCTGTCCAGCGAAACATTTACCCGACCAACACATTTCTTCTAGAAATCCGAGAAAGCAGTAAAGGAGAAAGGTCATTAAACCCTCAAAGGGTTTCAGGCGGGTCGCTGAACGCATTCGTACAGCATGTCCGTTTGCTACACGCGGGAGAATGTCGCTCAGGATCTCATAATAAATTGAGTGCCTTCAATTAAAGAAATCTGGGAAGCGGTGAAGATTTGCGGGAATTTTTTACAAAAAAACTACGTAGACTAATTTACAATTTCTTTTAAAGAAAACTAAATATTGACGTTTATGATACAAATTTAAATAAAATGATTTTAAGAATTACTATTTACACAAAAAAATAACAAGTCACTATCGTATCCGCTACAAACTTCCAACAACTTTAAGACGATATTCTAAGAAATTATAGCGAAAACTATTCCAAAGTTTTGGACAAAGTTTCTTCACAGTTCGGGATAGGACTTATTAGAATTTTAAAAAGTAACTAGAAAAAAAACTTACCAAATGTTTCTGAGGTTGGGTTGAGTTGTTAGATGTGCATTTTTAAGAAATTCAGAAGTAACTGCCAAGAAGTTCACGAGGAAACTTTCCTAATGTTCAGGTGGTAAATTTCCAGAATTCCAGAAAAAGCTTTGCAGAACATCTGGAAAGAGCACCCTGAAAATCAAGAGAAAAACCTATGAAGCGGTCTACACAAAAATCATTCATATGACCATAATGACACGCCGTATCAAAATATGGTAAACACCGTCTTCATAACCGTTCGCATCGTACTATGAGCTAGGACACAAACTCATGTAGAACTTACAATTTCTTGGTTTCCATCTCACCTCGTCTGAGCGATCTGATTGGTACAAAAACTTCCCTGAGCAGAGAGGTATACACAAAATCAAGAAGTTCATCAATATATAAAAGGAGTTTTAGAGAATTCTTCCAAAACTCCAATGATCCTCCAAAAATTAAAAAAAAACCTAGATTCTGAAAAACAGCCTATTTAGGGTTGCAGAAGCTTACGAATCACAAAACCAGAGTGAAAAGCTTTTTTTTGCTGTCAAAAATGACACCTAAATTGCTATTGCTAGGTTTAATATTTCAATGACGTTCTCAAAAATTCAAACACTTCGGTTAACCGTCGAGTTCGGATGCCGGCTAGACCAGATTCAGCTGGCTTTTCTAATGTGCACTCTTGCTCAACTCGACAATGACAAGTGTCGAGTCGAGTTGCTCAACGCGACTTCTATAATTGACCCCATAACTCTACACTCAAGATGAATCGACATAATAGAGACGGTTGTGTCAGTCTAAGCTCGATAACAGTTCTTCGATTGGTGCTTTAAATTATCAAATACATTTAGTTGTATTTTTCTACTAAGCTTCAGAAGGTAAATTTTAAAATATGATGAAATTGCCTAATAATGCCTAAAATGTTATCTAGTAATGCATTGCTCTATCTCTAATATTCAAGACGGATTTGCGAAGCCACAGAAATATTAAGATGACATTCAGTTCTGAATGTCAAGTGCATATCACAACAATACATTATTAGAAGAATTTGTAGGACAAATCAAGACTAAACAATTTCACCTTGTATCATAATCGTGACGTCACGTTATATCATTCACAAGAACATCGTGAAAAAGACAGAGTCCACTAACGTCGACATTACCAAAAATGCAAGTTTTCATCGCTATTCTATGAGAATCTCCTATCCCCTAATGATGAATCCACCTACATATGCAGCCAGTGAGTCAAAGGTTGCGAGCGTTGACAAGAGTGTAGATGTGAGCACCGGTCGTCTTAAAAACGCTCAAAACCACAAAAGTAGAGTGATCGGCAGCGTAAGAAAGGCAGATCCGTCAAGATCTGCGCCTGAAACCTCGGTGACGGATCGCAAAAGCGACACTATTGCCGTCACAGTTTAAGATGAAACTGGAGGGAGTCCTTTTTTCATATGATTTATAGGTAAGGTTAATTATCACTTTCCGATTTTTGACATTAAAAAACACATTCAAAACAAAACAAACAAAGCTCAAATCCCTAACCAATGGCTGCTCCAGTGGAGCAAACGATTCTTGAAAATTTCACGCCCGAAATCCGAATAGTATTTGAGGTTTGGGCTCAGAAATCTTTGAAGTGATAGGGACTTGATCCCGTATGTCCTTAACATCACAACCATCTCGCAACAGACTGATGTAGGGCAATTTAATGTGGTTCTGCGCTGGAACGCGCACGGACCGAGATCAAACAGAAAACAGTAATCATAGTGATGAGTTCTTTCGTGTAAAGGTACTGGCTGAGGGTAAGTACCGTGGTACCAACAAACATAGGCTTTTCGACCTAGAGGAGACATCGCTACGATGTCTGGCCACAACACCAAAGTAAAGAAGCCTCGTACTAGGCTACGGTATCTTATCACATCCAAAGGTTCTAGGTTCTAGTTGGCTTTGCTTCCACCATACCATACTGCAGGAGCAGGTTGGCGATGTAGGTTTCCAGACGCAAAGTGTTCCGACCATCGACGCGATTTATTTCCAGGCCGAGAAAATGACGCACTTGGCCTAAGCGAGTCATCTGAAACTCCTGCTGCTAAAATCGGAAAAGCTTGTCGATTTCATCCTTGTCCATCGATCCGATGAACAGGTCATCAACATAAACCAAGCAGTAAACAGTAGTCGTTGTCGTTTGCTTGATGTAAAGGCAGCTTTCGGTGCCAGCTTTGGTTTAGCTTTCGATGCCAGCCTACACACCATATCCTCATTTCCCTTTACTTCGTACCCGACATGCTGTCTCATGTACACTTTCTCTTCCAGCGAACCATAGTGATAAGCGGTTTTGACATCAAAATGCTAGACGTTCAACCGTCTCTTCGCCTCTACAGCCAGAACAATACGCAGAGTGGCATGGTACTTAACCGGCGCAAACGTCAGCCCAAAATCAATGCCAGGGCGCTGAGAGAACCCCTGGGCCACGATTCTAGCCTTGTACTTTACAACTCCGCCATGCTTGTTGCTTTTCAGGCGATGCACCTACTTCGAACCCACAATCTTCCTGCTATCCGGTAGCTGGACGAGATCCCAGGTTCCGCACGGCTTGTGCGATTTCATTTCGTTGTTCATTGCCAGTACGAAATCATCAAAGCATCGCGGAACCTTCCCACGCGTTTCCCGACTGGATCGTCGGACGTCCTCAGCAGTGCCGTTCTCCTGATCCGCAGACTCAAAAGAATCGTTGGCATTCGAATTTTCAGTCACCAGACGCTCCTCAATCTCCTCGGGCTGCAAAATGGTGAGTCGACAACTGTGATGGAGCGTGCGTCCCCGCAACATAGCTCTGGTCCTCACAAGTTCCTACCTCATGCTTCCACGGGTCAACAGATGACAAAGACCGGCAGCTAAGGGTTGCGTACTTAGCTGGTAGTGCAGCCTGGGCACTGTTGTCCTTCTGACTTCAGCTAGATTGAGGAGGTGCGTGCCGAGCGTCTGTCCACCAAGGAGGTACGGCTCAAACAGCGGTTGAGTAAGAAACGCTGTATTGTGTCAGCTATACCTTAGGAGGCAGTCCCACCAACGCAATGTAGCCAGCGCGGTAAGATAGCATGCTGAAGTCTTACCCTACCACGAAAAATGTAAGTATTCTTTATTTTGTGAGATTTTTCCTCATTTTATTGCCCACAACTATTTTATAAGGAACAGTAGAAATTTGCAGTACATTTACTAGTGCAAATAAAAACAAAAATAAATGTGTTAATTGAATCTAAAGTTCAGTATAGCCGTGAAATTTTCATTTTGTCTTAACTTTTTATAAATCATTTATGCTAAAAATGTCTACTGTTCCTTTAACAACTATATAACGGGGATTCCCTGGGGGGTAGCCTAAGGCAGTCGAAGGATTTGTTGACTGGACAAGGGTTCGTAGAGTCACCAGTCCCTTGTCATGCGAAGACACGCGGCCTTGTGGCCGTAGTCTTCCGAAGGTCCTCACTGAGATCGGCTGACCCTGCTACAAGAAGCCATCACGTAGGCTATTCTCTCAGAACAATCTGCTGAGAATAGTCCTGCAGCCATAGGTAATCCTTGCACTGATGGTGGGTTCTTATTACACATCACATCATCACATCACCAGACGCTCCTCAATCTCCTCCTCCACCTCGAAGGGTACCTGCCATCCACTGCCTGTCGTCTAAATAGGTTAGTAGGTAACAAGGATACTTACGTGGTTAGACTAGGCGTAAACCTAAAACCCAGAACTAGGAGAGTTGCTCTTCAGACCCCCAGACCCCACCCACCCCACGCACCTGCATGAAACGGGGGACATTTAAATGCCGGGAATATACCCGGCTTCCGGCCGCCAGTTGGAGTAGCTGGTCTTTATCAGCAAGCACATCTGCCATTGTAACCTAATTAATAAAATGAGAAAAATCCATAGGCCTTATCTCCAAATCATCGTCGCTACGAAAATAGCGTTTTGTTTTTTTATTTTCTCAATCCGGATTATTTTTCATCTGTTTCCTGCCCAATAGAACAAACTTGAACCAAATTAGCACGTTAAATTAAATGAAATCAAAACTAAAAAAAATATCTCCGAGAATCAAAGTTCCATTGGTCCCAAAAACACATTGCACCTTGCAATTTGAAATACATTCTTGCGCTTTTCGGTTCCATGTTTTTGTTTTGATTCGCTGTGATAGAATGTTCGAGGGGATTTGCGTTGTGAGTTATGGGGGCTTATTACGGTTATCACCTTCACTATCACTTTCACTTCACTTACACATCACCTCACTTTTTCTATACTATTACTGGTATCACCGTGATCAATAATGAACTCCGTGAGGTGGAAGTGATAGAGAAGTGAAAATCGTAGTAGCCCTCATAAAATCTACGGTTTGCGTCACTTTTTTCGGTAGCGTGATGGTGCCGTGGCAACCATAATAACACCGAGTTCATTCGAATCGTCACCTCGGATAAACTCTTCCATATTTTTCACTTGTGTGGCATTCGTAATAAGATTTTTTGTTATCACTTCGTTTTCACCGTGAAGTGAAAACCGTAATAAGCCTCATGTTTTAAGGGGTAATTCCCAAGCTTGGGACCGCCCTTCAGACTGATGTCCTGCTACTCCCTTAGCAAAACGATGCTTATGTATATAATCAGAACGAAATTTGATTCGGACACAAGCTGAGAAGTGAAAATATCACAGAGTTTCAATTCTACCGTTAATTGCATATCAATGCACATCATGTTTGTCATTGATTTCCGATACAAAAGTAACTGATACCTACGCGATTCCCGCACACACACACACAAACACAAAACGCAATCGAACACAACAGCAAACCCCAAGAACAACAAAAACATGGCAACGATTCAACATTTCCGCTCAATTTAATTTAGTTTTTATTGTCTGTAACAACTAATTTCCTCTCCCACCGTTCCCGCATGACTTCATCGATGTTGATCCGATCGATCGGATCCGGTTCGAGCAGGTGGCGCACCATCCGTATTGCATCCATGGAAATGACCTTCTCCACTTCCGGCCGGAAGGTAAACTGCCTCGTCATTTGACTTTTAATCAGCTTTTTCAGGTTTTTCTCATCGAACGGCATCGTCCCGTTAAGCATGATGAAAAGAACCACCCCCAAGGACCACAGATCTGCCGATTTTGGGATGTAAGCTTTTCCACTGACAATCTCCGGTGCTGCGTAAGCGGCCGACCCGCAGAAAGTCTTCGACATTAGAGCCTCTCCGGTTTCATCAATGCAAGTTCTAGCAAATCCAAAATCCGTCAATTTGATATTCATATTCTTCGAAATCAACACGTTCTCGCATTTGAGATCCCGGTGGGCAATGTTCAACCGATGGAGATATCGTATGGCATCTGACATTTGATAGAACCAAAAACGACATCGCTCTTCCGACAGGGCGCCATACTTCCGGATGTAGCTCAGCAAGTCTCCTCGTTCGGCAAGGCGCATGAAAATGAATACCCGGCTTCCTCTCCGCATAATGCTGTGTGTCTGGATGATGTTAGGGTGATCTATCCGTTCTAGTATTTTCAACTCCCTCGGAAGAAACTTCTTCAGAAAATCAACATCTTTTGATTTACTCTCATCGATGACTTTACAGGCTAGTTCCAACGGAGGATGTGAGCTATCATCGTTGCCATTCTTTGGATCGAAAAACATCGCTCGTATTACCGTGGCAAAGGTCCCCTTCGCAATGCGTCGCCCCAGCAGGTAACCATGGGATTTCAATGCATGACTATCGGGAATCTGCTCGCTCAGCTGCTGTCGCAAGGCCAATCGGGATGATCTTCGGAAGGGATGTGTTGAACCTTCTGCATGGTTATTTTGAACGGCGGACATTTCGTTGTCTACAGTTGATTTGAGGAAATTTTTTGGTAAGTTTTTCAATTTTCTTCCGTAAATTTTAATATTTTTTGGGCTGTGATAAAAGCGAGTTCCAAGATAAACCGGTCCGGTTCCCTGGTCCAATTAACCGAATGGACTGAAAGAGGGCTAAACTGCGATCCGTTTCCGAACTGTTTCTGTCGTCAAATAGACAAATTGATTGATCATTAGACACCATAGATAACTGCGATTGAAAAATCTTGAGAATAGCAAACACGTGCGCCCAGAAAGAGCGAAAAGGTATAATTCCGCTTTCTAGGTAGGCCTGGGTTTTAGTTTGCAGCCGTTCTGTGCGAAGTTTTGTTTTCATTGCGTTACGTGTTAGGGAACAGGAGATCTGAAAAACGGAGAACGGTTTCTAGCGAATACGGAAGAACCAATACCAACAATAAATTTTAGGTAATCCATTAATCCCAAGTACATACAAGAATTTCCAATTCAAGCATTTTGGGCTAGTAAAACCTTCTTTTTTTTTATTAGATGTGTCCATTTGACAGAAAGCTATTAGTGAGAGACTCTACTATTGGTTTTCCACGAAAATTTTCATTTTCGTTTTGCGAAAAGTTCGATTGGTTGGAGCGGGAATCGAACCCTCACTTCATGGCAATCGTTTGAATGACGGGTGACGCCGCTAACCACTTGAGCACGAAGGTGACGTGAGCTATTGATTTGGCCATTTTTTCCGGCGCGCGGCGTTTTAAGCTCTTTAACTTTTTTTTTAAGTAATGAAAATTTCGAACAACTCAAGAGAAATTTCAATCAAACATTGATCGTCCTGAAAAGGACGGATTTTAGTTGTTTACGGAGGGAACATGGTTCACGATTCATATTTTCTTCTCAATCTTCTTGGGCTACAGGACGTTTGGCAGGACACCGCAATGTGAATGTCACACCGGAGAAAAGTTTGTTCAGCTCCTCGTCGTTGCGGAAAGCCAGCTGCAGGTGACGTGAATGATTCTGCTCTTCTTATTGTCACACTACTGTTGCTAGGCAGTAGAGTGTACTGCAGCTTAGAGCAGATATGTATCACTGATAGCTGCTCGCCTTTAACTTACTAAATGTTTCTTTATTTCTTTAAATGTTTACATGTCTGTTACATTTGCAGCTTTGACCGATTTGCATATAAATGTTTCTGTTTTATTTTGGTATTGCAGTTTGATTTTTGCAGTATTGCAATATTGCATTTATGGTTTCTCCTTAAAACTACTAAAAAACTATCTTACCTACCCTAAATTTGCTAAAAACAGTGAATTTATCATAATGTGCTCTGATTGTTGACATTTTACTTTAAACTTATTGAAATTTGCGATTATTCACTGATCTAACATTTGGACATCTGCTAGCTCGTGTACATCAACTGTTCTTGTATAATGTGGAACGTTTAAAATCATTTTTAGCGCTTTGTTTTGCACAACTTGCAGTGTTTTCCGGTGACACATGGCTGTGGTGTGCCAGACGGGCCTAGCATAGTCTATCACCGGAGCTATAATCTGCTTAAATATCGCTATTTTGTTTTTCAGGCACAACTTCGATCTGCGATTTATCAAAGGATAGAGCGCTTTTACAACTTTGTTACATTTGGCTTTCGTTTTCTCCACGTGGGAACTGAAAAGGAGCTTTTGGTCTATCGTCAGCCCCAGATACACGACTTCAGAGGACCAATCGAGCGGAGCACCATCCATGACAATTTTACAGTCGTCGGGGGGAAGCGATTGTACGGGGAAACTATCACCTTGGTTTTGGCTGCGTTTAGCTTTATTCATCTAACATCCACCGGGGAGTTAAGGTACATCTGATGTGTAGTGTAGAGAATTGGACCGAGTAGACTTCCCTGGGGAACCCCAGCTGGAATCAGAAATCTGTCCAACAGTTCACCACCAAAGGGCCACTCGAGACTGACGATCTTGCAAGTAGTGCTGAATTATTTGGATTATATAATTTGTTAAATTATAACGGTATAGCTTGAAAATAAGTCCATCGTGCCAAACGTTGTCAAAGGTCTTCTCTACATCGAGGAGGCCCATGACAGTTGATTTGGCGACAGATTTATTCCTGTTGATGATATTCGCGGTACAGTTGATAGGCAGTCGAGTGACCCTTGCGGAATCCAAACTGTTCTTGCAGAAGGATGTTGTTAATATTAACATGATCTAGAACGCGATTCAAAATTAATTTTTCGAACAGCTTACTGAGGGCCGGCAGCAGACAAATCTGTCTGTAACTCTTGGGGCTAGTGGGATCTTTTCCTGGTATCAGTATCGGAACCACCTTCGCTATCTTCCAACTAGACGGAAAGTA
This sequence comes from Aedes japonicus, assembly GCA_034211315.2. NCBI lineage: Eukaryota > Metazoa > Arthropoda > Insecta > Diptera > Culicidae > Aedes > Aedes japonicus. The sequence continues at coordinate 261,972 of JASCZW010000438.1, read as the reverse complement.
AATCAGATCCAGACACCTTGGCAGAAAATTTTGGCAATATAGGAGAGAGTGGACACGCTCAAATTTTTGAGGACCAGGTTAAAGAGTAGATCAAATTCAGGGGCTTTCATGTTCTTCGCGCATTTGAGTGCGGCAGTAACTTCTTCAACGGAAACTCTTTGGTTCTCAGGGACATAACATGGGGTGTTGTTCACGGTAGACAGGGTATCCGAGACCGCTTGCTCCATAGGACTAACCATGTGGCTACCTATCAGTTGATTTTCACTAAAACTCGATGCAATGGCATTCGCTTTTTCTAACGGGGATACTAGTAAATCGTTATTGCATCTTAGGGGAGGAACTTGCTTGGGCTTCTATTTTAGAATCTTCGCAATTTTCCAGAACCGCCTCGAAAAAGGATTCATTCTACTAACATCTTTTGCAAACCTGCCATTTTTCATTTCCTGCACACGAGGAGCAATAATTTTTGTCAAATAACTGGCCTTAAGTTTCTTCGACAAGTCTCCAGTAAGCTGGAACCAGGGCTGGTAGCGGATTTATGGATAAATAATAGAGACTTTAGTGACTAAAATAATAAAAATAGTGACCAAATAGTGACTGAAAAGTGATTTCCAAATTTAAGTATTTTTTAAATCTTTTATACATTTGATTTATAAGTAGAGTAAAAATGAATTAAGTGTTCACCCCTGTTTTTTTTTTGTAAAAAAGCTTGTAATCTAGCAATTTTTTTTTCTCCACGGCCTTGATCAGCAGTTCGTTTTTGCGAAGACAAGTCTATACGCACTATTGAAACGCCTCAATCCCTTTTTGAGCCGTTGCCATGTGAAGCTGTTTTCACCTACCTTAATCACCTTAGGGTATTTAAGCTTACCTGCAGTCGTTTTCTTAGTAAACAACTGGTTCCAATACTCCTCAATTCTGTACTCTGTACTCAAGGTCAGCACCTAGTATTTTAACAAGTTCACACAGACTGCATAAAAGTGTACACTGTCTTGGGCAAATTTGTTTTCCATCAAACTATGTGGAAAATATAAAAAGCATATGAGTTTAAGACCGAATTGATGACCTAGAATTGACGTTATATATTTTTGTATCTTTCTTTTAGGTCATCCAAAATGTACTTGAGTTCAAAACTTCAGATCTACAGTTGTAACAGTAGCATTTAGGGCTATATAAGGTTATGATATGTATTCAAACTTATTGAATGAACCTTTTGGAAGAAAACAGTCATTATTTGATAATTTTATAATGTTCTAGGTCATCCAAACTGTCCTTGAGTTCAGAACTTAAAATCTACAGTGGTAATTATAGCTTTTTGGGCTATACAGCTCTATCATTTCGTTCGGGGCAGCCATGGCGAAAGCAGTGAAGCATCTACTTTCAAAGGTTTGTAATTACTTCCGGCTTCACCCCGGAGCGAGGAAATCCGTCATCGTACCGCCGGATTCAGCGATATACAAGATCCTGACCCTCCTCTAGAAAGGTGAGAGTATTTAGCGCAAGCTGTTTCCGGCCGTCCGATGGCTGTGTGATCAGAAGGTGCAGCAAGCGCTGAAGCGGAAGGCAAGGTGGCAAAATACCGCGCCTCGGGCGGGAGGTCAGCGCGACAGGCCAAACGATCAAAAAGTTTTTGGTAAACATGGTCATCATCACGTGAAAGCGGAAGTCAAAACCGGCCATGTCGGAAGCGCAAGCGGCACCCAAAAGCAGCGGCTGAGGGTGCTCGTCAATGATGTCTTCACTGTGAAGCATAACGTGGTTGTAATCATGGATGACGAGACGTACCTAACGTTCGACGGCAATGACGACGGCAGAGGACCGAAAATAAATGAAAAGGGGATGTCAAAGCCGCTCTTCTTTTCTTCGGAACTTGCGGTCAACAGCGAAGTGTGCAGCACGACGTGCCTACCGGAAGCTGCAGCCTTCATTTGGAAATACGCCCGGAAGGACGATGTCAGGTTCTGGCCGGATCTGACCTCGGCGCATTACGCGAAGCGATCGATGATGGAGACGGAGCATTTGAAGACCCCAGTCGTCCCCAAGAACTCCAATTCCTCAATGTGACACAGATGCACCGTATTGAAAATTCCTGGTCAATCCTGAAGCGGAAGACCTATTTATCAATTACTCCTCAGTTTTCGCGACTAAATTGTGGGAGTAGATCTTACGCTTCAGGTTGGCCCAGAAATTCTCGATGGGACGCAGCTGGGGAAGTTGGGCGAGTTCGCCGACTTGGGTACCACATCGATATTCAGCCGCTCCATCTCCTCAAACGATCGCTTCGAATAGTGGGCCGACGCCAGAACACCGCGTCTTCGCCCTTATCGTATTTCTTGATGAACGACGCAACTTTCGTACTATAAATTTCCCCGTTCACAGCCAGTCCGGAGCGAAAGATGAGCGGCTTTGACATCCCCTTCTCACTGATTGTCAGCCACAGCAGCACCTTCTTGGGGAACTTGGTGTGTGGAATGAACTTCACCTCGGAGCTCACTTCCTTCGAGGGGGAAGTAAAATACGAAGTGCCTTGCCATTCGTTGCTATCCAGGGTGACATAGGTCTCGTCGTCCATCACCACCTCTACGTCGCGATTCACCGGGAAAATCTTGTTGACCATCTTATTCAGTCGCTGCTGCGTCGTCATTGCCTGCAGCTCCGAAACCAGTTGACGCGACTCAGGCTTCCTGACATGTATGTTCATGTTCGCCAGGTACTTTTTCACTGTTTGGCCGGTTGAACCGATCCCCCGGCGCACGCAGCGATGTGTTACTTTTCCCTCGGTCTACCTCTTCAGCATCCTTTGGAGCTTCTTGTCGCTCAGGGTCGTCAGCCGTCCGGAACCAGGTTTTCTTTCGATGCTCTGTTTGTTGTTACCAAGATGTTGTGCCGTTTTTTTAACGCGCACACTTCTGAACGGAGTTGCTTTACTGTTTTTGGCATCACGGTTAGAGTTCGACTGATAGAGCTGTCAAATTTTGTCTGCTGACTCATGGGTTACTATGGTTGATGCCGCATGGGTAGTTTCATCAGTGCGTGTTAAGGTAAACCCATGAAAAATCGGTTATTTTTGTCAATTTTTAAAAATGCAAACGTTAATGCAAACCTTATGCGAGAATTCTGTGTCAGTCTAATGTCGATAACAGATCTTCGGTCAGAGCATTAAATAATCATGTCCACCTATTTATATTAATTTGCCGATTACACTATTAGCTAGTTCTCTGTCTGCTAGTGATGAATCAACCGATGCATCATAGAACCTCAATTGTTCAAAGTTAAATATTAATAGCAATATCAGATGATTTACAGAAGCCATGGCGCAAATGGTCTCCATTCCTCCTCCAGAAGCAAACCTCCATTCGATGGTATCTTCTTGACAGTCCTGCACCCCTGGGCGGTGAAGAAAACCGCAATCGGGGGGCACTTCGTGACGATAGCATACAGCAGAACCGGGATGTACAAGATCAACGCCTTTATGGGCGAAAGATCTAAAGAAATTCTAGTTCCGGCCGTCCAGCAGAAGCTGAAGCGCAAAACCGACGGGAATTTAATGAAATCCTTCCGTAATATCTTCCACGACAAGTTTTCTAAGAAGGTTTACTTGGGACTGACTATCAGTCACGTCATGAAAGGGGCCAAGTGCCTGGCCGCTAAGGGTATTCCACCGAGTCAATCGTAATGCTGGTAACCCAACTAAACCTGAACCATTGTGAGGCCGCCCAGCAACTGCTGTGTCAGACAGTTCGCGAGTCGGCAGAGGATTTCGCCATAATTCCGACCCATATCGCATCCCAGCCGGCAACGGCAACTGGGTTGCGGACAGGTCCAATATGGCGGCATAATGCACGCCCAGACAACCACAAGTCGTATAACAGTGTTTAAATAGTATCATATATTCCTATATTTTTAGTCAACGTCGCAATTAGTTGTGCTCTTTATCGTATTATGTTTAAGTTAAATCGTAAAGAATGCAATTTTTCGACTTCTATACGATGTGTCATTTATTCATCGTAGTACGTCACAAATTTAATCGGATATACATCGCTAACCTTTTTCAATCGAATTTGTTATTAGATATTCAATCGCATAAGATATCAAATCAACTCGTTTAAGAAAACAATGGAGTTTGCACGTATATGGCCTCCACTTTTGCACGTATAAGCCATATTTTTGCATTCTATACGATTTGTTTACTTACATATATGTGTGTATATCATAAAAACAACTTTCAATATACGTGCATTTTGGTTGTCTGGGCGACGGGCAAGTACTCAGGTCAGGAGGATGTGTCTACCACAAACAAAGGCTTCGCGGTTGTAAAAACGAATAGAGCGTTCTTCTGCAGATGGTCGATTGAACAGTTTTCCAATATGCTCGATCGTATGGCCTAAACGTGTTGGTAATAGTGAGGGACTTCAGCGCTTTAGCGCTCGAGTTGGGGACCTGCCTTACCAATCCCAGGGGCCATATTCTTCTGCAGGCCTTGGCAAGGCTCAACGTGGACCTAGCCAACGTAGGTCCCAAGAGTACCTACCGCAGCAACGGAGCGGAAACGATAATCGATGAAACTTTCAGCAGTCCTGGGCTGCTTAATAATTGGAGGGTGGATCATGGTTACATCCATAGTGACCACTTGGAAATTCGTTATTGTATCGTCCACAAGGCAGCGTGTGGAAGGAGGATCATCTACTCCATTCGCCCGCAGATAGAGGACGTCCTACTTTAGTGTAGAGATATTAAAAAAGGCGCTTGTGAGGGAATGAATCTTACGCGAGACCCATGAGCCTTGCGGTGAACGACTTGTTATGTCATTTACAAAGCAGAGAGAGCGCAGTCCGATGCCGATAGAATCGAGCGTAGAAGGGTGCTAGGCGCTACGAAGGCTTCGCCAAAGAGAGATATAAAGGCCAGCAAGCTAACCTGTTTTGATGGCCTGTGTCAGAAGGCAAATACAAATCCGTGGGGTGACGCCTATCGGGTAGTAATGGCCATAACCAGAGGGACGGCGGCTCCAACCGAGCATTCACCAGAGCTACTGCAGGTGATCGTTGGGGAATTCTTTCCGAACCACGACCCGAATATGTCAGCGGTGCAAGGGAGTAAGCGTAAACCAAGGGAGTAAGCCGGCATGGATAGCCGCCTTAAGTACCAAGAGCTACATGAGTAAGCTAGAGAGTACGCATTGCCTAAGAATGGTTGGCGCATACCAAATGGTATCTCGCGACGCGGTCTGCGTCCTAGCGGGGATGACGCCAATAGGTATCGTCATAAAAGAAAATGTAGAGTGCTTCGTACAAGTGGCACAAGAGGTATCCGAAAGACCACTAGAGCCGCATTTATGGTTAAGTGGCAAAGGGAATAGAACAACTCCACCAAAGGTCGGTGGACGCACCGACTAATCCCGGAATTATACGGGTGGGTCGGTAGGCGACATGGTGAAGTGAACCTCCACTTAACACAGATTCAGTCAGGTCACTGCTGCATTAGACAGTATCTGCAAAAATATGGACAGGTCGCTGGGACCACCTAACTACTGAAGCCCTAAGAAGTTAGACAATTTTTGTTCTCATTTTTAGTTACAGGTATTCCACTAAACAGCTCAAACTCTCTAGGATTCTGTAAGTTTCGTTGAAAAGTGCGGACAAATTTTCGAAATGGAGTCGAAGAGCAAATCATTTGGTACAAAATTTTACACGCGCCTTTCGGAAATCCAAATCTTTCGCATCGTGCTTAAAAGTTGACGTGAGCTCTACTGTTTCTCATGGCGTCAAACGTCATAGACATTGTCTAACCACCGATCGTAAAATGGAAGTGGACAAAAACATCCTCGCAGGAGCGCTAAAGACGAAAAGATAGTAGTTGAAGCTATTGCAAAGAAAGCTAACCATTACCAAAAAAAAAGCTTTGTACAAAGGTAAAAAATCGGGCTGGACAACGTACGTTCAAAGTTCAGAAGTAAATCGTAACGAACAGCAGAATTTTGCAGCAAAATCACTGACACTCTAAATGCTGTGAAAAAACCTTGTGTAATGGACGATGAAACCTACATATGTAAAGGTGGACTTTCAGCAAATTCCAGGCCATCAGTTCTACACTGTACGAGACATTTTCAATGTTCCAGAGCACCAACAAAAGTAAAAAATCTCGGCATTTGCCAAGAAGTTCAAGGTTTGGCAAACGATTTTTAGTCGTGGAATGCTAAGGGCTCCATTCGTGAGGGCTTTGAAAACTTGAAGAATTATAAGAAGCAGAAACTAGCCAAACAAAGTGCTGAACACAAATCCAGGGCGAAAACTAGAGCAAGAAAGTTATACAGCCGACTTTTGCAACAACCGTCTGCTTGAGTTTTGATCGATGACGAAACGTAAGTGAAGGAAAACTCCACAACACTTCCCGGACCGTGATTTTACACCAAGGTCATCAGCGAAGATGTGAGGATCTCCGAAAAGCCGTTCGCTGTGGAAAAATTAGGCCAGAAGGTTCTCGTATGGCAGGCAACTTATTCTGGCGGCTCCAAGTCCTCGATTTTCCACACTAAAGGCACAGAGAACAGACATCGATGTCCATATACCTTTTCTTGAAAAGCGTGTGTAAAAGTTAATATGAGGTGCCGGTATAAGAAATGTCGGTTTAAAGTTTTAAAACAAGTAGCATACCTAAGATGAACCTCTGTGCTAATGGTGCGATCAAAGCCAAAGCTTACCATACAGAGTGTTTGCAGTAAAGAGTGCTTCCGTTATACAAGTCCTTCCTTTGTTTTGGCCTCATTTGGCGTCAGCTCATTACGCCAGAACTACACTACAATGGATGCAAGAAAATGGAGAAGATTTCGGTGAGAAATACATCAATCCACCCAATTCTTCACAGCTTCGTCCAAATGAACTCTACTGGGCTATCGCCAAGCGCAACTTCGAGAAGAATAATGCAAGACCATGGAAGAGTTACAAAAGATTGGTCTGCGGCTTCCAGAAAATGCGACGAAACGACTGTCCAAAACTTCACGAGTGGAGAAAAATCCACTTTGAGAACGAAGAAAATTCTGGAAATAAAGTTGGTTTCATTGATTTTTTTTTAACTAAGAGAGCAAGACTTAAAATTAATGTTTCTTTTATTTCATGCTATGAGAGAAAATATGTCGCCAGTTAATATTTGTTTACGTCCCTAGTTGATCCTCTGCTACTGATCAGTGTTATTGCACAGAAAACTACATAGATGGAGCTTGGGATTAGTTATCCATCCACAAAGAAAAAGTGTACTGATTCGTTCTGTTTATAGATCAGTTCCGGTACCGGCCACGTCCTCACGTTTTTCGGGGTAGGGGGAAAGAAGATTAGTTTGACAGTTGGATGCTTACACTCTCGTTTCATTTTGCTCAATTTTTAAGTACAATTGTAGGTAGTATCATCATTTTTCTATTACGGGAATGTTACAAAAAAATTTTAAGAAGAGGATCTACTCATAAAATTGAGTAGATCAACTTTTTACGTTAATTGAGTAATATTTTCGTGAGAGAAAAAGAGATAGTATACAATTGAAATCAAAAACAGAAGTGTAGTATTTGTCACGCTCATGACAGACTAAGACCTATGACAAGGACCACTTTTTCGCGTAGACAACATCTCAGCAAGCTCAGCTGTCAAAATAATGACAAAATAGTAAGTTGTGTCTGTTGTTGCTCGTTTTCGTTGAGCACGTCATACAAAGTAGAAAGATCGCTTTCTGTGGTGTTTTACATCAAAACAAACAAACAAAACAAATGATTAGACTTCTATTTGACAGTTGACAGTAGGCCCAAATCAATTTGGGCCCAGGACATCCTGTCTACTGTCAATCACTGCTATTGATATAGGCTTGTCAATGGCCTGGACAGACTACACATAGATCATTGCACCGAATCTATTAACCTCACTTTTTGATAGTTCAGGGAGCTTGTTTACAAGCTGTTAGAATTTGGACCGCTCAATCCAAATTTTTCATTGGCCATTTCCGGATTAAGTACGACTAGATTCAGGAAATGATGTAAAAATAAGCACTCGTGTCTATTTTCCGGCAAGTTTAATTAAATCGCAACATATTCTGAGCACAAAATCTCAAACCAATCTTACCGAAAATATTCAAAGTTCACGTAAACAAGCTCCCTGAACTGTCAAAACGGCATTGATGACGCCTTCGTGCAGTGATCTATATAGACTATAGACACTCAAGTAATAGACCGGACAAAGTGAGTCTGGCACAGTTGATGTATCCAAAACAACTGTCAAATCGTATGGGAAATGCGAGGAAATGTTCGTTTTGAATACAACATGGCGGCACGTTGTCCGGTCTATTACTTGAGTGTCTATAATATAGACCGGACAACAATTGTCTTATGCAGCCAAACGGACTGTCAACTTTTGATTTACTTTAAAGGAGCAAGTATTGTGATCAAGTATTGTTCTGACAAAAGCCAATTATGAACAAATAAGGGATTTTCTACTTCCGTAAATTCAGTAAATTCTCGGTGTATTATTTATTGCCGTTTGAATTACTAAAAATGAATAAAATTCTTTCTCTACACAGTGCCGAGCATAGAAACACCAACAATCAATATGCAACTAGCGATTTGAAATTGGTTCACTGTTGTAGAACCTGCTGAAGAATTTTAGCTGGTGTTGAGGCTATGGCTACATTATTTGAGGTTATTATGAGTTCCAGAAAATGGAAACCTTACAAATTCCAATATTATTTTTCGTTCTTTTCAGGTGGATACTGCTGCAGAAATTTCTTTTCGATTCTTTACTTTTCCGTTTCAGTAAACGGAATTTAACATGGGTTTGGGATAGAAAAAGAAATTTCTTTCGAACACGATACCGACCTAAAAAGTGGTAAAGAAGGTGAATTTCAAGAAAAAATACCGCCAACAAAACAAACTACCAACATCGAAACCAAATTTTTTTTTAGCCTATTGTGCTGTTTACTTCAAGTTTGTAGTGGTGCCAGATCAATTGCTCAAATTTATGACATTTTTCAGGGTTGGCAGATTGTATGATTTTGCGTTGCCCGGTCTATATACTGCAGTGTCTATAACTAGAAAGCCATGTTCAGACAACTAACGCTCACTTGATTGCACGACAATAATCAGATTTTGCTAGAAAGATCTAATGCGCTATAATCCACAATCAATAGCAAATTAGCGGAACTGGTACATTGCTTTACAACCCCATTCCCAAATATGCCTTGCACCTTGCAATTTGCAATGCATTCTTGCGCTTTTCGGTACTAGAAGCTTAGTCTTTGTTTTGATTCGCTGTGTTATTTTGACAGAATCTTCGAAAGGATCTTCGTTCGGGAACGTCCATCAATAATGTCACGCAAAAAGTGACTTTTTATCCCCCCCCCCCCCCTTGTCACTTTTTTTGTATGGACCTTTAAAATTTTTTTGTATGGATTGTCACGTTTTCTCAACTCCCCCTCCCCCCTTACTGCGTGACATAATTAATGGACCATCCCTTATGAGTTGTGTTTTAAGGGGTGACTCATTGGGACCGCCCTTCAGACTGATGCCCTGGTAGTTCCTGATTCAAAAACTATGCTTACGCAGATAATCAAAACAAAATTTGGTTCGAACACAAGCTGAGAAGTGAAAATTTGACAGAGTTTCAATTCTACCGGTAATTGCATGTCAGAGCACATCATGCTTATCATTGATTTCCGATACAAAAGTAACTGATACTTACACGATCCCCCCCACACACACACACACACACACACACACACACACACACACACACACACGCCAAACCCAAGAACAACAAAAACATGGCAACGATTCAACAATTTCCGCTTAATTTAATTTAGTTTTTATTGTCTGTAACAACTAATTTCCTCTCCCACCGTTCCCGCATGACTTCATCGATGTTGATCCGATCGATCGGATCCGGTTCGAGCAAGTGGCGCACCATCCGTATCGCATCCATGGAAATGACCTTCTCCACTTCCGGCCGGAAGGTAAACTGCCTCGTCATTTGACTTTTGATCAGCTTTTTCAGGTTTGTCTCATCGAACGGCATCGTCCCGTTGAGCATGATGAAAAGAACCACCCCCAAGGACCACAGATCTGCCGATTTTGGGATGTAAGCTTTTCCACTGACAATCTCCGGTGCTGCGTAAGCGGCCGACCCGCAGAATGTCTTCGACATTAGAGCCTCTCCGGTTTCATCAATACAAGTTCTAGCAAATCCAAAATCCGTCAGTTTGATATTCATATTCTTCGAAATCAACACGTTCTCGCATTTGAGATCCCGGTGGGCAATGTTCAACCGATGGAGATATCGTATGGCATCTGACATTTGATAGAACCAAAAACGACATCGCTCTTCCGACAGGGCACCATACTTCCGGATGTAGCTCAGCAAGTCTCCTCGTTCGGCGAGGCGCATGAAAATGAACACCCGGCTTCCTCTCCGCATAATGCTGTGTGTCTGGATGATGTTAGGGTGATCTATCCGTTCTAGTATTTTCAACTCCCTCGGAAGAAACTTCTTCAGAAAATCAACATCTTTTGATTTACTCTCATCGATGACTTTACAGGCTAGATCCAACGGAGGATGTGGGCTATCGTTGCCATTCTTTGGATCGAAAAACATCGCTCGTATTACCGTGGCAAAGGTCCCCTTTGCAATGCGTCGCCCCAGCAGGTAACCATGGGATTTCAATGCATGACTATCGGGAATCTGCTCGCTCAGCTGCTGTCGCAAGGCCAATCGGGATGATCTTCGGAAGGGATGTGTTGAACCTTCTGCATGGTTATTTTGAACGGCGGACATTTCGTTGTCTACAGTTGATTTGAGGAAATTTTTTGGTATGTTTTTCAATTTTCTTCCGTAAATTTTAATATTTTTTGGGCTGTGATAAAAGCGAGTTCCAAGATAAACCGGACCAACGAACCAAATGGACTGAAAGAGGGCTAAACTGCGATCCGTTTCCGAACTGTTTCTGTCGTCAAATAGACAAATTGACTGATCATTGGACACCATAGATAACTGCGATTGAAAAATCTTGAGAATAGCAAACACGTGCGCCCAGAAAGAGCGAAAAGGTATAATTCCGCTTTCTAGGTAGGCCTGGGTTTTAGTTTGCAGCCGTTCTGTGCGAAGTTTTGTTTTCATTGCGTTACGTGTTAGGGAACAGGAGATCTGAAAAACGGAGAACGGTTTCTAGCGAATACGGAAGAACCAATACCAACAATAAATTTTCAGTAGTCCATTAATCCCAAGTACATACAAGAATTTCCAATTCAAGCATTTTGGGCTAGTAAAACCTTCTTTTTTTTTTTTTGATTAGATGTGTCCATTTGACAGAAAGCTATTGATGAGAGACTCTACTATTGGTTTTCCACGAAAATTTTCATTTTCGTTTTGCGAAAAGTTCCATTGGTTGGAGCGGGAATCGAACCCTCACTTCATGGCAATCGTTTGAATAACGGGTGACGCCGCTAACCACTTGAGCACGAAGGTGACGTGAGCTATTGATTTGGCCATTTTTTCCGGCGCGCGGCGTTTTAAGCTTTTTAACTTTTTTTTTTAAGTAATGAAAATTTCGAACAACTCAAGAGAAATTTCAATCAAACATTGATCGTCCTGAAAAGGACGGATTTTAGTTGTTTACGGAGGGAACATGGTTCACGATTCATATTTTCTTCTCAATCTTCTTGGGCTACAGGACGTTTGGCAGGACACCGCAACGTGAAAGTCACACCGGAGAAAAGTTTGTTCAGCTCCTCGTCGTTGCGGAAAGCCAGCTGCAGGTGACGTGAATGATTTTGCTCTTCTTATTGTCACACTACTGCTGCTAGGTAGTAGAGTGTACTGCAGCTTAGAGCAGATATGTATCACTGACTCGACCTTTACTAACTTTTTTTTACTTACTTAATGTTTCTTTATTTCTTTAAATGTTTACATGTCTGTACATGTCTGTAACATTTGCAGCTTTGACCGATTTGCATATAAATGTTTCTGTTTTATTTTGGCATTGCAGTTTGATTTTTGCAGTATTGCAATATTGCATTTATGGTTTCTCCTTAAAACTACTGAATTTGCTAAGAACAATGAATTTATCATAATGTGCTCTGATTGTTGACATTTTAACTTAAACTTATTGAAATTTGCGATTGTTCCCTGATCTAACATTTGGACATCTGCTAGCACGTGTACATCAACTGTTCTTGTATAATGTGGACGTTTAAAATCATTTTTAGCACTTTGTTTTGCACAACTTGCAGTGTTTTTCGGTGACACATGGCTGTGGTATGCCAGACGGGTATAGCATAGTCTATCACCGGAGCTATAATCTGCTTAAATATCGCTATTTTGTTTTTCAGGCACAACTTCGATCATCGATCGATTTATCAAAGGATAGAGCGCTTTTACAACTTTGTTACATTTGGCTTTCGTCTTCTCCACATGGGAACTGAAAAGGAGCTTTTGATCTATCGTCAGCCCCAGATACACGACTTCAAAGGACCATTCGAGCGGAGCACCATCCATGACAATTTTACAGTCGTCGGTGGGAAGCGATTGTACGGGGAAACTATCACCTGGGTTTTGGCTGCGTTTAGCTTTATTCATCTAACATCCACCGGGGAGTTAGGGTACATCTGATGAGTAGTGTAGAGAATTGGACCGAGTAGACTTCCCTGAGGAACCCCAGCTGGAATCAGAAAGCTGTCCGACAGTTCACCACCAAGGGCCACTCGAGACTGATGATCTTGCAAGTAGTGCTGAATTATTTTGATTATATAATTTGGTAAATTATAACGGTATAGCTTGAAAATAAGTCCATCGTGCCAAACGTTGTCAAAGGTCTTCTCTACATCGAGGAGGCCCATGACAGTTGATTTGGCGACAGATTTATTCCTGTTGATGATATTCGTTACGCGGTACTGTTGATGGAAAGTCGAGTGACCCTTGAGGAATCCATACTGTTCTTGCAGAAGGATGTTGTTAATATTAACATGATCTAGAACGCGATTCAAAATTAATTTTTCGAACAGCTTACTAAGGACCGGCATCAGACTAATCGGTCTGTAACTCTTGGGGCTAGTGGGATCTTTTCCTGGTATCAGTATCGGAACCACCTTGGCTATCTTCCAACAAGACGGAAAGTAATTCAGATCCAGACACCTATTGAAAATATTGGCAATATAGGAGAGAGTGGACACGACGATTTTTGAGCGCCAGGTTAAAGAGTAGATCATATCCAGGGGCTTTCATGTTTTCGCGTATTTGAGTGCGGCAGTAACTTCTTCAACGGAAATTCTTTGGTTTTCAGGGACATAACATGGGGTGCTGTTCACGGTAGACAGAGTATCCGAGACCACTTGCTCCATAAGACTAGCCATGTGGCTACCTATCAGGTGATTTTCACTAAAACTCGATGCAATGGCATTCGCTTTTTCTAACGGGGATACTAGTAAATCGTTATTGCATCTTAGGGGAGGAACTTGCTGGGGCTCTGCTTCTACTCTCTTTGCTAGATCAAGAAGTTCCAATGCCTTTGCTTTCACAGCGTGGGCGTTCCACAATATGATGTTGAAATTGTTAGTAGCCATGTCATATGATGAATTCCCCTAGACAAAGGATTAGATCAGCACGAGTGCGACACTGATTTAATTGTTGCCACATCTGGTGGAAAATTTGTAGGAGCTGCTCAGGTGTGAGCAATCGCGCCGACTCCACCTGTGGCAAAGCATTATCCCGGTAGGACCAACCTGGAGGAGGAGCCCTCGTGCCAGCCTGTCGGGCGATAGGTTGTTCACCGGGGGAAGTTATCCATGTCGAAATTGGGAGCTTACCTTAAACAACGTCTTGGTTGGTTTCGGCTTGCCAACTCTTTTCGGATGCGTCGCGATTTTCACAGGAGCAATCGGTGGCACGGTGACTGCCGCCACAGTTGGTACATTTGTATTCGACTACCTCATCGTTAGGAAAATTCCTGGTTTCGTGCTGTTGGGTGCAGACACCACACCGTGGGTTCACGTTGCAATTTCTTGCTCCATGGCTTAAGTGCAGGCATCGCATGCATTGTGTAACGTCTCTGTTGATTCCACGATACCTCTCCCACTTGGTGAAGGTATCGTTAAGACAACGAACCGCTTTCAGTGCGCCGAGGGTCCAGAAACCTACTTAAAATGTACCAAGTAGAGGCAGTCCCGGTTCGTCTTTAGTTTATCATGACGGGTCATTGGGAATAACGCCAGAGGCATAAGCTTGTAGTGGTGTTCCAATTCTTCCTTGATGTCTGCTGTATCCATGGCATCGAGACCACGGATAACAACCTTGAATGGTTTATCCGACGACATGTCGAACGTGTAGAATTCTATTTTGCTTCTAAATAAGTAGGTTTTGGCTTTTTGGTAATCTTCCTTGGAGCTCAGGATCACCTTAACACCGACACGACACAGCTTGTATTTCGCGTTGATGTTAATTGCCTTCATTGTGGCTTTAAAATTACTCAGGCCGACTGATTTTACCATCAACGGAGGAATTTTCACCACCGTTGCACGCTGTCGCTGTTCTTGTTGAAATTGGCCTTCTGGCTCGTCGCCGAACCCGTTCTTATCACTATCGTTGAGTGCTGTACCACCGGTGCTGTAGCGGTTTCGCGGCAGGATGGTCTCTTGGAGAGACTTTTTGTCATCTTGCCGTTTCTCTTTCGCGTCCTCTTGCCATTTCCTTTTCGCGTTAGACAAGTCAGGCGTGCTAGCCGTGACGTCGATCGGTTTTCCGTTCGAACTTTATGCTTGCGCCCCATGACGGGTTGGAAGCCACGAATTCACACGAATTTAAACGATTTAGTATTACCACAAACGATGAACGTCTTATCCACACGATTGATAAACTAACACTGACAGATGAACTCGATCGATGATAGCTGCTCGACTTTTTTTACTTACTTAACATGTTTTATATTTCCAATTCATTTGTTTTACATACTAATTTTAACATTGTAAGTGTTTCAGCCCATTGGGCTCTTCAGCTTTGTTTAATTTTAAATTTTCTGTGTTTGGTGTGTTTAGTGTGCTATGTGTTTTACATTAAATTTTCAGTTCAGCCCTTGGGGCATTGTTAGTTTTAAAAATTTGATAACCTACCTAATCTACAACTAAAACTACAATTTGAAAATCCTAGTGGTGGGGAACCAGATTCCGGATGATCTGGTGATCCGATGTCAGGCAGCGTGCCCTGTACCGATTAATAGACTCACTAAAGCGATCGTCGAGCATTTTTATCTCGGCCAGACGGTGGACCTCTGATGTTCTTGTCCTCGGAGGGGTGTTCAGGATCATCCTGAGGAACTTATTTTGAACACGCTGAAGTTTCAGGTGATGTGTTTTTGCGCAACTCTCCCAGATTGGCATGCCGTACTCAATGACTGGAAGTATGATTTGCTTATAGACAGCAAGCTTGTTTTTCAGGATAATGTAGACCTTCTGTTGATCAATGGGTACAGTAGCTTCAGCAGAACGTTACACTTGTGACCGTTTTGTCAACCTGTTCCCTGAAAATAAGCTTGCTGTCTATGGTAACGCCAAGATAGACAGCTGATTTAGCCCATTCCATCGTTGTGTTGTTTAGGTTTATTTTACAATCCTCAGGCGGAACAAGTCTAGGAGAGTTTGAGTGTGGAAATAAGATGACCTGGGTCTTCGCCGCATTGATACAGATCTTCCATTCGGTGAAGTATTTAGACAGAACATTCAGGCTTCGCTGCAGTTTCGCGGCAAGCGCTCTTATTACCCTACCATTGTGGACGACTGCGGTATCATCGGCGAACAACGACAGAGATCCATTTTCAGGGAGCGGGGGTATGTCCAAGGTGAATAGATTGAACAGAAGTGGACCTAATATACTTCCCTGCGGAACACCGGCAGAAATCTCCTTACTACCGGAAACTGCACCATGCAACGAAACACGGAATGTCCTGTCCGTCAGATAGTTTTTAATTATCTTCACCAGAAAGATGGGAAGATTGTATCGATGCACACGTTATCAAAGGCCTTCTCGATGTCGAGAAGTGCCATGACAGATGATTTCGAAACAGACTTGTTCCGTCTGAGGATGTTACTGACTCGATTAAGTTGGTGAATAGTCGACCGACCACGTCGGAAGCCAAATTGTTCGTCGAGCAAGATGTTCAGCTCGTCGGCAGATGAAAGAAGCCGACGGTGGATCGCTTTCTCAAATAGCTTGGATAATCCTGAGAGAAGGCTGATGGGCCTATAGCTCTTGGAACATGAAGGATCTTTCCCAGGTTTCTGGATGGGTATGACTTTGGCTGACTTCCAACACGAGGGGAAGTAGCCAAGTCGGAGGCAATGATTGAAAACCATCGCCAGATGGTTATAGAACTGGGGGCTCAGTTGCTTGAGCTTCAAGTTCAGGATGTTATCGAAACCTGGGGCCTTCATGTTCTTTGAGCATTTGATATAAGCCAACAATTCGTCAGCTGAGATCGCCAACTCCTCTGTGAAATCGTTGGGGCTTAGATGGATGTTAGTAATAAGTGCGCTAACGGCAGCTTCATGTGGACTGACGATGTTTTGTCCGAGATTATGGGAGCTGACGAAGTGTTGACTTATCTCAGCAGCCTTCTCTGCAGGAGTTATCAACCGATCCTTAGAGCCATTGCTGTCTAATGGGATCAACGGTGGAATGGGCCTTGGCTTAGTTTTTAAAATTTTTGTCAACTTCCAGAACGGCTTAGCACAATCTGGGAGAGAGCGGATCTTGTCGGCAAAATTGTTATTTTTAAGGTCCACCATTCTGGCCTTAATAATTTTGGTCACTCGATTACAGTGACGTTTAAGCGTTGGCAAACCAGTTCGCTGGTATTGCCTTCGAATGGCGTTGCGCAATTGAATAAGTTCTTTAGTGGGTCTATCAATGGGTACAGAGTCACTCACCTGATCAATCACCGGTACGTGTTGCTCCCGGGCCTGGGAGATCGCTTGCTCGATGCTCTGCAGCTGCCGCTCGATGTCATCAACGGAATCAAGGTGCATGTCGAAATCGATGTTGTCGTCAACGTGTTGTCGAAACCTCTCCCAACTGGCGCGATGGTAGTTCCGTCTGGTGATTCGATGCCGGTTGACCGAGGACCCGACTTCGGCCACCACCGGATAGTGGTCCGAGCTGAGCTCCTGGTGTACGATCGGCTGGGCGATGTTGTTCCCCATGTTGGTGAGGAAGATGTCGATTGTCGAATGGACCCCGGATCGGCTCAACCGGGTGGGAGTATC
The DNA here is from genome assembly GCA_034211315.2 of Aedes japonicus. Classification (NCBI taxonomy): domain Eukaryota; kingdom Metazoa; phylum Arthropoda; class Insecta; order Diptera; family Culicidae; genus Aedes; species Aedes japonicus. Next base: position 244,697 of record JASCZW010000438.1, on the reverse strand, counting down.
CGGGCCCAGGACGGTGTAATGTCCCTCTTCCAGGTCTTCTTGCAGAATTATTCCATTCCGGTTCCGCCGGGTGTTCCCCCAGGTTTCGTGTTTCGCGTTTAGGTCGCCGGCGATGATAAATTGTCCCTTCCTCCGAGTGAGCTTGCGAATGTCGTTCCGAAGGACCGTTGTTGTTCCGTTAGCGGTGCTGGCTTGCTTGGGACAATAAGCCGCGATGATGGTGATAGGGCCGACGGCAGTTTCGATCTCGACTCCGATGGCTTCGATGGACTGCAGCTGGAAGCTCGGAAGTAGTTGGCAGTTGATGTTGTAGCGCAGGGCGATCGCAACTCCTCCTCCAGTAGAGCCGCTACGATCAAGTCGTACAATCCGATATCCAGGGATGAAAATATTCAGTTCCGGCTTGAGATGTGTCTCGGTGACGATGGCGATGTCGATGGCCTTCCTGTTAAGGAAGTCACCGAGCTCAGTCGTTTTGTTTCGGATGGAACAAGCATTCCAATTAACGATGCTGATGGTGCGTTTATGGTCCATGCTTGCACAGGAACTTCATCGTCACGGATGTGGAGGCTTTGAGCTGTTCCTCCTTTGAGCGGCAGGAACGTAGTTGGCGGTAGAGCTCTTGAACGAACTCGACCATTTGCTCCGAGTCGTAGAGCTGTCCATCGACGTGTGGTTGCGTGGAGGTACTGCGATTCGAATTGCCCCAGCCTGGAGGAGGAGCTGGGTTGGGGGCGGCGGCGGCAGCCGCGAATCGTTGCTGAACGGATGGTGGCGGGCGGTTTGCTTGGCGATGGTTCAATGGAACTGGTGGTAGATTCGGCACTTGGTACCGGAGCGCCGGGAAGTTCTCCTCGTCCATTCGAGGTGGCGGGCGGCGTTGACCATGCCGAGACTTGGTTGACGCCTGCTTGCGGATGGCCAGATACTCCGCTCGCTTGGGACAGGCTCGGTTGCTGCCTTCGTGGTTAGCACCACAGTTGGCGCACTTGGATAAGGTACCTTCTTCCATCGGGGCACAATCCATGGTGGTGTGCGCTCCGGCACACTTTCCACACCGGGGCTTCATGTGGCAGTTTCGGGTCCCATGACCAAACGCCAGACACTTACCGCACTGTGTCACGTCATGTTGTTTTGGGCGGTACCGGTCCCACTCGATGATGATGTTGGAGATGGCCCGTATTTTCTTGAGGTCGTCGATCGTGACGGAACCCTTCTCCAAATGGACCAGATACAGTTGGTCCCGGTGGTTTCCTTGCTGCTGGCGTCTGATGGCGAATACCTTCAAAGGTTTCAATGAAATGAATGAAGGTTCTCATAAACCTGATTAAAATTTCATAACTGCTGCCATAATAAACAATAAAACAAGCCGTTCTTTTTTTCAAATCCATTTTTTTTGCTCTTGTACCTCGACAAACTTGGAGCACAATTCCTTAGTAGAAATTTTAGTTTTATTTCAGCTGTATAGCACTCCTCCCGGTTTTATTGATAAAACTATATTCCTAACTGTTTTTTGGTCTCCAATTTACAGTTCATTTGCATTACATTTAATACTTCGTGTATTTATGTTTCCACATTTCAATGATTTCTTATATTTCAATACGGCAATTGAAAAAAATCGCAGTTTTTTCAGAAAGTCAATTTATCTTCGAAATTACTACTATAAAACTATTTGGTCATTTGGTGACTTCCCTCAATGCCAATTTGCCGTTTAATGCATAAACAGGAGGCAAAATGGGTTTGAAATGTTTTTACAACTGACCATAATAAGATAATATGAATGAGTCCTAAAACGGCATTTCCAAACATCATTTTACGAGTTCATAAAGTCAACATAAAACTTTTGATAGGAGTTATAAGGAATTTTAGAAGCAAAGGTTTAAAGATCGTTGTAAAGAAGCTGTGTAGGTTCTCATAAATCTGACTAAATATAAAACCTATTGGCACCTCTTGGTACCATAAGAAAACAAAATTGATTTTCAGTGGCGTTCATAAAACTTTAATAAAATTTAACAAAGCTGGACGGATTTGGCAATGTTACTTGTGAACACCAGATCACTCTTCAAATGTAAACAATCTTTGTGACTCTTTTTAAAGCGTTACTCAGAACCTTATCTGTACTTCAAAAAGTAGGAAAGTAGTTCAACATAGATTTGTTGTGAACTATTGCGCTGATTAAAAGTACGGTTAGTATTTTGATTAAACTTTGTGTTAGAGATTTTTTTAAGTTCAAAGCAAGTTCTCAACTGACAACATATGAACTTGAAGGTTGCGTTTGAAAGTTCCATGAAACTTAAATGTGAACTTCTAAGTTCTTATCTCAAGTAAAATTCGAACTTTTGGTTGCTTGGGAAGTTAAGAGATTGACAGTCATTACGAAATCAGTATCATTGTAAAAATGTTCAAATCCAAGTGTTGCGGTGTAAAACTAACAATGATGGTTTTCACCAGAGTGACTCTCCCCGGTGAAATAATTCTGCTCTCTTCGGTGCTCCTCAGAGATCACTCACACGCTCCGGCCTATTGTGTGGTGAGGGTGCAAACGACAGACACTTTGTTGTCACTCAATTTGTGATATCTAGCAGAGAGTGGAAACAAAACAAAAATCTCTCAGGTGAGTTTTCGTTTGCGAATGTGCGGAGTAACTTTTCACTAAGCACCTAGCTTGCACCGAGGAGAATAGCATCCCTGATTTTTTACGATTGATTTCTAAAATGTATGCACCAATTGATTTTCTACGCTTTGATTCCAATAATTACAACTATCGATTTTTTAACATTTAACTATTGAAATTAACGCAAATATAAAGTTCGTAGTATTTTCCTCGTTTTTTTCGCGATTACTTTTCCGGCTCGTGATATATCGCCAGCTTTTGCCAGCTTGTTAGCGGTGGCAAGCCTAAGGGAAACACTGCAAGCGTGTGACAGCTTTCCTGCTCGACCTATTGCTGTTATTAGCTAGCAATCGGTTTGCTGCGCTCCCGGTACAGGAGATACCGAAGAGGATGAAAATCCCGTCGCTTTTCACCACGTCTAATAACATTGTTGCACTAAAAATAGAGTTTGCAGCAATTAAACTAAATCCACTGTTTAAGATGTGCTGTACGGGCTCAAAAATAATGTGCTCGACTGAAGCAGAGTACCGTACTGCTGGCACTCATCTGATCGCCAAGCAACACGAGTTTTATACTAACAATGTACCCGGAAACAAGCCGATGGAGTTGATTTTGCGTGGCCTCCCAGAGTACATTCCGGAATAAATGATCACCGAGCTGCAAGCGGTGGCATTGTAACTTCTGGGGGTGTTCGCAATCAGGCACCAGCAACAAGGAAACCATCGGGACCAACTTTATCAGGTCCACTTGGAGAAGGATTCCGTCACGATGGAGGATCTAAAGAAAACACGGGCCCTCTTCAATATTATCATCGAGTGGGGGCTGTACCGCCCAAAACAGCATGACGTGACACAGTGCGGCAAGTGTCTGGCGGTTGGTCATAGGACCCGAAACGGTCACATGAAACCCCAATGCGGAAAGTATACCAGAGCGCACACAATCATGGATTGCGCCACGATGGATGAAGGTGTCTCATCAAAGTGTGCCAACTATGGCGCTAACCACGAAGGCATCAACCGAGCCTGTCCCAAACGAGCGGAGTATTTGGCTTTCCGCAAGCAGCCGTCCACCAAGTCTGGGCCTGGTCAACGCCGCCCGCCACCTCAAATGGACGAGGAGTATTTCCCGACGCTTCGGTACCATGTTCCGAATCTGCCGCCAGTTCCACTAAACCATCGTTAAGCAACAAGTCACGGCAGCCGCCGCCACCCCATGCCGGCTACTCCTCCAGACTGGTTCAATCCGAGTTGTAGATCCTCCACGCAACCCCCGGCCGATGGATGGCTTTACGACTCGGAGCAAATGGTTGAGTTCGTCCTAGAGCTCTACCGCCAACTGCTTTCCTGTCGCTCGAAGGAGGAGCAGCTCAAAGCTGCCACATCCGTGACCATGAAGTTTGTTTTCAAATATGGACCATAATCGCATCATCAACATCCTCAATTGGAATGTTTGTTCCATCCGGAACAAAACAATCGAGTTCGGTGACTTCCTTAGCCATCGACATCGCCATCGTTACCGAGACACATCTCAAGCCGGAACTCAGCGTTTTCATCCCAGGATACCAGATTATGAGACTGTTTTTTTTTTATTTATTTTCCGTCGGCCTATTTCCTCACATGGTTACAATCACCGACGCCAGGGCGACGACTCCACCACCTGGACCCTACCTAACGACTCATGACTATGAGCCGGGATCAACGGCTTTTCTTCCCTTCCGAAGGAAGACGTGACAAGATTTTTTCGCCTCAGAAAAACCACCGACGTCGACTGGGATTGAACCCAGACCCACTGGGGTGCCAGTAGCAGTCACGCTTACCACTACACCACCGACGCCGGCTAAATTATGAGACTTGATCGCAGCGACTCCAGTGGAGAAGGAGTTGCAATCGCCAATCGATACAACATCAACTGCCACATGCTTCCGAACATCCAGCTGCAGTCTATCGAAGCCATAGGAGTCTAGATCGAAACTGCCGTCGGCCCTATCACCATCATCGCGGCTTATTGTCCCAAGCAAGCCAGCACCGCTAACGGGACAACAACGGTCCTACGGCGGAACGTTCGCAAGCTAACTCGGAGGCAGGGGCAATTTATCATCGCCGGCGACCTAAATGCGAAACACGAAACCTGGAGGAACACCCGGCGCAACCGGAAAGAAATAATTCTGCAGGAAGACCTGGAAGAGGGCCACTACACCATCCTGGGCACGGGTACTCCCACCCGACATCTTCCCCACAAACATGGGAAACAATATCCCCAGCCGGTCATGCACCAGGAGCTCAGCTCGGACCAATATCCAGTGATGGTCAAAATTGGATTCTCGATCAACCGGCATCGGATCACCAGACGGAACTATCATCGTGCCAGACATTGAGACATTGTCGATACCGACGTGCACCTCGATTCAACTAGACAGCAATGGCTCTAAGGATCGCTGGATAACTCCTGCAGAAAAGTCTGCTGACATAAGTCCGTTGCCCTTTCATCCGTTCACATTACATCCGTAGCCCTTTCATCATACCAACATTTAAACCCATTCTAGGAAGGCCAATACATTTGTGCGTAGAGCAAATGATAGAATTTTCTAACATTATTACATATCTATGCCGTTCCAACGTCCCGTTAAACAGGACCAACTTTGCAATTTTACTCTACGAAACAAACGAAGCTAATCTAACATTTTAAACCAGACAATGCATCAAGATAAACCTTAGCCTACTTCGACAAATATTCGTTGTCTATTGTCCATTGAAAAACATCATCATATTCTCGATGTTATCGGTACATCGCCATTCACTCAATAGCACAACGATAATCCATTTCTGATGTTTCTCCAACAGCCGACCCGAACGTCCAACCCACGACGTGGCCGATGTGTTGCTGTCTCTGAAACACGCCGTCCTCAAGCAAAGTCCAGATCCGCAGCAGCTGCCCCAAGCGCCGTCGCCCAGCTTTGCTCCTCCGCAGGCATCACTTTCGTACACCGTGCACCCGCAGATGCTCCTGTCGCCGGTTGGCCATCACAATCACAATTCGCACTACAGTCAAACTCAATCTCAGAGTGGATCATATCCCTCAAACTATTACGAAATGTCTTGTGCACAACATTCAGCGCCGATCTATCCGAGCATGAGTGTGAACGTTAGCATGAACATGACAATGCACGGTTACGGTGCAGCGGACGGAACAATGCCAATGCAGTGCTCCCAGATGCAGTGGGGTCCTCAGACACCATCGTCTTCGGTGAATGTCCTGTACCCTCCACTGCTTAGTCCCGTTCCGTATCCAGCTGGTGCTACCTACTCGTTCACTGCTGACTTTAGGCCACAAAATCAAACGCAGAATCTATCACCAATACTAGAATCCTCGAAGAATTCCAGTTTGCAGTCGCACCACCAAAAATCTTTCTATCAACCGAATGCGGCAGACTACTCGCCACCAAAGACACCTCCGGAGTACGAACAGACCGATTTTCAGCTAAAAATGAAAACGGAGAAGTCGCTGGGAATCACTTTCGAGGAAGAAGACGGAAGCGGTAGCGACGGTCAAAACGGAGACAATAAGCCAAACCTCTGTCGACTCTGTGGTAAAACGTACGCCAGGCCAAGCACGCTCAAAACGCACCTTCGAACACATTCCGGGGAACGTCCGTATCGGTGTTCGGATTGTAACAAGAGTTTCAGTCAGGCTGCCAATTTGGCCGCTCACATTCGCACTCACACGGGGCAGAAACCGTTCAGGTGTCTGATTTGCGATCGACGTTTCTCACAAAGTTCTAGCGTCACAACTCATATGCGCACTCACTCCGGAGAGCGACCTTATCGTTGTCGAGCCTGCAAGAAAGCCTTCAGCGACAGTTCGACGCTTACCAAGCATCTAAGAATACACAGCGGCGAAAAACCGTACCAGTGTAAATTGTGCTTGTTGAGGTAGGTGCAAGGGTATGGAAGATAGTTTGCTTTTAACTCAATGGATTGTTTTCAATTTTATAGGTTCTCCCAGTCCGGCAATCTGAATCGCCACATGCGCGTTCATGGCACCAATGGACAGGCTCTAATGACATGACAGCAGAAACAAACGCAGCAACCACCTCCACCTCATCCTCCGGGGTCGTTTACGCATCCTTATGGACAATCTCCTCAGAACGCTCTCCATCACTACAGTCGCGCCTCGTCGGCATTGATGGCCTCGGCAGCCGGATCAGCCATTGGTACAGGTGCGTCGACCACTGCAGGAACGGCAAGCACATCGACAGGCTCCACCTACGGAAGCAGCATGCCATTTTCCCCGGTCGGAAACAGCGCCAGCAATTCCTACAACAGCTTCAACTTCAAACCATTCCCTCCTCCACCGCACCATCACCATCAGCTGTCCTACTTTGAAGAGTACCACCACTATCAACAGCAGCGCAACAAATACGATGATATTAGCCTGTTTAGGAACAACTTTGTGAATATATTTTAAGCTCCTGTCTTTCTACTTCCCGTCTCACAAGTACCTATTCCTTTAGCTATGGGAATGTTACAATCAATATCTCAATATGTATGTATGTACACAAGTACTAAATAGCAGTTCTGATTGTTAGGTGTGAAGCAGCGCGCAGCAGTCGTTAATCGTTAATTCTAGTCAGCGTTTTTTCGAAGAGCACACAAGCAGAGAATTATATTAAAAGGTCGAACTCGATTACTGGCAATACATTTTGTAGCATTTCGTTTCCACCGCCGGAACGTCCCAATGTGGAAAATACTTTGAAATAGTTGCATGATCATGGATAGTTAAAAAAAAGGATCTAATTCGCCGGTAATTGAGTCCGACCTTACATGGCAGAACCAAACAGCGAATCAACGAGCAACCAGGTTATCAAATAGCAGTATGAAGGAAGACTTGAATCATTTATTTGAGAAATCACAGTCCCTTCGGAACGAACAAATGTCCCACGTGCTTGAAATGGTATTTCTCATTCGCATCAGAAAAATTGCTAGAAATATAGTTAAAGGGTTGCTCAAATAAATGATTTATTACAATGGTAGCATTCTAGGATACTCCTAACTGTTTCTGTACATGTTCCCAGTAGTTTGTACGAAGGATGATGGAAGAGTTTTGTGTGATTCAAGATAACTGTACTGAAATAAATCCAGTAAATTTTTGACTAATATCTAGTTTTATTTGTTACCTGTTTATTTTTTTCGTCCCAGCCTGTCACCCTAAGTTTGACATTGGCTACGATTTGTTTTCCACTGCGTGACATAACACGAAAGAACGTTTAAATATAACGCTACCTTCGAGATGAATCGACAAAACGCTTGCGATCAGGCGATGGCACTGCCACCTGATGGCTATAAACAGTTTTCTGTAATTGACAGCTCTATCAGTTCGTTCACGGCACCCATGGCAAAACGGTGAAGCATCTACTCTCTAAAATTCTATGCCCTTGCGAGCGAGAAATTCTCGATGGGAAGCAGCTGGGGGACGTTGGGCGGGTTCACCGACTTGGGTACCACATCGATATTCAGCCGCTCCATCTCCTCCAACGATCGAAGCGAGTAGTGGGCTGATGCCATATCCGGCCAGAACACTGCGTCTCCGCCCTCATGGTATTTCTTGATGAACGACGTAACTTCCGGCAGGCAATTCGTACTATACATTTCCCCGTTCACGACCAGTCCGGAGCGAAAGATGAGCGGCTTTGACATCCCCTTCTCGCTGATTGTTAGTCACAGCAGCACCTTCTTGGAGAACTTGGTGTATGAAATGAACTTCACCTCGGAGCTCATTTCCTTTTTTGGGTAAGTAAAATGCGAAGTGCCCTGCCAGTCGTTGCCATCCAGGGTAAGATAGGTCTCGTCGGCCATTACCACCGACACGTCGCGATTCGCCGGCAATATAAAGTTGATCATCTTATTCAGCCGCTGCCGCTGCGTTATTACCTGTAGCTCTGAAACCAGTGGACGCGACTTCCGCTTCCTGACATGTATGTTCATGTTCGCCAGGTACTTTTTAACTGTTTGGCCGGTTGAACCGACCTCCCGGCCAAGCGTTAAATACGTTCATCATTGACCGAATTGGCTCGTTCAGCTCATACTCGTAGTAGCGTCGAGGCAAGCAACAAAAATCACTGGAACGAAGTGTGAACACAGGTACGTTTACGTTCAACATAGCCAGGAGATTTGGAGCTTCGTATTCACCAGTCAAAATTTTGGAGACGAACACAGCTTTAGCAGATTCTCTACGGGGCTCCAATGTATTCAAGCCCAGCAACTGGCATCTGGCTTTGTATGGTGGCAGATTCAGTGGGTCATTCCAGGGAAGGAAGCTGAAGGGCATAAGCAAGACGACCCGTTAATTCATCATTGTGTGAATACAGATGTATGTGTGTTGCCATTGGGAGCGCTGACACTCACACTAACGCACTCGTTCGGCCTGAGTGGACGAAGTCTCTTATGCCCCACATCGCGACACAGCTAAAGGGAACAGCCAGGCACCAACGGATCAGCCGTTCGGAGAGCAGTGGTGTGAATAAGAACCGGGTGTGGAAAACGAAGGTAACTGCTCAGTGCCGGCAGATCAATCAAGCGGATGTAGAAGGACCGGATGACGAAGTCGTTTGCCGCCGGTCAGCCAAATCAAATGCAGAGCTGTATGACAAAATGGAGAAGTTTGAGAAAGCTCTGTCTAACATTGTTGCATCAATGGACAAGTTTCAGCGGATCAAGCATGTACCCGACCAAAACGACGCAGGACTAACCTGGTCTACAGAGCACACACAAGAGAAGCAAGATGGTCCTAAAAGTATTCGTTGGGACCATATCATATCTTTCTCTAAGAACGTACCGACGAATAAGTTGTGGGAAGCCTGGCACAAATACATGGAAAATTTCGAGAATGCTGCTTTGTTGGGAAAAGCGTTTCGCTGGGTCAACTGTTGTTCCTGTCTACCGGAGAAGACATGCAATCCATAATCCGAGCAGCCAACCTATTCGTGGTACAGCTCTTCATCGGTAACTCTTCCGAAACTTGGAGACTCCGGCCACTCCTGCTTTTTTCCGTAGAAATTCAGGTCCTCTGACCCAGTGACTGTCTGCAGATAAGTCTAGGGTCCGTGCCTATTTCGTTCCATCGTGGGCAACGTTCTGCTTCGTTGGAACCCATTGACATTCAATTATCTCCGTCGACTCTACGATCTCGCTGACCCGAAAGGCGACAAATTGGCTGTATCGTAGATGATCTGATCCTAACCAGCAGAGCACATCTTTGGAATCCGTCCAGAAGAACCGCTTCGAAACCATGAAGGACAGCGACGTCATAATAGTGTCCGCCAGCCACACACCCAGTAGTGCTGCCTGGAGATTGCATCGTGGGATGGACGAGAACTTCAGCGGAACTACTCTAGTTTTTTCCCCGGCCAAAGCGCATTTGATCACGTTTCCCTCCGTAAATCGAAGGTAGACGACAGCTGTGAAACCTACCCACCAGGACGACGATCGAGGTGCTCGAGATGTTACTACACTACTCATCGTAACGCCACCTGCCAGGCCCTCGCCCAGAATTGCTTTGAGTTCTCATGGACACGATTGACAGCGCCCGTACGTAAGACAAAATGACGCCCCAATAGGAAGTACGAGAAGTGCTAGACTGCTAGTGCATACTGCACTCAATGCTTCTCGTTGGTTCTGCGCAAACCGTTTTTCAGTAGAGGTCAACGCCTTCGAAGCAAAAGTTATTTCTACGGGAACTAGCTACACGAATGAGCTGCAAGTTGCAGATGAAGAGCACAATGCCGCAGCTCATAGGAGGTTTTAATGGGGCGTAAAATTCAGCGTCGCTTACCATTGCATGTGAGAGGAAGTTCGGAGCACGAAGCAGATCTACTCAACGTCAGGGACCGTCGAGCTAAATTGAAGGCATAAACATACGAGGATGATCGCTGCAGAGCAAGAGAGTGTCGCGTTGAACCAGGCGACATCTTAATAACACTGTGCATTTAACCGTTAAAGAGGAAGACATTTGCAATCTCGTCCTATGTGACAATGATGGGAGGATTTTGTGGTGCCCGTGACTCAAACTCGCATGGTGAAGAAATGGAGGAAAGATGAGCCGGAACCAGTGGTTGGCAGTGGCACAGAAAATGATTACTCAACTCGACGACGCTCGGTCCGGGAACGTAGACTACCAGCACATCTGGACGACTAAAGACTGTATTCGATGAAATTTGGACACACAAAATAGGTCACCAAAAATTTTCCTTGAGCCCGATTCTTTTCAAACTTTCTGGAAATGAAGTACTACTAAAGTTTTGAAATCATTGGTTTATTGAACCTCTTCTCCCAACCCAAATGCCCGCACCTTTGCCTTGACCCCTTTCATCCAATTTTGGGCAATGATAGGACCGACTTGCTTACTTACTTTTAATCACACTTTCTTTAGTTCAAGTTCATGTTCTATCAGTTTTGGAGTTTTAACGAGCTTTGCCTTCATGATTGCCCAAAATTTTTCAATTGGGCGAAGTTCCGGAGTGTTTGGAGGGTTGACGTCTTTTGGAACAAAAACTACATTATTATCTTTGTACCAGTCTAAGACGGGCCGTGCATAGTGGCAAGATGCCAAATCCGGCCAAAACAGTGTCGGGCCATCGTGAGATCTCAAGAAGGGCAGAAGTCGTTTTTGGAGGCATTCGTCCTTGTAGATTTGTCGGTTGACGGTCCCAGAGGTGATGAAGGGCTGACTCATTTTGCCACATCCGCAGATCACTTGTCAGACAAGGAATTTCTTGGCGAATTTCGACAGTTTCTTCTTCCGTACACTCTCCGGAACGGCCAACTTAGAGGTGGCCAAGGTTGCGGCTTATCATTTTTGACTTATCCATATTCATTTGCCGATAGCTCTTCTCAGAAGCTCAATTTCAAAATATAATGTATTATGAACTTATGGTGCTTGAGTAGACCTACAACTTGGTCTAACAATACATAGCTCTATCTCTTATATCTGAGGAATAAGAGCGTATATTCGCAGTGATCTTCGCGATGATATTCGCGGTGAATATCACGCGATTATCATCGTGAAGATCACTGTGAATATACGCTCTCATGTCGAAGATATAGGAGTTAGAGCAATGTACTGTTAGACAAAGTTGTAGGTCTACTCATGCACTACAAGTTCATCATACATCATATTATCAAATCGACCCTCTGAAAGGAGATATTGGCAAATGAATACGCCTGAGTCAAAAATGATAAGTCGCAACCCTGGAGGTGGCGACGTAGTGTTCCTGTCCTGGCATTTGTTTGGTGTCGGCTTTATGTAGGTCTCATCGTCCATCACAATGCAGAACGGTTTTGTGAGCCACTCCCTGTACAGTTTTCTTGCACGAGTTTTGGCCACCGAGTTATGTTTATCGCTCCGGTTCGGTGCCTTCTGGACATTGTACACATGTAATCCAGAACGTTTCATTGTTTCCTGCACAAAACAAACTGAAACTTTCGCCTTTTTCGCAACATCCCTGATCGAAATGTTGGGATAACGCTTAAATTGGTTCAATACTATCCTGGCCTTCTCCGGATTTGATGTGCCACGTTTTTTGCCACTACCAGTCGAATACAGTCTTTAGTTGATCCTCCGTTTTCTTTAGTTGAATACAGTCTTTAGTTGATCCTCCGCTACTGATCAGTGTTATTGCATAGAAAACTACATAGATGGAGCTTGGGATTACTTATCCATCCACAATGTAAAAGTGTACTGATTCGTTCTATTTATAGATCAGTTCCGGTACCGACCATGTCCTCACGAGTGTAGTATTTGTCACGCTCATGACAGACTCAGGCCTATGACAAGGACCACTTTTTCACGTAGACAACATCTCAGCTAGCTCAGCTGTCAAAATAATGACAAAATAGTAAGTTGTGTCTGTTGTTGCTCGTTTTCGTTGTGCACGTCATACAAAGTAGAAAGATCGCTTTCTGTGGTGTTTTACATCAAAACAAACAACCAAAACAAATGATTAGACTTCTATTTGACAGTTGACAGTAGGCCCAAATCAATTTGGGCCCAGGACATCCTGTCTACTGTCAATCACTGCTATTGATATAGGCTTGTCAATGGCCTGGACAGACTACAAATAGATCATTGCACCGAATCTATTAACCTCACTTTTTGATAGTTCAGGGAGCTTGTTTACAAGCTGTTAGAATTTGGACCGCTCAATCCAAATTTTTCATTGGCCATTTCCGGATTAAGTACGACTAGATTCAAGAAATGATGTAAAAATAAGCACTGGTGTCTATTTTCCGGCAAGTTTAATTAAATCGCAACATATTCTGAGCACAAAATCTCAAACCGATCTTACCGAAAATATTCTAAGTTCACGAAAACAAGCTCCTTGAACTGTCAAAACGGCATTGATGACGCCTTCGTTCAGTGATCTATATAGACTATAGACACTCAAGTAATAGACCGGACAAAGTGAGTCTGGCACAGTTGATGTATCCAAAACAACTGTCAAATCGTATGGGAAATGCGAGGAAATGTTCGTTTTGAATACAACATGGCGGCACGTTGTCCGGTCTATTACTTGAGTGTCTATAATATAGACCGGACAACAATTGTCTTATGCAGCCAAACTACCTGTCGAAAAATGCAGCCAAACGGACTGTCAACTTTTGATTTACTTTAAAGGAACAAGTATTGTGATCAAGTATTGTTCTGACAAAAGCCAATTATGAACAAATAAGGGATTTTCTACTTCCGTAAATTCAGTAAATGTAAGAATTCTCGGTGTATTATTTATTGCCGTTTGAATTACTAAAAATGAACACAATTCTTTCTCTACACAGTGCCCAGCATAGAAACACCAACAATCAATATGCAACTAGCGATTTGAAATTGGTTCACTGTTGTAGAACCTGCTGAAGAATTTTAGCTGTCGTTGAGGCTATGGCTACATTATTTGAGTTTATTATGAGTGCCAGAAAATGGAAACCTTACAAATTCCAATTTTATTTTTCGTTCTTTTCAGGTGGATACTGCTGCAGAAATTTCTTTTCGATTCTTTACTTTTCCGTTTCAGTAAACGGAATTTAACATGGGTTTGGGATAGAAAAAGAAATTTCTTTCGAACACGATACCGACCTAAAAGGTGGTACAGAAGGTGAATTTCAAGAAAAAATACCGCAAACAAAACAAACTACCAACATCGAAATCAAATCTTTTTTTTAGCCTATTGTGCTGTTTACTTCAAGTTTGTACAGATACAAGTGGTGCCAGATCAACTGCTCAAATTTATGACATTTTTCAGGGTTGGCAGATGGTATGATTTTGCGTTGCCCGGTCTATATACAGTGTCTATAACTACAAAGCCATGTTCAGACAACTAACGCTCACTTGATTGCACGACAATAATCAGATTCTGCTAGAAAGATCTAATGCGCTATAATCCACAATCAATAGCAAATTAGCGATTTGAAACTGGTACATTGCTTTACAACCCCATTCCCAAATATGCCTTGCACCTTGCAATTTGCAATACATTCTTACGCTTTTCGGTACTAGAAGCTTAGGGGCTTATTACGGTTGTCACCTTCACTATCACTTTCACTTCACTTACACATCACCTCATCTTTTTTTATGCTATTACTGGTATCACCGTGATCAAAAATGAACTCCGTGAGGTGGAAGTGATAGTGAAGTGAAAATCGTAGTAGCCCTTAGAAAATCTTCGGTTTGCGTCACTTTTTTCGGTGGCGTGATGGTGCCGTGGCAACCATAATAACACCGAGTTCATTCGATTCGTCACCTCGGATGAACTATTCCATTTTTTTTCACTTGGGTGACATCCGTAATAAGGTTTTTTTGTTTTCACTTCATTTTCACCGTGAAGTGAAAACCGTAATAAGCCCCTTAGTCTTTGTTTTGATGTGGTATGTTATTTTGACAGAATATTCGAAAGGATCTTCGTTAGGGAACGTCCATTAATTATGTCACGCAAAAGTTAATTTTAATAACCCCCCCTCCCCCTTGTCACGTTTTTTGTATGGACCTTCAATTTTTTTGTATAGATTGTTACGTTTTCCCAAACCCCCCTCTCCCTTATTGCGTGACATAATGAATGGACCTTCCCTTATAAGTTGTGTTTTAAGGAGTGATTCATTGGGATCGCCCTTCAAACAGATGCCCTGGTAGTTCCTGAGCCAAAAACTATGCTTACGCAGATAATCAAAACGAAATGTGGTTCGAACACAAGCAGAGAAATGAAAATTTGACAGTTTCAATTCTACCGTTAATTGCATGTCAGAGCACATAATGCTTATCATTGATTTCCGATACAAAAGTAACTGATACTTACGCGATCCACTCTCCCACATACGCAAAACCCAAAAACAACAAAAACATGGCAACGATTCAACATTTCCGCTTAATTTAATTTAGTTTTTATTGTCTGTAACAACTAATTTCCTCTCCCACCGTTCCCGCATGACTTCATCGATGTTGATCCGATCGATCGGATCCGGTTCGAGCAAGTGGCGCACCATCCGTATCGCATCCATGGAAATGACCTTCTCCACTTCCGGCCGGAAGGTAAACTGCCTCGTCATTTGACTTTTAATCAGCTTTCTCAGGTTTGTCTCATCGAACGGCATCGTCCCGTTAAGCATGATGAAAAGAACCACCCCCAAGGACCACAGATCTGCCGATTTTGGTATGTAAGCTTTTCCACTGACAAACTCCGGTGCTGCGTAAGCGGCCGACCTGCAGAATGTCTTCGACATTAGAGCCTCTCCGGTTTCATCAATACAAGTTCTAGCAAATCCAAAATCCGTCAGTTTGATATTCATATTCTTCGAAATCAACACGTTCTCGCATTTGAGATCCCGGTGGGCAATGTTCAACCGATGGAGATATCGTATGGCATCTGACATTTGATAGAACCAAAAACGACATCGCTCTTCCGACAGGGCACCATACTTCCGGATGTAGCTCAGCAAGTCTCCTCGTTCGGCGAGGCGCATGAAAATGAACACCCGGCTTCCTTTCCGCATGATGCTGTGTGTCTGGATGATGTTAGGGTGATCTATCCGTTCTAGTATTTTCAACTCCCTCGGAAGAAACTTCTTCAGAAAATCAACATCTTTTGATTTACTCTCATCGATGACTTTACAGGCTAGATCCAACGGAGGATGTGGGCTATCGTTGCCATTCTTTGGATCGAAAAACATCGCTTGTATTACCGTGGCAAAGGTTCCCTTCGCAATGCGTCGCCCCAGCAGGTAACCATGGGATTTCAATGCATGACTATCGGGAATCTGCTCGCTCAGCTGCTGTCGCAAGGCCAATCGGGATGATCTTCGGGTGGGATGTGTTGAACCTTCTGCATGGTTATTTTGAACGGCGGACATTTCGTTGTCTACAGTTGATTTGAGGAAATTTTTTGGTATGTTTTTCAATTTTCTTCCGTAAATTTTAATATTTTTTGGGCTGTGATAAAAGCGAGTTCCAAGATAAACCGGACCAACGAACCAAATGGACTGAAAGAGGGCTAAACTGCGATCCGTTTCCGAACTGTTTCTGTCGTCAAATAGACAAATTGACTGATCATTAGACACCATAGATAACTGCGATTGAAAAATCTTGAGAATAGCAAACACGTGCGCCCAGAAAGAGCGAAAAGGTGTAATTCCGCTTTCTAGGTAGGCCTGGGTTTTAGTTTGCAGCCGTTCTGTGCGAAGTTTTGTTTTCATTGCGTTACGTGTTAGGGAACAGGAGATCTGAAAAACGGAGAACGGTTTCTAGCGAATACGGAAGAACCAATACCAACAATAAATTTTCAGTAGTCCATTAATCCCAAGTACATACAAGAATTTCCAATTCAAGCATTTTGGGCTAGTAAAACCTTCTTTTTTTTTATTAGATATGTCCATTTGACAGAATACATGGAGGGTTCTCGACTTTTTTTTGCTTCCTTTCAGCCGCCTCCGGGCATAGGATTACACCGAGATTGGTTTATACTGGTTAGTATCTGCTGACTGTTCAAGATGATTCAAAGAGCTTTTGCTTTGCTTTTTGATGTGTGTAGCAAGTATGTACAATGCTCAGTGATTTGAGAAATGGACCCATTCAAAAAACGAAGGGATGAGTTATGTCATTGACACAACTGCAAATTTAACGTTGGACTGCTTGTTGATGTTGATGGGAACATATTGATGTCATCGAATTAATAAATTTCTACTATATTTTATTCAATCTAAAGAACCATGAAACCCTACGCTATTGGTGTGAGGCTCTACTATTGCAGGGTTGGCCACACAATCTTAATATAAAAATTCCCGCATTTTTCCCGCGTTTTTTTCTTATTTTCCCGACTGTTAAGAAGAGTTACTATAAATTACTCGTAGCTAAATATCTGAGCTCCCAAACTTTTTCCAGTTTGATTTACCACAAGACACTTTCCATTTATTTAAAATATGCCTTTTGGTGCGGCAGGATGAGCCAATTTTCAACAAATGTTGTCAAATTTGGCAGCTCCTTCTTTATTCTAGCCAAAATTTGTCCAAACCATTTTCTTTTCTCTGGAATCCGGCAAACAACGTCAAACGGCATTGAGCACAGCTGCCCAAATTCTTTCACCATGTGTTAATACCCGTAATTCGCCAAACTTCAAACACACTCGCCACCACATGAAAGATAAGTTCATTTCTGGCCTCACCTGTTACAGTCGTGTAGCCAGATCTCCATCGGTCTAAAGGCATTTTCATCGGTGGTTCAAATCGTGGTTTGGATTTATTTGTTTAGACCAAACGCAAAAACATCGCTGCATCGCTGGTGTTTGTAAATTTTGTTTTATACCGGATCTATTTTGGATCATTTCAGAACTTATATAAGCTTCTAAGTTCCTTACTGAACGCACTCTTTAAAAATTTAATTTAATGAACTACAGAATATATTTGAAGATTGGGTGGAAATATCTATAATGAACATGCCAGAAGTTGATTAAACTTCTCGGCAGTTGAATAAAATAATTGGAAGTTTCCAGATAATCATGAAGTTTGCTCGCTCTCTTTCGAGAAGAGAAATGCTGGAACATTAGAGAATTGCCGAAAAATTATGACCGTTTCTGGAAACTTGAATGAACTTCAAAAAAGTTTGCTAATCATCCATGGAATAGGAACAACTTTCTGGAAATGACGGGAACTTAGAAAATCAGAGTTCGCTTCCCAGAAGTTGTTTTATCTTCCAGCAGGTACATATTCTGTGATAAAAAGCAGAATCACACATATTTAAATAACTTACGAGAAATTGAAAAAAAATAATCTTGGAAGCCGTGGAATTTCTGTGGAATAGTTAGCATTACCGAGATGTTGTTGAACGGTACAAGAAGTTTTTATGATCTCCAAGATTGTGAATAGGTGGAAATTCTATAAAATTGATTGAAAAGTAGTGGGTTTCTTTAATCTCGTTTTGGTTTGGTTCGAAAAATTATCGAGTAGTAAGAAGATTAAGTTCTTCTTAAAACTTAAATACCCTGAACTTTTGGGATGTTTTCGGAACGATTGGAAAGCTTCTCGATCACCTGGAAAGATCCCTGAAGTTCTAGGAAGCCCCCCAAATTTATGGAAAAATCCTTTGAATGTTTCCTAAACTTTTCGAATGCTCGAAAAATCCAGTTTCCTGTTTATCTGGGACGTTTTCTGAAATTCTGGAAAGTTCCCTGATCTTGGGGGAAGTTTTCTGAAATTCTTGGAAGATCGCTGGACTACTGAGAAATTTCCTGAATTGCTGAATCCCCTGAGCATCCGGGAGTTTTTTCGAGCTTCTGGAAAGTTCCCTAACTTCTGGGAAATTTTCTGAATTTCTGGGACGTTCTCTGAACGTCTGAGATGTTTGCTGACCTTTTGGAAAGTTTCCTGATCTTTGAGGGAGTTTCATGATCTTAGTGAGCATTTCCTGAAGTTCTTAGAAGTTTTTTGAATTCATGAGAAACCCTGAACTTCAAGGAAGTTTCTTGAACTCCTACATGTTCGCTGAACTTCTAAGAAGTTCTGTATATGTCTAGCAAGTTTCATGAAATTCTAAGAAGTTCACTAAACTTCTAGGAAGATCCGAAAACTGTTGAAAAGCTTCATGAATTTCTTGACTTTTCTCTATTGGAAGTTCTCTAATTTTCTGGAAAGTTTCTTGAATTTTTGGGAAGTTCCCTGAATATCTTGAGTAGTTCTATGAACTTCAGAAAAAATACCCAAAATAATCTGATAAGTTTTCTTAACTTCTGGAAGCCCCCTGAATTTCTGGATAGTTAAGGAAAGTTGTCTGAACTTCTAGGAAGAACCCTTAATTTCTGGAAAGTTCCCTGATTTTATGGTATGTTCCTTTGACATAAGGGAGAATACCTAAACCTCGGGAAAGTCTAAGTCAAATCTTAATAGTATACCGAGCTTCTGAGAAGATCCCTGAGTTTCTAAGTGCACTGAATTTACAAGATTTTTTTTCGAACTTTTGGGAGATAATTTTTATCCATCAGTTTCTTATTGTGGGCGTAAATACTGCGGGCCGTAGATCTTAAGGACAGATTTGCAAAAATTTCTCAGGATCACCAACCCCCAAGTTTTCGTCGAGAGAACTAGCTGAGGACATACGCCAACATCCGTTAAGCTGCAGTGCACCTATGTAACACTAAGGCCAACATATCCAGCTGCATCGCAACAGCTGGAAAAAGTCATCAGTTGACTGTAGTTGTCGCATAATGTCTAGGATCATATCCATTGGCATGTTGAAACGTCGCAGAAAGTGCTTCTTGTCATAGGTTGGCGTGGCTCTATCTATCACTATCAGCACTATCTAATATCGTATAAATGAGATGCATGAATTCACACACGCACCACCACTGAAACCAATTCATGGTAAAAAGTTTGCGAAAAATCCTCGGTCCTCTGATATTGTAAGATTGACAAGATGATAGGTGTTGGTGGGTTTAACAACAAGAAATACTACACCGGTGCGGAGAACGCAAAGTTGGTCTGGTTTAGCTGGCTCTTTTTATGTTTGCTGATGCAAATCAACTATAAAGATGTTAAAATAGACCACCGCTGAAGATGCTCTAAGCGGTATGTTTTGAACAGGCTGAACAATGAGATCGGTGGACCGAGTAAATGACAAAAAGGCTACTCAAATCATTTGAAAAAGGTGTGAGTATGATTCCTTCCATATGACAAAAATTCCCGATGACTTTTGAAATTCCCGCCTTTTTCCCGCATAATTCCCAATGATTTTGGATTCCCGCATTTTTTCCACATTTCCCGATTTTCCCGAGTCTGTGGCCACCCTGCTATTGGTTTTCCACGAAAATTTCCATTTTTATTTTGCGAAAAGTTCCATTGGCTGGAGCGGGAATCGAACCCTTACTTCATGGCAATCGCTTGAATGAAGGGTAACGCCGCTAACCACTCGACCACGAAGGTGACGTGAGCGATTGATTTTTCCATTTTCTCCGGCACGCGGCTTTTCAAGCTTTTTAAGTAATGAAAATTTCGAACAACTCAAGAGAAATTTCAATCAAACATACTCTTTAGTCGGTAAATTGATTTGATCGTCCTGAGAAGGACCGATTTTACTTGTTTAAAGAGGGAACATGGTTCACGATTCATATTTTCTTCTCAATTTTCTTGGGCTACAGGATGTTTGGCAGGACACCGCAATGTGAATGTCACACCGGAGAAAAGTTTGTTCAGCTCCTCGTCGTTGCAAAAGACCAGCTGCAGGGGACGTGAATGATTCTGCTCTTTTTATTGTCACACTACTGTTGCTAGGCAGTAGAGTGTACTGCAGCTTAGAGCAGATATGTATCACTGATAGCTGCTCGCCTTTAACTTACTTAATGTTTCTTTATTTCTTTAAATGTTTACATGTCTGTTACATTTGCGGCTTTGACCGATTTGCATATAAATGTTTCTGTTTTATTTTGGCATTGCAGTTTGATTTTTGCAGTATTGCAATATTGCATTTACGGTTTCTCCTTAAAACTACTAAAAAACTATCTTACCTACCCTAAATTTGCTAAGAACAATGAATTTATGATAATGTGCTCTGATTGATGACATTTTACTTTAAACTTATTGAAATTTGCGATTATTCACTTATCTAACATTTGGACATCTGCTAGCTCGTGTACATCAATTGTTCCTGTATAATGTGGAACGTTTAAAATCATTTTTAGCGCTTTGTTTTGCACAACTTGCAGTGTTTTTCGGTGACACATGGCTGTGGTATGCCAGACGGGTATAGCATATCACCGGAGCTATAATCTGCTAAAATATCGCTATTTTGTTTTTCAGGCACAACTTCTATCTGCGATTTATCGAAGGATAGAGCGCTTTTACAACTTTGTTACATTTGGTTTTCGTCTTCTCCACGTGAGAACTGAAAAGGAGCTTTTGGTCTATCGTCAGCCCCAGATACACGACTTCAGAGGACCAATCGAGCGGAGCACCATCCATGACAATTTTACAGTCGTCGGGGGGAAGCGATTGTACGGGGAAACTATCACCTTGGTTTTGGCTGCGTTTAGCTTTACTTTCCACAGGGATGGATACTGTTGAAAGGAGTTCAGGCATTCTTGTAGCTTTCGGACTGTGGTTCTGGTATTGCGTCCTTTAACCATTATGGCAGTATCGTCAGCTAACACCCACCGGGGAGTTGGGGTAGATGTGTAGATAGTGTAGAGAATTGGACCGAGTAGACTTCCCTGGGGAACCCCAGTTGGAATAAGAAAGCTGTCCGACAGTTCACCACCAAGGGCCACTCGAGACTGACGATCTTGCAAGTAGTGCTGAATTATTTGGATTATATAATTTGGTAAATTATAACGGTATAGCTTGAAAATAAGTCCATCGTGCCAAACGTTGTCAAAGGTCTTCTCTACATCGAGCAGGCCCATGACAGTTGATTTGGCGACAGATTTATTCCTGTTGATGATATTTGTTACGCGGTACTGTTGATGGAAAGTCGAGTGACCCTTGGGGAATCCAAACTGTTCTTGCAGAAAGATGTTGTTAATATTAACATGCTCTAGAACGCGATTCAAAATTAATTTTTCGAACAGCTTACTGAGGGCCGACAGCAGACTAATCGGATGTAGCTCTTGGGGCTAGTGGGATATTTTCCTGGTATCAGTATCGGAACCACCTTGGCTATCTTCCAACAAGACGGAAAGTAATTCAGATCCAGACACCTATTGAAAATATTGGCAATATAGGAGAGAGTGGTCACGCTCAAATTTTTGAACACCAGGTTAAAGAGTAGCTCAAATCCAGGGGCTTCCATGTTCTTCGCGCCTTTGAGTGCGACAGTAACTTCTTCAACGGAGATTCTTTGGTTCTCAGGGACATAACATGGGGTGTTGTTCACGGTAGCCAGGGTATCCGAGACCGCATGCTCCATAGGACTAACCATGTGACTACCTATCAGTTGATTTTCACTAAAACTCGATGCAATGGCATTCGCTTTTTCTAACGGGGATACTAGTAAATCGTTATTGCATCTTAGGGGAGGATTGCTTGGGCTTCTATTTTAGAATCTTCGCAATTTTCCAGAACCGCCTCGAAAAAAGATTCATTCTACTAACATCTTTTGCAAACCTGCCATTTTTCATTTCCTGCACACGAGGAGCAATAATTTTTGTCAAATAACTGGCCTTAAGTTTCTTCGACAAGTCTCCAGTAAGCTGGAACCAGGGCTGGTAGCGGATTTATGGATAAATAATAGAGACTTAAGTGACTAAAATAATAAAAATAGTGACCAAATAGTGACTGAAAAGTGATTTCCAAATTTAAGTATTTTTTAAATCTTTTATACATTTGATTTATAAGTACAGTAAAAATGAATTAAGTGTTCACCCCTGTTTTTTTTTTTGGAAAACAGCTTGTAATCTAGCAATTTTTTTTTCTCCACGGCCTTGATCAGCAGTTCGTTTTTGCGAAGACAAGTCTATACGCACTATTGAAACGCCTCAATCCCTTTTTGAGCCGTTGCCATGTGAAGCTGTTTTCACCTACCTTAATCACCTTAGGGTATTTAAGCTTACCTACAGTCGTTTTCTTAGTAAACAACTGGTTCCAATACTCCTCAATTCTGTACTCTGTACTCAAGGTCAGCACCTAGTATTTTAACAAGTTCACACAGACTGCATAAAAGTGTACACTGTCTTGGGCAAATTTGTTTTCCATCATGTGGAAAATATAAAAAGCATATGAGTTTAAGACCGAATTGACGACCTAGAATTGACGTTATATATTTTTGTATCTTTCTTTTAGGTCATCCAAAATGTACTTGAGTTCAAAACTTCAGATCTACAGTTGTAACAGTAGCATTTAGGGCTATATAAGGTTATGATATGTATTCAAACTTATTGAATGAATCTTTTGGAAGGAAACAGTCATTATTTGATAACTTTATAATGTTCTAGGTCATCCAAACTGTCCTTGAGTTCAGAACTTAAAATCTACAGTAGTAACTATAGCTTTTTGGGCTATACAAAAGTTACGCTACGTATTCAACCATATTCAGTAAATATTTTCGAGCGTAAAAAAACCTGATGAGATTAACGGGGATGATCTAGGCCAACCAGACAGTCGTTGAGTGCAGAACATATGATCTACAGTTTTAACAGTAGGTTTTTAAAGTATGCAAAGGGACAATAAGTATTTAACTATAACGAATGAATAGTGTAGAAGGCCAACATACATAATGCGACAATCGTGGGATATTCTAGGTACTTCAAACTGTCCTTAAGTTCAAAACATAAGATCTACAGTTTTAACAGTCGTTTTTTTAGGTATATATGGTAACCGTATGTATTCAAACACATTCAATAAACCTTTTGGAACGTCAACAGTTTTTATTTTATAACTTGGAGATCCACTAGGTTATCCAAACGACCCTGGAATTTAGAACCTGAAATCTACGATAGTAAAGTAGTTGTTTGGGTCACGTATTTAAGTATATTCAGTGAATATTTTCGAACGTAAAAATACACAAGAAGATACTCTTGAAATGGTCTAGGTGATCCAAACTGTCTTGGCAGTCAGACCTTAACATTTACAGTTGTAACAGTAAATTTTAGGCAATTCAAAGTTACAAAAAATATTCAAAAATATTCAATTAACATTCTTAAAGTCAAAAATCATTATAAAGCAAATTGGCAAATTCCAAGTTATCCAAAATATTCTTGAGATCAGAACATAGGAGCTACAGTTCTAAGAGAAGCTGTCTGGGTTATGCAAAGCTACGATGTGTATTGAAACATATGCATTGAATATTTTGGAAGAACAACAGACATTATGTGATGATCTTCGGATGTTCTAGGTTATCCAAACTTTCCTGGAATTCAAAACATAAAATCTACAGCTGTAGATTTTATGTTTTGAATTGTAGCTTACAATCTACAGCTTTTTGGACTAACAATATATATTTGACCAAATTAAGTGAGTTTTTTTTAGGTCCACCAATATAACAAGATATCTTGAGATGTTCTAGGTCATCAAAGGTGTCCTTGAGTTCAGAATTTCGGATCTATAGCCGTAAAGTTAGCTTTATAATCTATGAAAGATTACGGTATGCATTCAACACATCCAGTGAAGCTTCTGTAAGCTCACCAGCCATTATCAGATTATCTCGGGATGTTCAGGTTCTTAAAAACTAACGTTGAGTTCAGAACTCAAGATATACGGTAGTGACCGTAGCCTTTAGGGCTATACAAAGCTACCATAAATATTCAAACATATTTAATTAATATTCTGAAACGTCCACAGACATTATAGGATAACCTTGTTAGTTTCAGGTAATTCAAACTGGCCTTCAAAACTTAAGGTCTACAATTGTCACAATAGCTTTATGGGTTAAACAAAGTTAAGCTAGTTTGTTTGGCATAGAATATCCCAAGATTATGTCATAATGTAAGATGGCCTTCCAGGACATTCAGGTGGCACAGCGTTTGCCAGGGCATCTAGTTTTTTTGGTATATATTTCTGGACATTATGTAGTGTGGCCAGATCGCTTAATTTGGTTGACTATTGTACAATAGGTTAAAAAAACAAGTGATTTTTTTAAACTTTTTACAATCGGCGGTACGAAAATAGTGACTTTAGTGACCATTTTCCGAAAAATAGTGACTTTAGTGACTTTTGGATGAAAATAGTGACTTTTTAGTGACTAGACTCAAAATAGTGACCAAGTCACTAAAAAGGGAACTGCTACCAGCCCTGAAGGAACTGTCTCCTAAACACATTTCTAGCACGCATTATCTTTAGTAGTTCTGGGTCGAAATGAAGTTGATTACTTACTATTTCCACTCGAGGGACACATCTGCCTTCGGCTGAAGCGATGACTGCTTGCAGGTTTTCCACTGCCCGATCGATATCTTCTACGGATGCCAGCTGCACCTCTGCGTCGTTCCTAGAATCGACTTTTTGTTGAAACACTACCCAATTTACTCGGTGGTAGTTCTTCCTAGTGCGGCGTAGGCCACGGTCGACGTCGCCGCCAACCCTAAGTAGTACGGGTAAGTGGTCGGAGCTTAGTTCATTGATGGTTGACGAGAGTGGGACCACCGTGTTGATCAGGAAGACGTCCAGCCAGGTCGGGTTGCCCGCTGGAGACAGGAATGTCGGATCCTTTGGAGCATGCACCATAAAGTAACCCAACT
The DNA here is from genome assembly GCA_034211315.2 of Aedes japonicus. NCBI lineage: Eukaryota > Metazoa > Arthropoda > Insecta > Diptera > Culicidae > Aedes > Aedes japonicus. The sequence continues at coordinate 219,402 of JASCZW010000438.1, read as the reverse complement.
GTGATTCGGACCACTGAATGTGCTTACTTCTACACCGACTGTCTCTATTGTTGATGTCTTGTAGTGAGGTTGTACTGAAAACTTGATTGGTTGCTTGATGGCTATTGCCCCTAGATCGGGGATCCTACTCAATCTCACCGTAGTGTATCCGGGAAGACAAAAATTGATTCCAGGTTTCAGATGTGTTTCCGTTATGGCGATGATCTCTACTTCTACTCTCTTTGCTAGATCAAGGAGTTCCAATGCCTTTGCTTTCACGGCGTGAGCGTTCCACAATATGATGTTGAAATTGTAAGTAGCCATGTCGTATGATGAATTCCCCTGACCAAAGGATTTGGTCAGCACGAGTGCGACACTGTTTTAATTGTTGCCACATCTGGTGGAAAATTGGTAGGAGCTGCTCAGGTCTGAGCAATTGCGCCGAGTCCACCTGTGGCAAAGCATTTCCCTGCTGCGGCATTGGCTGATTTACAGGCGATTCACGCTGGCATAGCATATCCCGGTAGAACCAACCTGGAGGAGGGGCCCTCGTGCCAGCCTGTCGGGCGGTAGATTGTTCACCTGGACAGTGTGGGGTAACCGGGGGAATTTCTCCATGTCGAAATTGGGAGCTTCCCTTGAACGACGTCTTGGTTGGTTTCGGCTTGCCGCCTCTTTTCGGATGCGTTTGAATTCCTCGCGTTTTTCACAGGAGCGATCGGTGGCATGGTGACTGCCGCCACAGTTGGCACATTTGTATTCGACTACCTCATCGTTATGACAATTCCTAGTTTCGTGCTGTTGGGTGCAAACACCACACCGTGAGTTCACGTTGCAATTTCTTGCTCCGTGGCCAAAGTGCAGGCATCGCATGCATTGTGTAACGTCTCTGTTGATTCCACGATACCCCTCCCACTCGGTGAAGGTATCGTTAAGACAACGAACCGCTTTCAGTGCGCCGAGGGTCACAGAACCCTACTTAAAATGTACCAAGTAGAGGCAGTCCCGGTTCGTCTTTAGTTTATCATGACGGGTCATTGGGAATATCGCCAGCTTGTAGTCTGCCGTTATACGCATAACTGTCCCATGTTGCAAAAGTTGTAGTTGAGAAAAAAGCGTTTTAAGTTTTGCGTCACTATTGTGTAGGGCTGGTAAGATTCGTGGTAAAACCCACAAATTTATGAGTGGCATTTGAAGATGTGGCTGAGTTTCGATGTAAACAAGAAGATTATTTTTGTATGTAAAATACGAGGTAAATTATTCAGTGGGACTGATATGCGTAGAATCTTGCCTTGCAGCAGAAAATTCTAGGCATATAAGTCGCACTGCATGATGTATTGATGGATCGTTGGCGATAGAATTTACGTTTTGAAATACACATGCAATGTGCATTATTGTTTATGCTCCTACCATGATTCTGATTATTGTTTATCACCATATCATCATTAAAAACACAGTTCGATCAAATGCAATTGGTGGCCTATATAGACAATTTAATGTCAATGTTATCATGTCAAATTCATTGTTTAAGTTTACATATAAGCCCCTTATCAATGCTGAGTGTCGAGTAGTTCCTACAAAGAATATTGTAAACTTAAATCAATTTTGTTTTCTAAGATCTCTTAAGAAATGTCGTAGTGGGACTTTTATGCCTAGAATTTCAACATGGGACAATCTAACTTGATGTTTTTTTTATACAAACTCAGAACAAAGTATATAATTTTTTGTTTGTATCCAATAGTATAGTTAAAAAATGAAGCATATATTGAAAAAGCTGCAATTTGACCCAAAGCAACATGGGACAGTTATGCGTAGAGCGGCAGTAGTGGTGTTCCAATTCTTCCTTGATGTCCGCTGTATCCGCTGTAACGTGTAGAATTCCGTTTTGCTTCTAAATAAGTAGGTTTTGGCTTTTTGGTAATCTTCCTTGGAGTTCAGGATCACCTTAACACCGACACGACACAGCTTGTATTTCGCGTTGATGTTAATTGCCTTCATCGTGGCTTAAAAATTACTCAGGCCAACATATTTTACCATCAACGGAGGAATTTTCACCACCGTTGCACGCTGTTGCTGTTCCTGCTAAAATGGCGATCGCTTCAAGTTGTGGGCCGACGCCAGATCCACCCAGAACACCGCGTCTTCGCCTTGATGGTATTTCTTGATGAACGAAGCAACTTCCTGCAGACATTTCGTATCATAAATTTCCCCGTTAACGGCCAGTCCGGAGAAAAAGAAGAGCAGCTTTGACATCCCCTTCTCGCTGATTGTCAGCCACAGCAGCACCTTATTGGGGAACTTGGTGTGTGAAATGAACTTCACCTCGGAGCTCACTTCCTTCGTGGGGGAAATAAAATACGAAGTGCCCTGACAGTCGTTGCCATCCAGGGTTAGGTAGGTCTCGTCATCCATCAAAACTTCCACGTCGCGATTCGCCGGGAAAATTGAGTTGACCATCTTATTCAGCCGCTGCCGCTGCGTCATTGCCTGAAATTTCGAAACCAGTGGACGCGACTTCCGCTTCCTGACATGTATGTTCGTGTTCGCTTTTTTCGCAGTTTGGCCGGTTGAAACGACCTCCTGGCCAAGTGCACGCAGCGATGTAGCCACTTTTACCTGGGTCTTGCTCTTCAGCATCCTTTGAAGCTTCGTGTTGCTCAGGGTCTTCGGCTGTCCGGAACCGGGCTTTCTTTCGATGCTCTGATTGTTGTCTAATAGTGCCAAGATGTTGTAGATGCCGGAACAGGCGTATCCGGCGTCCACAAAGTTCCACACGATGTCCGTTTTCGACGCGGTGGGATGCAGTACTTTGAACGCGCACACTTCTGAACGGAGTTGCTTCACTGTTTTTGCCATCACGGTTAGAGTTCGACTGATATAGCTGTCAAATTTTGTCTGCTGACTCATGGGTTACTATGATTGATGTTTCATGGGTAGTTTCGTCAGTGCAGGTAAACCCATGAATTTTTTCCATTTTTTTTTAAAGCAAGCGTTAGTCAAGCAGCTCACAATGCGCTTAAAGCTGTTACATGTAAATCAAAGCTAGTGTGCATTCTTTCTTTAAGACAATTGACCAGTAGGAACGAAGTTACGCTATACTGGGTGCCCAGCCAATTTATTGGTACGGGACCATTTTGTGGAGTTCCAGAGTGTGCTCTGAGCATTGAAATAAAAGATTGGGATATGTCCATGGTAGAATCAAACTGGAACGCTACGGATACATACAGACAACCAAGAGATTTATAAGACCAAATGTTGCAAAAGCGCGGATCTGACTAAATCTTAGTAAAAAAGACCTTCGGGTACTGACCGGTCACCCGACCCGATACCTACCTAATTAAAATTGGAAGAATTCATTCTACAGAATGTCGTTTTTGAAACTGAAACTGCAGAACATATACTTTGCAGCTGTGGAGCATTATTTAACCAAAGGATGTCAATATTTGGAAAGGGGTTACTAGAGCCCCCTGAAATTTGGCAAAACGATCCTGGTAGGGTGATAGACTTTATGAAACAAGTCGAGTCTAACTGGAATGAGGGGCTAGGCCAACCAATGTCCATCACACCTTAATTGTGACAGGATATTTCCTAGTAGCCATTTTGCATCCGGTTGAGATAACATAAATATGACTGCAAGGTAACAGTTACTATACTAATTATGATCGTAGTGTGCTACTTAGGTTGGCTTGCACTAAATCAAATATGGGTCATACAGCAATAATCCTAATGAATGGAATCTCGATCAAGTCCACTGCCAAGTTACGTTGACAGTACGAAGAGGCTAGATCAAAATCGCATATTTCACACTAATGAAAGAAGGTGATACTACACTATCATAAAGAAGAAAACGGCGCGGAATGTATTTTTTTGTAATTTTCACCCATTTCATTTTTATTTATGCCTTCCTTATCGTCCAGGTTTTGCCATTTCCATTTACAGAAGTTTTTTTTTGTATCCTTTTCAACGTAGGTATTGTTGTGAATGCTCTTTCTGTTTGTTTCTCTTTAATTTTGACGCGCAGCGGAATGAATTGTGTCGGTGTGTATGATTTTTACCTTTCCATAATTATTACACTTGCTGTTTGTTTTTTTTATAATTTATTTCCTTTGTTTATTTCTCTTCTGTAAGTTTTAACAAATGCCCAGTACTACGTAAGTTAATCTAAATGTATGTGTTTTAATCCTGTTTTGTTGTTTGTGAGCTTCCAATATCGTTTTTTTTTAAGTAGTTGCTTGCTGCATCCTATCAGAACATTGAATGCACGTGTTCAAATCTAGTAGAATGGGAACCAAGAGCGTGAAGATTTGCATGTTTGTGGGAAATTTTTACTGAATCGAACTATGGACCCTTGGGAGACAATAGAGATTACTGATAGCTCGCTCATGACCGCAAACCTCATTTTCTCAATATGAAAGATTGCTTATAAAGAAGCCACTGAAGATTCTGTCACGGCGGCTCGAATATGAGCGGATTTTCTAACTGGGAAATTTTCGTTTTATTTTGCAAGTCTAAAAAGAGACCGGCCGACCAGACAAACAATATGGCAACAGCCTACTTTTATAGCTTTTTGCACTGGTTCCAGCTGCAGCAATCTCTATACATCATGGTTTGTGGAAAGAAAGATTTTCTCTTCTGTGAACAGGGAAGAAACTACAGATCGTGTTATCTAATTACAATTTACAGCGCTTTAATCACTTGTGTTGTTGATGCTGCCGGAAAATAATCAATTTTGCATCATCCGTTCTGTGAAATGCGTACTGAGTTTCTTTAATTTCACAATTGTTGACGCTGGTTCTTGTTGGTGGTTGCTGTCTGCTTTTGTTGTCTTACTAAAGTTCACTTACATTCTTAAAGCATACGGTTAGGGGGGGTTTTTCCTGTTCTTATTATTTAGATTAAAACTTGTTTGTCTGCTCTTGTTTTCTTCTTCTGGTTTTACTCCATTTTCTTTTCACGTTTATTAGCTTGGTTTTACATCTACTTCTATATAGTCGTCACATTTCTCTTAGCCGAACCGCGCACGCCGTTTCTCTGCGGCGCGGTGGAGGTGGTTCCTAATTCCTAAGCCTTGGGTAGCCAGAAGCCGGATGTTCGCCAAATTGCTGTCTATGCATGGAGGGGGATAAGGCGAATTTGGAAAACTCAGTAAAGTAGGCGGAGGAATTCTCGAGCCATTCATGATAAGGGCCTAAAAGCCAATTGAAAGCAATGTTTTTAAATCCATCAGATGCTGCTTCCAATTCGCGATAGTGTTTTGAAGTTTGAAAGAAATTGACGCTTAAAATCATTGTTTACAATTGGCAATTTAGGGCCTAAACTTGGAATTACTCGAGAACTGACTATTTGTTAAAAAAAAAAAAGGTCAAAGTTAAGCAACCGGTTTCACTAGTTAACCGACGTGGTCGTAGATCAGATCATTGAATGATGAATATAGCCAGTAGAAGCAACTTACATTCAAGCGACACGGGAAGAATAAGAAACTTCAGCTCCAGCACAGTAAGCAAAGCGGATATCAGCGATGCAACGTGGATTTTCTTGCTAATCTTATTCTGTATCCAGCTCAATTTCGAGATGCATACAGAGATCACATTTGATTAAAAGTTTTGAAAAATGCACTCGAAATATGGCACTCTATTGTGGAACTTATAGGATACCGATCTGAAGAAAATTAGAGGAAATGTTTCCTGACATCTCACTCCACTGTACAACGGAACACTACCCTTTCCGCTAGACCAAGACCTTCTTCCAGATGTTCAAACAACGATACAACCACGTTAAAGTGAGCCACGAAGGACCATCTACTTGATTCATTATTCTATCGATTGTCAATGTCAACAAGCTCAATAAGTAGGTAGTTTCGATCGTCTCTCGAGTGAACCGATCTCCCGAAAGGGTAAGATTTAAAATATTGATGAGAAACACCTGAAAGTGATTTACTGCATTGATCTAGAACCGCGCCAGACATGGCGCTTGCGTGGTTTGGAAAAACAACCATCATTGGGATTGAATAGAATTTGCTGATTTTGACAAACAAATAAATCAATGCTGACCCATTTCGTTCCTTGATACACACCTTGCCCCCACTTTGCCCGTTGCTCGTTGTTGTTGACCTCAAGGATGGCATTCGCAGCCAAGAATTAGGACCCCGAAGAAAAACAAATAAATTTCGCTTACAATGACAATCACTAATATATTCCTTGTCTGTTTTGCTCAGAATCTAGAAACTAGACATTTTCTTTTTCGTAATCATCATTAACTAACTCTCACCAACCGTGTACCGAATTACTCGATCGATTTTTCTCACACTCGTACTCATGTTTTCCTGTTTCCGCTTATTTTTTTCTTCTTCTTCTTCTTGTTACTTCTCCTACATACATTAAAAAATAAAAGGAATTTCTGTTCTTCTACTTACAGAGAAAAAATAAAATATAATCCAATTCATTATCATTAGGAGTTTTTAAACAAAAAAGGAAGCAATTCATTTTAAATGTACCACTACAACATATAAGTATGTTTGTTTGCTTGCATGTCTGTCTGTCAGTGTGTAATCGTTTGTTTGTTTGTTTGTTTTATTCTGTTGCAACAGTGGTATCTCTGACCATCATCGATGTCTCTGCTTTGTGTGTTTGTGTTGGAAGCAAAAATTATGGTTAATCTTCAACTTTTTCTCAAAATTGCGTCTGTTATTAACTTTATTTCTATGTCAGATGCTGGTTGGTTGTTTTGTTTTGTGTAGTGTTTGTGTTTACACCTGTATTTCTATACATAGTTTTCTTCTTACATAAAACTATTTTGTATTACTCCTTTTTATTCACTTTCTCTCATTTGCTTATACTTTTTTTTTTTGTTCCAGTAACTTCTCACATCTTACTAATAATTATTTCTCACATTTTCTTGTATTTTCTTCAATGTTTATCATTAATAATTATTATCGTTCCTCATTGTTTTTTCATCCTCAATATATAATTTTTCTGTTATTTTCTCTGTGTTTTAATCCCTCGCTTCTGTGTGTTTGTGTGTGTTACTTTCGCATGTTGCTTATGCTCAAATAAAAAAAACTATTTCTCATTCTAATTCTGTTTGCCTTTTTTTCACTGATTCTCATCTCAATCGGACTTTTACTTGTGTAATTAATAATAAGTCATACATAATAATAATAGTAATAATGAAGCTAATGTACTTCCGATGATTCCGGCTTAACCGAATGATGATTACTTGGATCCGGGGCACTAAGAGGCTGTTTCCGCACGCGTTCCACAGATGGACAGGAAATGTAGAAACAAAAGTGTCATTAGTTATTTCGTTTTGGGCAGAGTTGGTTTCTGCTAGATGAGTAGTTTTTCCCCGAATAGGTGAAAAGCTCACGCAAATAGGAACTTCTTTTCTTATTGGTTGTCAGGACTCTGAGAGAGTAGAAGAGGAACATAATAGATATGTGGTATGTGATATATACATCGGTATTACTAAAAAAAGATACTACTCCCAAGAAAAAGTCTACATTCCTAAGGACAACAGCTGTACATTCTAACTACCTAGAATAGCAAACGAAAAACTTGTGAGAGTTTGCCATGATGTTCACGTTTCTCTTGGGAAATAAAATGTATCGCATGAGTGTTTCGATGACTATGTACTTCGGGATAGCTTGTGTACTTTGAATAGGAACTTCATAGGGTTGTATATTAGGTTTTGCTCTTAACCTTATTCTAACATCTCCTTGTTGACAGTGATGAGTTACGACTCGGAGGTGGGATGGTTCAGTGTTCAATGTTAAACATCATCACCCTGCCATATAATTATATTTCAATATGTAAAAAACAAACCGAGAAATACTCTGAGAGGATCTGAAATTTTAGACATCTGAGCCTAAAAATAACAAACTGATATCAAAGAAGTAACAAGTTTTGTGATCTCAGATATAATTTTGAGCTCACCTGTTAGCGCTTAACAAATTTAGTTATCAATATTGACAAATTTTGTTATCATCTGTTATCTATTTTGAAAGACGATTCTTGACGAACGTTACTAAATTCTACCAGCATGTAATGGATATAAAATTGAGCTTCTCACCAGAAGCACTACTGCAGTTATTAATGTATGAATTTTATATCATGTTGTAATTGTAATTGTTCAGTGTATAGTCCGTGCTTTCCTGCTAAGATTGCGTATCCGGGGACTCACCCCCAGGTCTATACACCTATGGTCCTTCCCGTTGCACTCGTCAGCTCGTGCGATACTCTAGACTCACATGGGTGGTCGTATCCGGGTCCTCCACTGGGTGAGCGCAAGTGTCCGTCCAGTTTCTGGTACATTAATTCATCTTTGCCTAACTAAAGTACTTATTACAAAAACAGTTTTTGAGAAAGCCGATGTGAAGCAGCTAGCCAGTAGTAATTTATAGCACTCAATTGGCCATAATAATTTGAAAACTTTGAACCGAGTTCTTCAAAATATTATAAACATTAGAAGCTTTTCATAATGGGACCGATTAACATGTCAAGTTTATACCGTTTTAATTTAAGTTAGTTTGAAAAACCCCATATAAACCCAACTTATTAGATGTTTATTCCAACCAAATGAAAACGTAGAAGGTGCCCTGCATTGGCCAACAATAAATTCTCTCTCAAGCATTCCCCTAACCATCCAAACCCAACACTTCATCAAACCCAAACGTTTCTGCTGAAAAAAAAAAAAAATAAAAAAAAAAAAAAAAAATTGTTATTGATTAGCCGATCTGCACCTAGATGGTTAAGGATAGGTGGAGATTGATATGGAAAATTTAGTGAGAAGGAGTTACCTTGAATTGTGACTGCCAAAGAGACAAGCATAACAAAAAACCAAACAAAACAAAATAGACAAAAATAAAACAGGATCTAAGATATTGTCCTCAAAATTTGGCAGAAATAAATTATTTGTCCTAACAAGAAACATAATTGAGAACAAAGATATAAGTAGAATCCTTCCACTGGTTGAAAAGCTAAGTCATTGCTCTGAAACTACAAAGATACTAAGAGTTATTGTTGCGGGCTGTCGATGATTGATTATAACTATGTACTGGATACTTTTGGCTGAAATGAGCTCGAACGAGAATAGTGAAAAAAAAAGTAACTGAACAAATGACTATAATACCCAGTTGTTTATTAAGCTGAAGCCCATTCGAGCTCTATTAGATGAACTCAGACGGATGTTCTACTTAATAGCCCCTAAATCTTGAAGTTTTACTGGTCTATACTATCACTGTCACAATTCATTGTTACTGATTACATATAATGTTTGAAGGTTATTTATTGGTTTGATCTATAAACAAATCATCTGAAAGTTCACCTCTATTTATCTCTTCTGGCTCCAGCGCTCTTTATAACCTAACTGTAAATCTACCGAAATTCCCACCGCCTAACATACAAGTGAGCGTAATGTTACAACTTGAAAAAATTGTAAAGAAATCGATGAATCCTCTCAGATTTAACGCTAATATGCTATTATAAATTTACAAGCTCATAACTGCATGCTAGCTTGTGGTTTGAAAAGTGTCCAGATTCATTAACAAAAAGTCAGGGCACTGATGCAGTACGGTATTCGAATTTTGTATTTGGAAATTTGTGTCGCTCAACAAATCTTCAAACAAATGTGCAAAGCACGTTGGCCAATATTTAGGGTCAACCAGTGGGTACGTGTGCTCAACTCCAAGTTCCCCTTCTTTCAAACTCACCTTCACTTCAATTTACCCGTTGAGTTGGACACATCACAATAGAAAATAATGTGATGGAGCACGGACGTGAGGTTTCTAGATGTATGAAAAATACTCTGTAACCTATTTAGGATTATATCTGAAAAATCCAAATTTGGCCAACACCCACCTGTATGAATTTTATATCATGTTGGTAACATAATTTGAATTTATCTCAAGAAATTTGTTCATATCACAAAATTTGTTATCAAAATGAACTCGATGATAATAAAACAAATTAATATTGTGATATTCAACGAATATTAATTTTTTATCTCTTTTGTTATTTTGGCTGTTTAGTCAAACACTGATAACCTGATATAAGAACTTGTTATCAATTTGGTATACACATTTGCTCGGGTAGTGTTTATTCGCTCTGTATAATAAACAGTGAACTTTTGGATTCATATTCCCATGAATGAATCACGCACATTGTGTACGTTGACTTGATAGCATCCTTACTTTTGATTTAATTCTGTTCTCAAAATAAAATGTGAAAATAATGATGCTCTTGTGTACTTCTATTGACTCCTGTAAAACTAGATTTTCCACCTAAAACAACCATATCTTTTGGACTATTTTTAAAATTTCAATTTTTCCATTTAGGGAATAATACGAAGAATAGTCAATCATAGTTACCATTTTGTTTACAGTCAAACTTTGATAGCGATTTCTTCTATTTCGCAGAAGCCATGGCGAAAGCAGTATAGAAACCTCCATACAATGATTTCGACATGGAGTTTTCATAAGGGGCCAATGTCGCAAACGTATACAATGGCTTCTTCCACAAATTTCTTGAAAAGGCAAAGTCGCTCAAGTAAACTATCACCTCTATTGTAAAGGGGATCTAGGGGATTCAGTACAATCGAGAAATTTGCGGAAGAAACCATCCTTTACGTTTGCGACCTTATAAAAACTCCATGTCGATTTGTTCTTCGCGACCAGAAGGTACTGCTTAACGCCCAAGATCGGTTCAACCGGACAAATCGTCAAAAAGTACCGCCAGTCCATGGACATCATCCTGACGAAGCGCAGGCCTTAGCCGGTCATCTCGGAGCAGCAGACCGCCACCCAGAAGCTGCTTCTGAAGACAATAGTCTAGAAGATTTTTCCGGCACAGCTCGATGGGATGGTGGTGATGGACGACAAAACATATCCCTGGACAGCAACGACTGGCAGAAGACAACATATTTCACGCCGCCACCAAAGAGCGGCGAGTTCATGTATGTCTCCTAAACAAAATTCCCGAAGAAGGATTTCCTGTGACTAATCATGAATGAGAAAGGGATGTTGTGGTCAATGTTCTTTTTGTCGATAATTGCAGTGAATAGGTCGATTCCCAACACCAAATGCCTGCCGGAAGTGGCCACCTTCATGCAGAAGCATCATGTAAGAGAACATGTGGCGTTTCGGCCGGACCTGTCCACTACGACAAAAGTTCGTTGGAAGAGATGGACCGCCTGAACATCTCGCAAACCCTCCGAACGTTTCCCAGCAGCAGCCAATCTCAAACGCAGGATCTATTCCGACAACCATGTGGTCAAATCCAAGAAGCAACTCATGGAAAAGGGAAGTAGTAGCTGTAGAATATACCAACTAACTGCCGTAAGGCCAACTCATCAGCAGTCATGGAAGTATTTATGCAGAATGATCAATGCATGTAAGATTTCAGGGAAATTTGTTTCGTAGATTTACTTTTCGTACTTTCTTTTCAGCTTTTCAGACACCTTTTTTTAATGCATACAGTCGGGTGCCGATCATTTCAGTTTTGTTCTTTACGGTTTCAATTTTGACGGTATCGTTCTTTTTCGTGTAAACCGCAAAGAACGTTACCCGCAAAATTTGGGATTTCGTCTAAACGAGTGAAATAAGAGTTTATCTCAGTTGTATCAAGCCACAAACCTCTACAGTTTCGGCAGAATTGTTGTGCGGGGTTAGATCTCTGCCCTTCGGTTCAAAAAGGGTATAGGCTCGTTCTGCCGACTTGGTCGAGCAGATTTCATGAGTGAAGCTGCCACATCAACGGTTGAAGGTGCCTGAACCAAAGAGACAGCTTGTACTGATCACTTGAAGATGTGATGGGGGATATTTTCCCAATATTCAAAATGTGTGCACGTAGTATAATGTTTCTTGCCTTCTACTACTAAACAGTAATGGATTTGAGTAAACGCGTGAAACTTCTCGGAACGGCGGTTGTCTGTTGAATATCGGCCGTTCAATATCTCCACCACAAAAATCGCCCAAATCCCCGTTCCCACTCAGTTTTGAGTCGTTTTTGACACACAATCAACATGACAACGGCAAATGTACTAAGTATTCATTACATAACATATAACGGGAAAGTGAGGACCGTCAGGGCACTCAAGTGCAACTGAATTTGAATACAGGCATGAGCTAATGCGAGTTTGAACTTGCTTTGGTAGAAGATTCTCTTCCTTATTTTCTCAGATTTCGCGTAAGTGCCTCTACAAACGTTTTGACCCTTCATACAGGAGCATGGTGATCACAAACAACAATAGAATCCTGAACAAATCGTTTTTCAGATTATACCACAGCTATGAAAAATTACCTTGCTACAATAGATGACAGTATTGCATCATCATCATCATCATTAATTGTTGTATGGGCTTAGAGCAACGTAATACGTATAGGAATACGTCACACCTCCCTGCCCCTTGATATTTCACTATCCTTTGCCACTTTCCTGTCTTTTGCTATCCGCCTTCCCGCACTATCCTATCGCCTGACCCTTGCTATCGCTTGCTCCTTGATACTCCCAATGATGTGCCACACCAATGAAACATGACATAATTTGTGCATGACCCCTAAGTAAACCGTGAGCTTACCATGACTGCCATATGGAAAGTTTTGGTCACAAGGATAATTTTAGTGAAGAAAGCAATGTCCTAATGGGTAAGGCTCTCGAGATATATCATACATCAACTGGAATCTCACATGTACAACTTATTCGAGTTGAGTTATTAGTACGAGACACTGACGAAGTCACTGTAAACGAAATACGCGTATCTATCAAGATAAGCAAAGGTAGTTGGAATTAAATCGAAAATACTAATTTGTCTTCTGATTTCTAGTTACAGGTATTCTACTAAACAGCTCAAACTCCTAGGATTCATAAAAGACATGTTCGTTCAGCAAGTGACGAATAAAATCAACAACATAAGGAAAAGAGTCAAAGTAAAGTCGAACCGGAAGCAGACTGAAAACCGAAAAATGTTTTTGAACGAATTGGCAAGAAAGTTTTTCCAGTTGATGATGGAAGGCGTTGTGTTAGTACAATCGCTAGAACTTAGTAACTTCTAGGAATATTTTTCAAATTGGCTTTTCTGTTGTGATGTAAATTTAAACAATGTTGTGAAAGATGACGTTTGGAAAGCGCTCATGTACCACTGATGGCTTTGTGATAGTTCTTCTAGCGATATACTGTACGCACTCTGTTTTGATGGGCACATGGGAGAGGAACTCTCTCCTTTTTTTGGGTTTGTTTTGATTCGCAACGTCATCTTTTGCCTGTTGAGGTGGTGGACTCGTCCGTGCCTCGACCTACCCCGCAGTGGGATGTTAGGCAAAGGGTGACGTCCTTGGTTCGAGTACTACTGTACCCATGACCTTTCGCTCAATTTTCAATACATCTGTGATGGTGTATTGTCGTTGCGAGGGATTCCTTTGATGAATTGTAAACAACTTGAGCAAGTCGCAGTTTGCGTAAGATCGACACATCGTTCGCTCTACATCATTGCTGTTTATCTTCCACCGAACCCACACGCAGACCTTTATTCTGCCCATATAAAAGCAGTTCAGCATCTCACAAACAGCGCTAGCGAAACCGATATCGTTTTTCAATGGGTGACCTTAAACCTCCCGAACTTGCGATGGCAATTAGATGACAAGGTTAACGGTTACATTCCGTCGAAAGTTGTTTCCGAACAAGAACAATCCCTCATCGAAACCGTGTTCGCTGCGAGCTTACGGCAAGTTGACAGTTGTTTGAAAACCAATGGAAGACTCCTTGATCTTGCATTCGTAAGTTTACCGGAACATCTGGATCAGGTCGAACTCCCCACTTCACTGTTACAGATCAACAACCATCACACGCCTTTTGTTTTACTGTTTGACGTGACCGACAATTATTTTGTTACGATAGATGATAATTTCGACAATTTTATATTTGATTTCAACGCATGTGATTACAGCCAGCTGAAAACAGCATTTGTCGATACCGATTGGAATGCCATCTTGTGGATCGGAACAATTGACGATTCATTGTCAGCCTTTTATGACAAACTTTATGAAGTCTGAAATGATTTTGTGCTTCGAAAAAGGCTATCATTTAAATCAACATTTAACCAACCGTGTTGGACCTCCGAGCTACGCCATCTCAGAAACATGCTAAGGAAAGTACGACACCGCTTCTTTCTCACAAAGTCCGAGAGTGACCGAATCATCCTACGTAATGCAGAATCATCGCACAGGTCAGTAATGCTAACCACATACGAGAATTACGTATCGAAAATCCAGGCCAGTGTCAAACAGAACCCATCGCGCTTCTGGGCTTTTGTTAAGAAACGGAAATCATCTTCCCGAATTCCTTGCAACGTCAGCTACAACGATGCTCATGCTAGCTTGAATTCAGACGCCGCTTATCTCTTCGCCATATTCTTCGAGAGTGTGTTCAGCAAAATGTCGCCTGTACAACGTCAAGACTGTTTCGCCAATATTCCCTCGCATTCCATCAACCTCCATCGAAGACCTCGAGGCCAAGAAAGGATCCAGGACAGACGGCATTCCACCAGTGTTTCTGAAAAACTGCTCGACGGAACTGGCAGCACCTTGTGCGAGTTTGTTCAACAGATCGCTACGTGAAGGAACATTCCCGGGGGTTTGGAAAACTGCCTCTATCGTTCCCATTCACAAGTCTGGCAACGCCAACCAAGTGTCAAATTATCGAGGTGTTTCTATACTATGCTGCTTAAGGCAAAGTATTTGAGAAGCTGATGCACAAGGTACTGTATACTGTTGCATCACCCTTAATTTCCGATTGCCAGCATGGATTCATGAAACACCGCTCAACAACAACAAATTTGATGTGCTACATTACCACGCTGGCTGTCACGGGAAATAGAAAAGAGAGGGCAAATTGTATGTTGATTTTGCAAAAGCATTAGACACCGTGTCGCACAGCCTAGTCGCCGATAAACTAAAGCAAATTGGCTTTCCGAAATGGATAACGCAGTGGATATTTTCGTATCAATCTGACCGAACCTCGTATGTAATGGTTACCTCAGCTCGATCCAGTTTATTCTGCATGACGTCCGGTGTACCTCAGGGCAGTGTCCTTGGTCCACTGATATTCAACATTTTTGTGAACGATCTGTGTCTGTTTCTCTCCTCGTTTAAGGTTTCGTTTGCCGACGACCTGAATTTTTTTTTCGCGCTATACTGTCCCCGGATGATTGCACCATTCTACAGACGGCCATCAACACCATATTGATCTGGAGTGGCGATAATGGCATGCGCGTCAACAGCAAGAAATGCAAGATCATATCCTTTACCCGCTCTAGTAATCCCGTGCATCACCAGTACAGTATGGATACTGAAACACTGGAGCGCGTTACTTCTATCTGCGATCTGGGCGAAACCATCGATGAGAAGCTTAGGTTCAATGAACATGTTGAGATTACGACTTCCAGAGCATTTTCTGTTCATGGGTTCATTCGTCGACATGCTTCTGAATTCACTGACATACATGCTTTGAAAACACTACAAAACACTGCTTCCCCGGTTTGGTCTCCGTTCTACGTTGCGCATATTCTTTTAATTGAACGGGTACAGAAAAAGTTCGTAAGATTTTCATTGCGGCTACTTCACTGGAACGATCCAGCCAATCTCCCTCCCTATCGAGCGATGCCAATTGATAGGCTTAGAATTGCTGTCGCCAGACGCGTGAAAATGCAGCGTTTATTTATATTCGTCATTAACGGTGTCATCGACTATCCTGCGCTTCTTGAGCAGGTACCGCTGAACATTTCTCAACGACGCTTTCGGACTCCAACTTGCTTGCTGTTCCGTATCACCGAACCATTACGGTTACAACAACCCTCTGACGCTTGTATTCGGTCATTCAATGACATTGCTGACGAGTCGATGCCAACATGTACAGGACTATTTTTAAAACCGAATTATACGAATTGTTTAGTTATATAAGTTAAGTTTGAATAAGTACAGTGTGTACGATCTTGTTGTCGAAGACGGTGATAATAAATATTTAATTATTCTTTGTACTTATATGGATTTGGATGTTCGAAAAGTAAATACTCAATTTCTTGTTTTTGCCATATCGACGTGAGTAAATGGTTCGACGTATGCATTTGAGCAAAGTAAAAGCTTTTACTCAGTTTATTCAAATGTCGGGAGACTACGTTCGAATTCGTGGATGCCATCGAGTAAATTTGTTTGAAAGTAGTTGAAAATAGGATTTGAAAGAATTACCATAAATGTTCGCATTTTTTCCTTCCAAACCCTGTAAATAGTAAAAGAGTGAACCATCTGTTATGGAACTCACGACAATAAGATTCTGCCTTTGAGTAGGCATGAGTAAATTCAAGATGTTTAAGTACTGCCATTAGTGGACTACTATATAGGATCATACTTTTCATCAAACGAAGAGATCATGGAAACTGAAATATATTACGAGTGAGTTCAATTCCTACTTCCTTCTTGACATTTTCTAGCACATTACAAAAAATTCCACTTCATAGCCTTCCACTCAATTTTAAATGCTTCTATTCAATTTTTACAGCCTGCCGTACTCTAACATATCGCTAAGATATGAAGAGAAAGTATTAGTAGTTAATACTTTCTCTTCATATCTTTGGTTCTAGCCGAAATTGCTGTCCACTCCTAGGGTCTCATGTGGATAAGAAGATATTTACCTAAAAACATTGATAATTAACTACGTTCTTTTCCTTGGAGCAGCACTTCATTTCACTGCCACCCCATGCGGAACTGCAAACTTCCGTTTTCTAGTCTCAGCTGGCAAAAGCGTGATGATATGGAGTAACTGACCAGTAAGGAAGAAAGTAGTAAAACAACTTTTTTTTTCTGTGTACATACATACTGTTCTAAATTCACTTTAACAGATATTAATCGAGAGCTTTCGATGGCAGTACACATTATGCAGTCGAATGATTGTGAGCTACAAAGCAAGATTATTCTGAATGTGCCTGGTCCTCCCTTAGCTCAGTCGGTAAAGGCGCAGCTACAAAGCAACACCATGCTGGAGGTGGCTGGGTTCGATTCGGTCTGGTCTAGGAATTTTTCGTTAAGTAAAATTTCTCGATTCCTGGGCATAGCGTATGATTGTACTTGCCACACAGTCATACTAATGCAAAAATGGTAACTGACATCGAAAGCTCTTAATTAACAACTGTGGAAGTGCATTTATAGAACACTAAGTTGAGAACCAGCAGTAAGCTAACTGTGAAAGCAATAAGCTTGAAATGCTAAAGAAGAAGAAGAAGCCTGGAATCCAGAAATCCAGGAATTTTCCATAAAAAAAATCATATCTCATCTTCCGAGAAATTCTTTAAATTTATTCTAGGCATAGTGCCTAGAACTTTTGCAGTTTGAAGTTTTATGTTTTAAAAAATACTGGAAATGCATTATATTTAAAAAATAACTTGCAGTTCGGTGTACAAAGTCTAAAATAATCATAATAATACTACATAACATGAACAATTCTCAGGGGACTTTCTTGCCCCAAGGTACTCTCCTACTGCTCCTGGCTCAGCTCATGGCTCACAAAATTACGAAGTCCCCCGATCGATACATCGATGTTTTCTAGAATTTGCTAAAAAGTTGCTTCCGTTCATTCTGTAATGAATACCGAATGAACTTTCCTCGAAAAACAAAAAATTACAAAACGTCATGCTTCACTATTGAGCACTCCAAACGAAAACGAAAATTTCACAAAATGATACCGTTGAATAGTCCTAAAATACTGGCTGTAATACAGAACAGAAAGATCCCCGCCTTCAACCGAGACGTGGCATTCGAGGAATTAAAAACAAAAATAAAACGCACCTACCTCGATTTCCCCGGTGGCATCGAACAATACGGGGATGTATCATTAACGGAAATTGTGCTTGTTTTGGGCATTAAAAGCTACGGTCCCGTAATCAAGTGCATCAAGATCTAGAAGCGTTTGGGTGCGAGAGAAAATAGAGAGAAGTGATAAAATGAACGGAGTTAGTTTCGAAGTAGTTACAACAGATCGATCGTTCGGTTCAAACAGTTGAACCGATTATGATGGAGGATGTCAGCACCAGGCATGTCAAGTAAAATCGAGGCTCGGTAGGACGTTTATTCGAACTGTGAAGCTGTGCGTTGATAGAAGGGACGTTTCTAGAGGGAAATCTGGCAAATAGAGTAATAGCAGTCTCAGTTGTAGCGGTACCGACGTTTGAAAACAAATATCGTGACTTGTTCTCCGTCTGTGTAGTCGCTTAAACCGTGAATTTGTAAAAGAAAATAATATCTTACGAGTCATATTTTGTCATATCAAGTGACGTTTACCAAAGCATTACGAAGTACACAACACGTATAAACTAAAAAATTGGCAAAATAAAACAAAACACATTCAGGATAACGCTGCACGATGTCTAATTCCCCAATGACCAACTCATGCTTTAGAATCTGGAATAATGTGACCAGACGTTAAAATAGAAGTTCAGGAGAAAATCGGGTAGGGCGACACATCTAAATCCTTATTTCAGAGGATCAAAAATTCTCACGGTAACTAATGGATCTACACAAAATCTATCTTCATATCTAGTTTCCAACTGGAACGCAAGTTTTGGATACCGAGCATGCGACGGTTTATTCTTTGGAGATTAAACTCGATGAACAGGGCCTTTCCTCTGTCATCCTATAATGTGTAGTTTCAACTTGCCCAATATTTTTAAAGTGAAACGGCAAAAATGACAGTCACAAAAGTCAACTTGAGTCTCCAAGTCGCGTTTTAAGGACACACATCCCAATATCTCTCACTTTATTTTAAAGTTGTTTGTTGCTTTCTTACAGAGATTTATACTTCCAAAACCTCGAGGTGTTATGAAAGCTGGTAGCGACTCACTGTGTGTCTAAAAAATTGGAAAACTGTATACCTAAAAAAAAAGAGATCAAACAAAGACAAGAAGGTAATCAAATATAACTTAGTGTTGAGTTGATAAAAAATATATTAGTTAGTAACTTTATGTTCTTGGGCATACAAAAGCCACGTTAAAATCAGGAAGTATAACTCTATTATAATTTCGCTGTCACTATCTGGCTGCCAAAATATTGAAAATTATCGGCTTTCTTCACTGTTTGCCCGGCTATCAAAAAGTTAGAAGGGTTGTTCGCGTTGGCATCTAACGGTTTTTTTTTTACTTATTATTTTCCGTCTGCCTATTTTCTCACATGGTGACAATCACCGACGCCAGCGAGACGACTCCACCACCTGGACCCTACCTAACGACTCATGACTATGAGCCGGAACCAACGACTTTACTTCACTTCCGAAGGAAGATCTAACGGTTTAGTCTTGTTGACATTGTTGGTGATCATTGATCATTAGCGAAATCGAACTCGTTGAGGTGCTCCATAGTGAGAAGCTGCCAAAGCAGCCCGTGGTTCTGTACGCGATCAATCAATAGCATCTCTCATGGTCCTGTCGATTACAATGAGGAACATTAGTGGTCACCCTTGCACCCTTGCATCACACCTGGGGATTTCGCTATAGGGTCGGAAACGGCTCCGTTTTACAGGGCTCTGCACGTGAAAGCCTTGTACTACGCCTCAATGAGGTTGGCGATTTTATCCGGTTCTCCTTTGCGGCTCAGGGCGCACCACACAAGTTCGTGATTGAGTCGGACGAAAGCTTCTTCGTAGTCCATGTTGATATTCATTCCAAAGGGCTCTTGGAATTGATGGACCTGCTTCAGGATGGTTCGGAGCGTGACAATATGGTTCAGACAAGATCTTCCGACACGGATTCGTGCCTGCTGCCGCGTCGATTTTCTCATGTATAACTTTGCACAGAACTTCAAGAACAATGGACCATAACATTGCATCCAGTCAGCTGAATAAATTGCGGTGCCCTAGAAATTACAGAATAGTTTATGTAACATTAGTGCGGATAGCATGGGATCAACTTTGAACATCTCTGATATGAGATCAACACCGGGAGCCTTTTTGGATTTCATGTTATGGGGCTTTAGAATTGGCGCGAGTAATTCACCGCACCGTAGGCGGTTGATGCCGAGATGTTGATGGTTGGTTGGACGTTGTAACTTGAAGACGTTGCTCAAAGTGCTCAATGCAACGTTTAAGCTGGTCAGTGTAGTCGGTTAGTAACTGTCCATTAGCGTCTGTCACTGGCATCTTTGGGTTCATGATTGCTCAAATCAGGCGCTGTAATATATCGTAGAGGAAGCGGATAGTTCCAGTTGTTGCGGGTTTCTCCCCTACGTTTTCCGATGAATCCGCCAACGCTCGCTTGTCCCGTAAGCGCAACGTTTTACTTCACTTTCCAAAGCCGAATACCGTTGACGGGACCCGTATTTGGCTGATCTGGTTCTCGCCCGCTCCACGCTACTCAATCTTCCTCCATTTTAATCAGTGACTCACTATTTTCGCTGGGCCTCACATCCAGCTCATCCAGGCTTATTTTCGCTTGCCTCGATAAAGACATTCTTGATGGCCATCCACAGCTTTTCCGCGCTTGCCACCTTCCGGAAAATGCGCAGCTCGAGTCTTTAGTTCTCCAACGAATGATCTTTTCGCATTCTTTGATTACCTGTGCTAAGTGTCAACGCTTCGATCCTGTAAGCTCGGCAGTGGTTGGCGCATAACCACTTGGATTGGACTATGGTAAGTGTTCTGAATCTTTGTGCGATTCTAGGTAATCCAAACTGCCCTGAAGTTCTGTATTTAAGATCTACAGAAGTAACAAAAACTACGTTTAGCCAAGCTTGTTTGCGGTACATACCATACTTTACCAATCAGACCAAGGCCGGTGTGGCTTCTACTGTACACAGAAGTTGTCTCCATTTTAATCACTCCATGGCTGTACCTCGCCAGCCTCGCTGTCTGCAGAGAGTCCGCAGGTCGCCTTCTAGTTGATCGATCCACCTTGCCCGTTGCGCGCCTCGTCTTCTTGTACCTGTCGGTTCGTTTTCGAGAACCATTTTAACAGGGCTGTCGTTCGACATCCTTACGACATGCCCAGCCCATCATAGTCGACCGATTTTAGCGATGTGTACGATGGGAGGTTCTCCCAGCAACTGATGCAATTCGTGGTTCATTCGCCTCCTCGTTCGCCGAACTACAAAGTTGATCATCAACCATGTTTGCGGTACATATTCAACTATGTTCATAAGGCCAACTGGGAGCTAATCCAAACAGTTCTTACGGCATGTTTTCAACCATGTTGATTGAACATTCTGTAGACACATTAGACGTTACTAGATCACTTTTTAGGATAATCTAGGTCTGCCAAACTGCCCTAAAATTCATATTTGGTATCTAAAGCTGCCAAAATGCGTTGGTTTTATTTGAGTAGTTTACGGTTTATGATTGAGGGAGCTAAGAAAACAATCTTCATCAAGCCCTTCGGTTCAGAAAGGAGTATGGACGCGTTCCGTCGAGCTGGTCGCGGTAGATTTAATGTGTGAAAAGGCTGCCACATCAACGATCAAAAGTGCCTGAACCAAATGGACAGCTTGTGATGATCACCTGAAGATACGATGGGGGATCATCACCCTGATATTCCAAAATGTAGCACGTAGAAAAATGTTCTTGTCTTCCATAGCTACACGTGTTAGAATTGAGTAAAAGAGTTGAAATTAATATGCATCCTCAGAACCATTCTGAACGACCGTTAAGAGAATATCACTATGAAAATCTCACATGCGCATAGCATGTTACCAATTACTAATGCTTCTCTTCTTTCTCCTATTTTCTCCCTACCCGCAAGACTGCGAGCAATACCATATGGCACACCATGAAGACAACCTGGACACTACATCAAATGAAGCAATAATTAAATATTGGTATACATGTTGTGAAATGCATATCAGTCCCATCTTTGCTTGATTTCCTATTAATATGGGACTGATATGCGTTTCACGGCAGTATAACCCTAACCAATTTTACTTCTATCTTAATTTTCTAACACAAGGTAAGAAATCATATGATTACAACAAAACATACTAAATATTAAATAATATAAAACGGGAAAAGGGAGGGACCATCAGGGCACCCAAGTGACACGATTTGGATATGGAACTATGAGACTGCCTCCTCCCTATTGTTAACATTTCGCGGAACAAGGTCGCGCTCTTCAAACCCATCTATTGGGTTTATTCTGTCAATTAAGGGCTCGATTCTAGTGCTGCCAGTTTGAACTTGCTTTTGGAAGGAGATTCTTTTTCCTATATTCGCGGGTTTCGCGTAATCTCTGCTTACGGGTCCGCCCAAACGTTTTTAGCCATTCATACAGGAGCTTGATGATCAGAAACAACCATAGAATCCTGATCAAATCTTTTTTCAGATTATTCCACTGCTATGGAAAGTTACCTTGCTACAATAGATGGTAGTATTACATCATCATCATCAGCATTTTTTTTCATAGCTCTAAGCTAGGTAAAACCCATCTTTACGAACCAAAAGAAATCTTCATTCGCCATACGGATTGGTTACAGGCACTCTGATTAAGAATAATAGATGGTTGTAGTGATCAAGATTTCTTGGTCGTAATAAGATTTAAGCTCGGTAATTTCGCAACGATACTGGCTAGATAACAGAAGTGATCACGAAATTTCTGAAGTTTATTTTCTACAGAAGTGAAACGTCGTTTCTTTGAGACACATACCAAAGGTTATTAATAGGAAGAGCGCATTTTCGCTCGAATATGGATTTCCGGAAAAACTGACGCGGTTGATCAAAGCAACTGATGGATCGAGTGATGTGTGTCGTCCGAGTATCAGGGACACTCTCGAGTCCCTTCGCATCTCAAAGAGGGTTACGCCAAGGTGATGGACCGTCGTGTTTGTTGTTGACAATGCATTGGAGGATGTGATTCGAAGAGCTGGGATAGACTGGTGAAATCGATGGTAGACGAATTCGTGTATATGGGCTTATTGATGACCGCCGATAACGACCACCAGCGGAGAGATACATAGGCGCATTATTGTTGGCAATTCTTTAGTTGATTTAAGGTTTATGTACATAGTTTCTGTTCCTGTGAGACCAACAAAGCAATATGTACTAGAGATACGCGAAACCGTTGTTAAAAAACGGTAATAATTTTGATAGGCCATTTTAAGTTTTTTCATGAAGCTAAACATATCATTCGCGTTAGACACTCTAGCAGTCAGGCGCTTTTTGTGTACGGGCTGGATGTTGAGTTCTACGGCAATGATCACCGCCATATTTTGTCCGTGGAGCACGGATCGAACAGTTTGAGCTCGGAAGTCCGCTAAATTCCGCCTTTGGAGGTAGTCTAACGGAGTGGTAGTGAAGATCGCAAGACTACTGTACGAAGTTTCACCCGACGGACGCCAATAATCCGCCGTAATTCCACTATTCGTTACAACCCCTGTGGAAAGGAAACCGACAGCGCAGTTTAATTGATCCGTAGGCATGTGTCCGACACTACACCGGAATTTACCCTAAATATAGGTGTCGCCCTTAACCCTGCTCGGTCACAGCGGAAAGATACGCAAAGAAGGGCCGCTTGGGAAAGTGGGCTTCTATATTGAAGTAGACGGTTAAATCCGGACGGTCTCGACGAAATTAAAATAGAAGCTTTCCGTCCAGCCACCACTCCTGGATCATGCGAATTACTCGAGAATTGGTCTTCATAAAAAGGACGGATTTTAACTGGTCCATCTTTGATCGATCTTCTTTCGACCTGTCTTATGGCCCATTCACATCTTTACTAATAAAGGGTGTACGGAATCAAATTGCGACACACACAAATATTTTGCAGAATTCGCCCGTTCAACCAATCATCTTCAAACTTTAAGGGAGTAAAATAAAACATGTTATGAATATTTTCCCTTGTTTGTTTTATTCGATTGCAATTCTATATTCAAATGCACGAACCTTCTTCTTTACACTACTCATAAGGTCCTGTACAACATATGGACCAACTTTTTTTTGCGTCGCAATCCATTTTTTCTTCAATCTTCCTCCGATTTCACTTCCTTAGGATGCTTCCAAGAGCCTGCTTCATTAAGGGCCAGTACTTTTTACAGTACGGTGCGTTCAGGGGGTTGAGATGGAGTTGGGGTTCTGTGTCATTTTCAGGCTCAGTCGATAGGTTGCAATTACTACAAGTTGTAATCATGATAATAAGGGGCAGTAAGACTTTCCGCTTGGCACTTTCCAAAATAATCGTTTTGATTGAATTGAAAATAACTTTTTGATGTTTGATGATCACTTGCGATTTTAACAAAGCTGGGTTGAAAACTCAAACTCTAATGGGTAATAATACATTGAGTAGTCACAAGCATAATGAGTTGATTTGTCCATCGACCTTGATTGGAACATCTGAGATTTTGCAATTCATTTACACTGACTCGAAGTGCTTTTCATTGCGTATGATAGTAAGTGATAAAAACAAACACTGGCTACAAGGCTAACCCTTATATCAATGAGTCAGAGATGGCATTTCGCACTAATGTAACGCCGGTGCGTGAGATTTGTACCATCACAGAGTATACAACCATAACTCACCTCAGATAAAGCAAAGTGTTCTTTTATTCGGTGAAAAATAGACAGAGTGAAAGTGTGCGCCGGTGATGGGATTGCTTGGAGTGAGTGAACCACACTCTCTTTTAAACGATCGCGCTCACGTGCTCTCATCTGTCTTCGCCCACGTGCTCTCGCCTGCGATCACTGCCGCGCACACTGGGGCGAGGACGCACCAGTGCTCCCTCTGTGATTCGCTGGTGCGATTAAAAGTTAAAACATCGTCGGAGTTGCAGAAAATGTCCGAAAAAAGGAAGCGGGAAGAAACATTACTCTTTCTTCCTTTGTTATGTAGCGTCAAATCGAAAATGCAATCACTGCTGTATATTAGCAGAACAGCCCACGCCAGTGAGCTCACTGGGGCGCACGCATCAGGGAATTTAACTGGATTCGCTTCTGTGAATTTGAGAGCTCATTTTTCGCACTCTTCACTCGCATGCGCTACCCGCATGCAAACACGGGGGTGAATATAAACTAGAGAGAAGAGCTCTCGTTGAGGTAGGAGGATTGTGTGGAAAATTTAAAATCTCTCTCTACCACACTGAGGATATGGACATCACTGAAAGGTGGAGAAGAAGCGCTTAGGTTGTATTAGTGTAATGCAAAATTCTGTCATTGTGTTCGTGAGATGGTGCACAGCCTAGTTTTTTGTAAACATGCGTGACGTAGATCTCCAAAAACAAGAATTTACAACAGCAACAAATCACCAGGCGGAATGTTTATTTTCAGTAATTCGTAGTTATTTAAAGATTTCGGCTGAAAAATGCCTTTTTGTGCTCTTAAAGGATGCTAAACTTGCTTTGTTATTATTCGCTAGAATCCTAGAGGGTTTGAGCTGTTTAGTGAAATACCTGTAACTAGAAATTAGAAGAAAATTGTATTTTCCATTTAACTTCAACTACCATTGTTTATCTTGACAGATACGCGTATTTTCGTTCATAATGTGCAGACTTCTTCAGTGTCTCGTACTAAGTCGAGTTATTAGTACGAGACACTGAAGAAGTCTGCAAATTGTAGACGAAATACGCGTATCTGTCAAGATAAACAAAGGTAGTTGGAATTAAATGGAAAAAACTAATTATTCTTCTAATTTCTAATTATTCGCTTGTTTTTGAAGTTTTACGTCACTACCCGAAATTATGGATTGTTTATACATTGTTAGTTACTAATACCAACAAACACCTTGCTCTTCGCCACCTTTATAGACCTCATTGCCCTTTTCACTGCTGCATACGAGTTCACCCTTACTTACATTTGAAGTCTGTGAGAGGGAAATACCTGGCATTTAGTAAATTTACTCTGCAAAACGAAATTATAAGACATCACCGTATATTTGCGTTATTTTCAATAGTTTAATGTTGGAAATGAATTGTTTTCAATATTAGAATCGACTTGTAGAAATATTTCCGACCGATTGGGGCAAACATTTAGAAAATGTTTGGAGAAACGACTGAGATATTAGCTCTCGAAACCTGAACGCTTTTTGTGACGGTAGCTATAGGTTTTCTTTAGAAAACAAACACGTAGTCCTACGTCAAAAGAGAATCTTTTGAAAGTATATAGCTGTAAATCGAAGAATAATATCTCGATGTCAATATTTATAAGTATTTATTAGATATTTGGCAAGACTGTCATAACATCCCATAACGCTACAATTCAAAAATATCATAGATCATAGATTATTTATCAAAGTATCCTTATTGAACACTTAATGTTAATTTAAAATAAAACGCTCCTAGTAGGGATATCGTAATACAACAAACTAACTGTATGATTATGTTTGGCATATTTTAGGCCTACAAGGATGCAAATACTGAGTATCGAAAAATTTCATTCTGAGATGTTAGTATGATTTAAAATGTGGGAACTTTTTCAGGAATTAAGGCCTAGCCTGCTTGTTATCTTCTGGGTAAGTAACCTTCGTAATCAATCAGAAAAGTTCTGGTCGAAGTCCTTAGCAAAACAAAAATCAAGATTTTGTAATTACTTATATGCAGTCTGCATAAATTGTTCCGAGCGTTGAAATGTTCCAGTGGTGTACCGAGAAATTTTGTATAGTTTCAGGAACTTTATACGAGCTCGGAAAAAATCATGTCAACACTAATTTTGAAAATTCTTCGTCATCTAGTTCGCAGGAGCTGTCAAACTCCCACTGTTATTATGGCACAGCGTAGTCGCTATTTAATTTTGGAAATTTTGACAAATTTTCAATTCATAAAATACAATAGATTGAAAGCTCTGTAGACTGTAGACAAAGGTATTGTAAAAAAAATGGTATATAAACGAAGTTTCCACTAACGTCATTCTACAGTTTCTCTGGATACATCCTCTGTTTTTGCGGGACTTCAAGAATTAAGTTTAAAAATTTATTTCAATTATATTTTTTTTTCACTCACATATACAATTATTATGCTTGGAACGCATGTTGATCTCAAGGCATACAAAGAACAATACACCAAACACAAAATAAGTTGTCAATCACCTGCTGCTTAGCAAAAATGACCAATAGCAAATCAATTCATTGACAAACCCACACCTATTGAATTAATATGAGAATACTCAGAAACAGAACTCTAGAAACTTGCT
Source organism: Aedes japonicus (assembly GCA_034211315.2). Taxonomy (NCBI): domain Eukaryota; kingdom Metazoa; phylum Arthropoda; class Insecta; order Diptera; family Culicidae; genus Aedes; species Aedes japonicus. The sequence goes on along the minus strand of JASCZW010000438.1, from coordinate 192,299 downwards.
GAACACTTGACGAGTTTTAGCATTTCAAATTATCAAAGAAAAGCACAATACATCGAGTTGTAAATCCCAGTTAAAATCAAAGGTTCAAAACGACAACCTGGCAAAATACCTCAGAAAAACTATCTTATTTCCATCCCAAGTACACAAGCCGCCCGCAGTTTGTCATCATCATTAGCAACAACGCTTTGATAACAACAACTGTGCGTTTTTTTTTCAACTCAAAATCTGCATCGGGTGTTTTTTTTTCGAATAAATTTTGATCGATTCACGATATGTGTTCAAATTTACCTTCGCAACGGCAACGCCGATAACAGATTTCAAATGTTCATGTGTGTTCTGTATTGTTTGGTTGATGGGTCGGTTAGTGAAAGAATGATAGAAAATATAAAAAAATAATAATGGAATTTACTAATAAAGATTCGTGTTTATACGAAAAATTCGTCCAACCACAAAATTCATTAAATAGTGAAGTGCAAAACAGATTAATTTAATATTGTGCAAAGTTAACAAAAAAAAAAGGATAAACATACTTTTAACATGCATAAACCTAAGAATTGGTCAGTAGAAGAAATATGGCTGATGGTGAAAATCAGTGAATATACTGATTAACTGAAGGACTGATATGCATGGACGCGCTGCCGTGAGAGTAACTCCGAAAAGATAAGAGCAAAGAACCGAAAAAGAATGGGGGGTGAGTAAACTGAAGGGAAAGAGTGGATAGAATGATAAATAGGAAGAAAACACACGTTTACAACCACACAGTTCGTTTCAAGTTTCGTGTTGCTTCACTCGTTTTCTGTTAACATACCGATTTGCTGACCATAGAATGTTGTATACCTTGTGGTGGTGGCGCTGTGACAGCGGAGACAGGTGGTACGGCGACTGATGGTGGCGGGGGGCCACTGGGCGGCCCGTGTGATCCAGCACTGTGCGGTGCCTCGAGCGGTGTTGTACTATGTGCTTGTTGTAATCCACCTGAATAATAGCCGCCATTTATACCAGCTATAAGTTTTTTATCTTTGTTTTAATGTAATTGGTAGTTCAAGTCATCCATCAAAAATCAAAAACTGTTTTTGATAGGAACATTGAGGACTCGGCCGGTCACTACCGGCCATACTAACCTTCAGAGTATCCTCCAGCGCCGCCGCCCGTCGACGATCGCAGGAAGTATTCCTTGTTCACGCAGTTCCGAAGACAGTCCGGAATATTGCCGATGATTGCCCGCCGGATCTCGCTGGCTGCCATCTCACGCAGTTCGGTCGTGGCTGCCTCGCTGTAGAAGGCGGCGTGGGGTGTACACAGTAGATTGGGGGCGTCTTTCAGGGCACCCTTTAATGTTTATGAAAGTAGAGAAAAGCAAGAAAGAATCTTCAGTTGGCACACTTCCCCATTCAACAGGACAATCACAATGATGTGTAGTGTTAGTGATGTTAGTTAGTTGCTCGCTAGTCGCTACGTTTTGACTACTTCAGAATGGCAGAAAAATGAAAGTGATTCGGAGAGTCGGCCGTTGGCATAGGTTAGTGTTTTTGCTTGTCTCTGAGAACTTGAATCTATTGACTGAATACACCAACGACCGATACTCTACGACAGTGGAAACGTGTTAGATGTGTTACACTGTTCTATGGTTAGGTTCGGGTGTTCACTCCCAGAGCCCAACAGGGCCTCTGGGATCCCTGTCCTTTTAACCCAAAACATGACAGAATGAACGCGATGATGAAGATGATACGAAATTTAGCTGATGGCGACAATGTGCAACATTGAAATGTGTCTCTTTTTTAGTTTGTTTGAAACGACTCGAGCGATTATATTAATTAAACGATATAGCTATTCCCTTTACATCCGGTACTTTACGACAGAGACGTCGTTTTCTTTGTTGCATGTGCCAAACCATGCTCGCCACAGACAGGTGCGCTCGCCTCTTCCTTCCATGCTCGCTCTGCTCTATTGAGGCAATCTTTTTTTTTGGAATCACAATTGAAAATACCAGCTTTTTTATGCTCTATGTTTAAATGTGTATACATCAACTTGCACAACATTATAGTCGCAGGTATACACCGGTAGTAGTATTGGGCGGGAAGAAAGAGATCGGAAAACCACAAACATAAACCACAACAGACATAGAGGAAAATTTAGAATCTAAATAGTAAATAAACCTGAAATACATTGTATGGCTCATTCTCATGAACATCTAGCGCGGCCGCCCGGATTCGGCCTTGCTTCAGGGCGTGGGCTAGCGCTTCGTCGTCGACAAGTCCGCCGCGGGCTGTGTTCACTAGAAATGCACCGGGTCTCATCTGAAAAAGAAAGGGCAAAAACAAAACGAAAAGAGACGATTAGTTGTGAATATTTATTGGGAAATTTACGCATCCTCGTCAGTCTAAGCAGAGTCCTCGCTTCTGTAAGTATTAATCAAAACGATTCGTTATTAAAGTATTCATTTAACCCGTCAAATCCGGTAGACTCGATATATCCGGAGCAATTTGCGATAGCGGCGAACATGCAAAATATAAACAGAAGGGGAATGACAATTGTAATATTGCAAGTCGTAATTTACAAATTAACGTATAGATTCAAATACAATCTAGCATATAGACAGAGAATAAAGCTAGCTTCTGATTCATATATAATACTGACGGAAATTCGTTCGTTTTTCATTGAAATTTGCTCAATATTCGCCTTTCAATGCTAGTATGATTACGCCATGTTCAGGTCCCAGGTGCTGAATAAACTGCTTAGAACCCGTCCCGCATCCTATCTGATTTTGTAAGCAAAGATTGAAACGTAAATAGGGTAGGTAACGATTTAATCACCCCGAGACCCTATTCCAAGCACGGGGTTAACGTTAACCATCTAGTGAAGCACCATACTGCAAAAAATGAGCGTTGTAGGTTAACGTTAACCAGGTCCTTGGAATAGGGTCTCGGGGTGCTTAAGTCGTTACCTACCCTATCTCAAAACTCTCAGCATCCACACAGTAACTAGCATTACCATCATGTTAGGGAGATATTATCATTTGTGATGGTGGTTCTAGTTTTCGTCCAAGTGCTAAGGGTTTCAAGAATTTTACGTTTGAATCTTTCTTTACCACTTCGTTCTCAAACTCAGATATTTCGTTTTGAATAAGTTGTCCAGAATTCAAGCTAAACAATGCATTAGGTCTCTCAATTCTTTCGTCGACTTTCTCTTTCGTTGATAGTTTCTCTATTAAACGATTCGCTAATGTTTTTGACGTATTGGATCCCTAATAACACTTTATATTACCGTACTGTGTGTTAAAAATGCTTGAATATATTTTTACATAGCCGTAGGAATGCAAAGATAAAGTCAACGAAGAGAGTCTCCCAATATTACTTAGGACCTAAACCATTGTTCGCTTGAATTGTTGGTGTAAAAACTTGTCTTATGTTTTCAGATAGCTTATTCATTCAAATATTGGATCGCTTCTTGCCCAAATTGTTAATTCATAAGCGTCTTGCTTGTACTCTTTGCATGAATGAGGAAAGTACGAAAAAATCATGAAAGAAAATAGGAGAAAATAGGGAACTAGTACAAAAGGACAAAGCACAAAAGGCCGAAAGCCAAAAAGAACGAATCGTTCCAAGCCGAAAACATATCAAACATTGAATTTGTTAAAATTCAATCAATCTGCTCATGATACTGAACTTTAGGTTCCGTTTCCGACAACATTCCTATGCTACAATAATAATACATGTAACTAACTAATGTTAATGATCGTCACTGCAAAACATGCTATATGATGTATTCTATATGTTTAGCTCCGAAGAAGAATTTCGTAGTACTCCCGAAAATAGATTGATACTGACTTAGAGCTAACCTGAGCTATCGCTAATGCTTATGGTTTTACCTATTGCCGTTTACTGTGAGCAATAGCCATATTTCGAAAGTAGTCGTGAGCACCCATGGAATTATGTTCATTTGAATGTTTTACAAACTCATGATCATTTCAAGTCATACGGGACGACCTCTAATTTTGGTTTTATTGTTTATCCCTCTCTAATTATTCCACCTCGCGATTTCGAAGATGCAAATCTTGAGTTTTAGCGGATCGACATAGCTGGAACTGTAATCGAACCACAAATGTTGATATGGCTCTCTGATCCATATATAATGTAGGAACTTTTGAGTCCTCAAAACAACGAGGTGATGGCCTGTCCCGTTTAGCCGTACGGGTTTAATTCTACAAAGGCCCAAAGGCTAGCATCTTGTTAGTGCGCTTAGGACTCCACTTACAAAAGCCGAAAGTTCTGGTGGTACTCGGGACTTTTAAGCACGATAGCCTTCCTGCAAGATAGTGGGATTGGTTTGAGCCCTATGATACGACTCCGAAAAAAAAACCTACAGCAACGAGATTCGCACTGGGATAATCGGCATGAGCCTAGGCTACGTATAAGGACTAGGTAAGTACTAACGATTGAGAACTCGGGACGTCGAACTACCGATCTATCAATTTCATTGGAATTACTCGCGGGCGCTCCCAAGAATTGAAGAACCGCAAGTTCGACATCGTTGCGCTTCAGGAGGTGTGCTGAATGGGACGTCCATGCCTTCTACCAGAGCTGCGGCAGTGCACAAGAGTTGGAAACATCTATCATAGTGTCGGGTGAGATGCAGATGAGGATCAAGGGCCGGTACTTCGACATCAGCACAATTAACGTGCTCAGCCCTCATCTCGGAAGTACTGAAGATGACAAAGATGAGTTGTACGTGCAGCTGGAGTCCTTCCTTAGCTCAGTCGGTAAAGGCGCAGCTACAAAGCAACACCATACTGGAGGTGGCTGGGTTCGATTCCCGGTCTGGTCTAGGAATTTTTCGTTAAGGAAAATTTCTCGACTCCCTGGGCATAGGGTGTGATTGTACTCGCCAAACAATCATATTAATGCAAAAATGATACCTGACATCGAAAGCTCTTCATTTAATAACTGTTGAAGTGCATTTAGAACACTTAGTTGAGAGCAATCAATAAGCTTATTGCGACAGCAATAAGCTTGAAACGCTAACAAAGAAAGAACGTGCAGCTGAAGTGCGAATACGGCCGCTGCTCAAGATCATTATTGGGGATTTCCAAAGCTTAGGTTGATGAGGCGAAGGAATAGATATATACCAATCGGAAATTTCAGCGCACACCAGCTGGCCAACGACAACGGCCTTCGACTTATCAACTTCGCCGCTTCAAAAAACATGGCCGCACGTAGTACCTTCTTCCAGCACCTCGGTACACCTGGAGGTAACCAAACCAAACGGAATCACATTTTTCATACATCACCGTAGTCGGAACCTTATTCGACCACGACCAAGCGACGGATATGGTGCATTCAACACTCTCCGTAGTGAACAACACCATGCTGGAGGTGGCTGACGCTTGCCAGGGTACTTTCGGTACTTTCGGTACTGAAACCCGCCAGGGTACAATCTTGCGCCACTGAAGCCAACTGACGTCGCTCGAGGGCGAGCGCGACGAAGCCCCTCTTGAAAATTGTTGGAACATCGCGAAAACAGCTATCAGCAGCGTAGCGGAGACCGTTTTAGGTTTCGGGGAACGAAATCGACAGAAAGGGTAACAAAGGGCGACTGCCGCTACTAGCAAATACGCTGCAAATAGTGCTGTGCGAGAATACGGGTGGATTTTTGGGTTCATTCGAATTCCACAGAAGCCTTTGTCAAGGCAATGGAATGTCTTGCCTATCCAGTATATTCAGTCAATATTCATCTTCTTTGCCGCGGACGTCGACATTATTGACATCAAATCCGAAAACGTATAATCAGAGGAATTCTGCCTACTACGGCACCAAAAGCAACTGTGGTCAAACAGACTTATACTGCCGTTATACGCATAATTGTCCCATCTTCTATGGGGTTCCCTATATAAATGGGACAGTTAGGCTTATAACGGCAGTATAGTAGATGTACAAATTGATTCCTGTTCAAAGCGATAAAACGACCGATTGTTATTTACGGGCATGAAACAGAGTCTGGAGGCGGAGAATGAACCAAACTAGCGCTGTCGTACACAGTATTCGCAAAGTGGTCGAATCTGGCTGGACGCATACGCTGGACAAGACATGTTGCGAGATTGGCGGACAACTATTCTGCGAAAATGGTGTTCGATGGGGCACAAGATGAAGCAGAACAGCGAACTTTGATTAATGTAATATAGCTGGCGGATATAGCTGGCGTAGCCTGTTTTTTCTCCTCTTTTTGTCAATATGACCAGTAATTTGATCTCTAGTAGTATATCTCGTATCCTTTGTTTAGTATATTTCGTTCTGCACCATCTCTTTTAGAAATTATGAAATATTTGGAGTTTCCAGAGTTGTCATTGTTTATTTTGTTGACAATGAATCCAGTTTTAATGAAAGTTATAAGGTGAAACTGGAGAGAATCCTTTTTCCATATAATTTATATGTTAGGTTAATTTTCACATTGATTTCTGAGACTAAAATCACAAATAAAACAAAACAAACAACGCTAAAATTGCAAACTAGAGAAAAAGATTTTTGAAAATTTCACGCATGAAGTCCTAACAGTATTTGAAGTTTGTAATCAGATTGTTGTCCTTAAATGCGCGCCCCTTCATCAGTCAAACCCGGATTCATTGCAAAGAAAACTATGACTCTGATACTGAACCCTAGTCCTAGCCACTAGTTTAATAGAATATCAAAATTTGATAACCAAAAACTGTATAGAAGTTTGATAAATAAAAATGTAATAAGGACTGAGTATAATGCGGCCACAGGAGCATTTTCCATAGAACTGATCGTTCAATATACATACTAACAGCAAATTCAATGTTTTAACCGTTATGAACGAAAGAGACAATCGATGGAAATAATCGACCAACGAAGATGGGCGCTTTACAAATGCCATAGGAGAAATCTTTTCCTTAGTATGAAGTAATTCGGACTAGAACTAGGTGGTAAGTAGAGCGAATAATTACTCAGCGCTGAGTACTGTCTACGGCGTATTACAGCGAAGCCTTGCAAAGAAAATTGGGCACCACTGATCTGTCTACACTTGGGCCAGGAACTACATGTTGTAGAACAATTTTCATACATGAGTTGCCGTATGCAATACGTAAACCAGGTCCTCACTAAGGCGAATATGAAAATCTGCTTTGCGTGTCAAAACATTCCCTCGACATGATGTTTTAACATATTTTCTGATGCCATATGGGCAGCCATCTCATGAGATTCTTAAGATAATTGCTTTACCCCTTAGTGAAATTTTTCTACTCTTCAGTGAAGCTTTTCCCATTAGCAAACGTCATACAAATCAGTCATCGAGCTCCCTCCACATACCGCTCACCCCTGGTTCGACTTACCTGTTTAATCGTGAATTCGTTAATTAAGTGATGATTATGTTCATTTAATGTACAGTGTAACGACACGCAGTCTGAGTGGAATAGCAGCTCTTGCAGGGTGTAGACGCGGTTCAGGCCAAGCGATTTCTCGATACCGTCCGGCAGGTAGGGATCGTAGAAGCTAACGTTGAAACCGAACACCTTCGCCCGAAGCGCCACAGCACTGCCTATTCTGCCCAAACCGACTAATCCCAGGGTGTCTCCTCGTATTCTCGCGCAGCCCTAAAATGTTTAAAGGAAGAATATGATTATTATGCAATTCAAAAGTGCAAATCATCGCTACCAACCTGCGCTGCGTCCCGCACTTGTTCGGGTCCTGTGAACTTTTTGCCTTCCCGCACCATATTCGCGAGCCAGTACGTCCGCCGGTAAAGGTTTAGGACCAGACACATGGTGGTATCGGCGACCTCTTCGACGCCATAGCCAGGCACATTGCACACAGCAATTCCCAGCTCGCCGGCTGCTTTCACATCGATGTTGTCAACTCCGCTCCCGATGCGGACGATTATCCGTAACGCTTTGAACTTTTCCAGATCTTCTTTTGTGAGGATGATTGTGTGCCACATCAGTGCTCCCACTGCTTCGTTTAATACCTGTTGGATGAGATGAGAAGAAGGAGCGTTTAGTTTGGTGTGATTGTTTTAGTTTCTGTAAGAGTTTGATTGTATTGGGCGAAATTGTTGTTTAGGTACAGGTAAACCTAGATAATACGTCAAATACGACAAATGATAATACGTCATATACGATTCTGAATACAGGGTGGCCACACAATCTTAATGTAAAAATTCCCGCATTTTTCCCGAATTTTTCCCGCATTTTTGCCTTATTTTCCCGACTGTTAAGATGAGTTAATATAAATTACTCGTAGCTAAATCTCTGAGCTCCCAAACTTTTCCCAGTTTGATTTACCACCAGACACTTTCCATTTATTTAAAATACGCCTTTTTGTGCGACAGGATGTGCCAATTTTTAACAAATGTTGTCAAATTTGGTAGGTCCTTCTTGGTTCTAGCCAAAATTTGTCCAAACCATTTTCTTTTCTCTGGAATCCGGCAAACAACGTCAGACGGCATTGAGCACAGCTCCCCAAATTCTTCTTTCACCATGTGTTAACACCCTTACAAACGCAATTCGCCAAACTTCAAACATATTCGCCACCACATGAAAGATAAGTTCATTTCTGGCCTCACCTGTTACAGCCGTGTAGCCGGATCTTCTAAGGACATCTTCAACGGTGGTTCAAATCGTGGTTTGGATTTATTTGTTTAGACCAAACGCAAATACATCGCTGCATCGCTGGTGTTTGTAAATTTTGATTTATACCGGATCTATTTTACATCATTTCAGAACTTATATAAGCTTCTAAGTTTCTTACTGAACGCATTCTTTTAAAATTTAATTTAATGAACTTCGGAATATCTATGAAGATTGGGTGGAAATATCTATAATGAACATGCCAGAAGTTGATTAAACTTTTCGGTAGTTGAATAAAATAGAGAAATGGTGGAACTTTAGTTAGTTCATTGAATTGCCGAAAAATTAATAAAGTGTCTGGAAACTTGGATGAACTTCCAAAAAGTTTGCTGATCATTCATGGAATAGGAATAACTTTCTGAAAATGACGGGAACTTAGAAAATCAGATTTCGCTTCCCAGAAGTTGTTTTAACTTCCAGCAGGTACATATTCTGTGATAAAAAGCAGAATATCACACATATTTAAATAACTTACGAGAAATTGAAAAAAAAAAATCTTGGAAGCCGTGGAATTTCTGTGGAATAGTTAGCATTACCGAGATGTTGTTAAACCGTACTTTTCATGATCTCCAAGATTGTGAATAGGTAGAAATTCTATGAAATTGATTAAATGGTAGTTGATATCTTTATTCTCGCTTTGATTGGATTCAAAAAATTATCGAGTAGTAAAAAGTTTAAGTTCTTCTTAAAACTTAAATACCCTGAACTTTTGGGATACTTTTGGAACGATTGGAAAGTTTCTCGATCACCTGGAAAGATCCCTGAAGTTCTAGGAAGCTCCCCAAACTTATGGGAAAAACCTTTGAATGTTTCCTAAACTTTTCGAATGCTCAAAAAATCCTGTTTCCTGTTTATCTGGGACGTTTTTTGAAATTCTGGAAAGTTCCCCGATCTTAGGGCAAGTTTTCTGAAATTCTTGGAAGTCACAGGACTACTGAGAAATGTCCTGAATTGCTGAATCCCCTGAGCATCTGGAAGTTTTTTCGAGATTTTGGAAAGTTCCCTGAACTTCTGGAAAATGCTCTGAAATTCTGGGATGTTCTATGAACGTCTGAGATGTTTGCTGACCTTTTGGAAAGTTTCCTGATCTTTGGGGGAGTTCCATGATCTTTGTGAGCATTTCCTGAAGTTCGGAGAAGTTTTTTGAATTCATGAGAAACCCTGAACTTCAGGGAAGTTTCTTGAACTCCTACATGTTTGCTGAACTTCTAAGAAGTTCTGTATATGTCTAGCAAGTTTCATGAAATTCTAAGAAGTCCACTAAACCTCTAGGAAGAACCGCAAATTGTTGAAAAGCTTCATGAATTTCTTGACTGTTCTCTTTTGGAAGTTCTCTAATTTTGTGGAAAATTCCTTGAATTTTTGGGAAGTTCCCTGAAAAATACCCAAAATAATCTGATTAATTTTTTAAACTTCTGGAAGCCCCCTGAATTTCTGGATTGTTACCTGAACTTCTGTGAAGAACCCTTCATTTTTGGAAACTTCCCTGAACCCGTGGAAAGCTCCTTGAATTTGTGGACAATTCCCTAGGAAACAATCTGAATTTCAGGAAAGTTGTCTGAACTTCTAGGAAGAACCCTTAATTTCTGGAAAGCTCCCCGATTTTCTGGAAAGTTCCCTGATTTTATGGTATGTTCCTTTAACATCAGGGAGAATAGCTAAACCTCGGGAAAGTCAAAGTTAAATCTAAAAACTATACCGAGCTTCTGATAAGTTCCCTGAATTTACAAGATTTTTTTCGAACTTTTGGGAGATAAGTTTTGTCCATCAGTTTCTTAACCTTTTCCGATATTGGGGGCGTAAATACTGCGGGCCATAAGTCTTAAGGACAGATTTGCAATGGTGGATTTGGAATTGTGAGTATGGTTCCTTCCATATGACAAAAATTCCCGATGACTTTTGAAATTCCCGCCTTTTTCCCGCATATTTCCCGATGATTTTGGATTCCCGCATTTTTCCCGCATTTCCCGATTTTCCCGAGTCTGTGGCCACCCTGTGAAAAGAGTAGAAACGCCACGCCTTTGATGAAATCGTTGCGTAGATCCTTTCGAATCATTTTGCCAACCGTACACGGAACATGTCGTCCAAAAAAACGCTGTTGCAAATGACTCGGAAGGAGCCACGTTTGAGAATTTTGAGTCCTTTCGTCTGTTTTTGCAATTGTCTTTTTGTTATTTTGTTACTCATTGTTACGTTTGCAAGTTTAGTACGGCGTTTCGTAATTTCTTCTGTCTTTTGTATTTCAATCCATGAAGTGTGTTATTTATGTGTATTGTTCCTTGTGTGTTCGAATGATAAAACTTAACTAATTTTAAAGCAACTCACCGGCCGTGCAAGTATCACATCGTCCACAGAGACACTGCCTCAAAGGGTGTTACATTTTCAAGTTTGCTTTCTCTTTTTCTCAGTAATGTTCATGTCCACTGTTCAGAGTAGTCCCAACAGTGTAACTTTAATGGTTTACTGATGGGACTCCTTTAAAAGAGTTTGGGAGGCCGTTGTTTTTTTTTTATGTAATTTAATTAGTAAGTCCGTGTTACGGTCAAGAGGGCATTTTATAACTTCTTCAATCGTTTGTAATTTAGTTAATTGTCTAGGTCTTTTGTACTTCGAAAATCATCGATGCATACCTCGTTTGATTAACCTATCACTTTGTCCGCCTTAGCCATACAAATAAAACACATATTTCTACACAACTCGAGAACTAATCAAGCAAAGGTAACTAAATTTAGCATGTGACAGTTTTTAGAGGCAAGGCATGTTTTTATGGTTGTTTGAGACCCCTCCCCTCTCTGAAAAGGGAGGCTCCTAAACAAATGCGACAGAAGCTTCTGCATGCCGGCTTCAGTGGTGTAGTGGTAAGCGTGACTGCTACTTGGCACTCCAGTGGGTCTGGGTTCAATCCCAGTCGACGTCGTTGATTTTTCCTTCGGAAAGGAAGTAAAGCCGTTGGTCCCGGCTCATATTCATGAGTCGTTAGGTAGGGTCCAGGTGGTGGAGTCGTATCCCTGGCGTCGGTGATTGTCACCATGTGAGGAAATAGACCGACGAATAAAAAAGAAGTTTCTGCATAACTTGAGAACTAATCAAGTAAATCATTTACTTCCATTTAAAATGGAACCAAACTTTGGCAAGTATAGGTTTTTGAAGGCAAGAAATATTTATATGGTGGTTCGAGACCCCTCCCATCTCTAGAAGAGGGGGTTCTCATACAAATGAAACTGAAATCTCTGCATAACTCGAGAGCTAATACAGCAAATGGAACGAAATTTGGCAGGTGGAGATTTTGAAAGCAATAAATGATTTTACTGTAGTTCGATATCCCTCCTCTCTCTGTTAGGGATGTGAGGAGGGGGAGGGGGGTCCCATGCAAGTTTCTGGTGCAAGCTGGTACCAAATTTGGCAAGTAGAGGTTTTTGAAGGCAAGAAATGTTTTAATGATGGTTTAAGACCCCTTCTCTCTCTGGAAGGGAGGAGGGGTTTCCATACAAATGCAACACAAATTTCTGCATAACTTAAGAACTAATCAAGTAAATGGAACCACATTTGGCAGATGGACGTTTATGAAGGCAAGAAATGTTTCTAAGGTGACTCGAGACACCTCCCCTTTCTGAAAGGAGGGCTCTCATATGAATGAAACCCAAATTTCTACCAAACATGAGAATTATCCAGGTTACTAAAACACAAAACGTGTATTTCTCGGGTAAGAAGCCTGTTCTGATAGAAGTTTGAACTCCTGCTTAATCAAGAAAAAACTCTTTGCAAAAAAACAGCCATAAACGTGCCAGTTTTATTAAATTTTTCTTTTAGTTGCAAGCCTAGCAGCGCATGCACCGGGTTCAGCTAGTCATATATATTATTGAAAAATTATCGAGAATGAAGTCGCTATAAGATTGTTTGTAAACAATTGTCATTAAAAGTGCAGTATAAAAATGGCTCATTGAAATGAGAAATAACAAAATAGGAATGGCGCCACGTTCCTAGTTTTAATAAAACTTCTACTCAGTGAATCCAACAATCGATTCCCTACGAATGTCAAAAATCTTGAACACATTGCCTATCAATATATATCTCTGACTAGCTAGATTTATATTTAAGTGTGGCTTTGGCTCATAATGTCAGGGAACGTAAAAGAAAGGTGTTGCAGCCAAGAATAAATCCTACATAATTGCTTGAAAAAAATGTACGCATACTTGTCTCATTCTATCATCCACAAACAGATCTAAACTCAACAGTATATGTAGGACGGCAGTATAGCGGACACTGATGAAGGTACTGACTCTGGGTCAAAACGAGTTAAAATATGGCAACATTGCATATGATTCTATATCATTCTCTCACTATTTTCATGAATACTTTAAGAACTATTCTAAACATAAATATAATAGAATATTGCACAAATTGTTGTACTTTGTACCGTTGGTGGGCCGGCTCTATCTCATGCTTTATAATGGAGCATTCGAAAAGGTGGTTTCTTTATCGTCATTGCTGATTCATGGCACTTACTTGTGCTAACTAGCTAACTTGAACTAGTTTGAACATTAACCAATTTTCAATGTTCCTGTCATTGCCCCTTCTACTTGCGTGCAAAGTTTTTACAGTTTAGTTCAGTTTTAATTTTTTAAAGTTTTTTAAGTTTTATTGTTGTATCTTTCGAAATGTTACTCTAAAAATAATCATAAATACCATTTTGGCTGTTTGTGCTATTGTAGTTTGTTCCATTTCCGATTTGTAGTTAACATTGGGCGAATGATTTTTTTTATATTTAGAAGCGCAACTTCAGTTTATTTAAACGAATGAAATGGATAACCTATACCCAATAATCTGCGAGAAAATGAAGTTGATAAGAAGTATCATTCGTCTTAAAATGATTATTTATATAAAAAAGCAAACTGATCGGTTGGTAGCTTGAAGCTTAAGCTGGATTTTTATCTGCCCTCAAAATAGGTTTCCAAGAGCTCCATAGACTCATCAAGAATATTTTCATGCTGAAAAAAGTCAGATAAGTAGTCCCTGGTAATCTGATTCTATTTACTTTATATTTACTTCCGGAAATCTCTCTCGTTGGTCAAATTTTTCACCTTGCCGATGGTGAGAGGGCTTATCTCATGCTATAAACATGCATGTGAGACCAGGAATTTGACCAGTAGTAAAAGTATCACATATTCTGCACATTTGTTTCACTGCCACGTCAGAGAACGTTTATATAAAGGCACTAACATCAGGTGTGTTATTGGCGGGCTATGCCGCAATTCAGTCTTAGACTTCTTACTTTCAATCTAAGGGAAACGACTAAAAGTATATTTTCATTTTTGTGGCAACTTATGTTGTTGTTTATCCATTTGTTTCATGGAATGAATAACCAAAAGCCTTATGGCATTATTACTGAATGTAATTGCACCATTTTCGAAAGGTGAATGTTTTGATCAGGTTAATTATCTGACTGTTAGAAATGAAGCACATAATCACAGAAAAGTGTTACTTAAGACTGACAAGCATGTATATTAGAGATACAAGGACCCACGTTTTTTGTTTTCACTTGAATTTGATAAAAACATCATTGCACCGAAAACATTGCAACAAAAATTCGTTGTGAGAATATCGAAAATAATATCTCAAATTTGCTCTGCATGCCATTTAATATGGTCGAGAACGGCTGTGAAATTTATGGACCGGTCTAAGTGCGAAAGCTCTGGTTAACAGGAAATGATCATATCAATTTCAGGAAAAAATAGTTATGGAGCAGCTTCGAAATAAGAACTGAAAAAGAATTATCATCAGTCCTAACTAAGTATACATGAAATCAAAACTTACATAACTTATAAATTTCACTAGAGACCACGAATAATATAACATTTCAGATCATTTTGTAGCAACTCGACCATCTCAATCCAAGAACACAACAAACCCCTTACCCCAACTTAATCCTTATCCCCATTCATGACAGATCGCCATTACCCTTCCTTATCCCTCGGCTTGGATTGACTTGCGCTCTCATTGCCCCACCAAACGTTGTAAAATGAAATGAAAATGAAAAGAAAAGTTACTTATTATTTACTTTCAGCATCTGGCACTTGAGTAATCCTTCAACTTTGTCCTATCCTGTATTGTTCTAATTCTAATATACTCGCAAATATACATGCACATAACAATCATATGACCATTTGTGGTTTCAAGATCAGATCCCCATCTCTGGCACATACGGCATACGGGTGAAATTTCTTCCAATCGTCTTGAAATGTTCTCACTTTACTTCGGCCCAGGTTTTTTTTCAGATACCTTGAGTTAATTGAGTTTGCCTGACTTGCAGTAGATTAAATGAAAACCATTAGAAATACCGTTGCGGGAATTATTTCATCATTCATTCCAATTACTTGGATTGGGTAAATTTTCCAAAGCCTGCCAGAGGCGATAGAGCTTAAGTAAAGTTTCTATTCTGATGAAACATAACATGATAGAACTGGAGATCACAATTATAGTATCACATCTGTTACATCTTTCTTTAACAGCCAGGTCGTAGAACATTTATATAAAGGCACTGATGTTGGGTGTGACACTGGACGAATTTAATCGCGAATCACTATTACCATTACAATTAGGGCCATTTAAACCCAGGTTACTATATTAAAAAAGTTCATCACACGTTTTTCAGTGCACCATCTAATTGCGTGACAAGCTTTCATTGTTATTTCTTCATTAATTTTGTTCAAGAAATAATAGCTGAAATACTAAATTGGATGTACATGGTATTATAGGCTAATGCTTAAACTTTTGTTCTGAGTTCCTTAATTCTGAAAAATAAATATGATCCATGTGAAACCAATCGACAAAAACAGGAATTGGAAATTAAAGACAAACCCTTCTAAGAGAAACTCGGAACTTCTGTGCGTTTATTTAAAACAGAAGCTCATAGAAGTAAACCTTAACAATAAAATGCTTTCAAACGGTTTACAACTAATGAAAAAAAAAAAACAAATTACTTATACTGCACTGATTGCAAGTACATTTGTCAATTTAGCTAAATAACTCTCAAAACTGCTTATTTGCCGTTTCATTGTACCGACCAACAAAAACAAAAAAATCTCAAAAGTGACCTCCATAAAATTTAAACGTAATCGGTTTAAATTATTCAATCTTAATGATTGGGGGTTAAGCACAAATCTAAGGAATTACAGACGTTTCATATACCAAATCTTCAGGACTTGTATTCTGCAGTGCAGTAAGAATCCTATTGAAATTGGGCATGGGAGATATTTGGCGTTTGCCTCAACTTGCTTAAAAAACCACACAGACTTCCAAGCAAACTTGTTTGAAAATCCTTTGCTGAATTCGCTAAAAGTTCAGAGAACGATTCAAGAAAAATTCTAAGGTTAATAAACAAGTAAATAACTCAAAATCCCACGTATGATTGCACATATCCTAAATAGAGATAGATCGAAAACACAGGAAATATCTTCTTAACATATAAGACGAACAAAGCTCAACATCCGAAGAAGAGCATCTCACAATCCTGAGAAGGATTGCCTGTGTATTCTGAACTTCTCAGTCCGAATCTCCAATGAAATCCGTTCAAAATACTGAAATTTGGTTGTGACCGTGAACAAATTTGAGGGTGGCCCACCTGATACGACTTGATAAAATTCACGAATGTTTCCCGATTTTTCCCTTTAAGAAAACGAAACTGGGTGCTTTTTAACTGGGCGCTCGCTAACTGAGCTATAGCCCAGTTAAAAAGCAAATACACTTCAAGAATCACCGAGCAGCATCCGCTAACTGGGCTGTGCACTTAATCTACAACAACACTTAGACCTCTAACTCTCTCGTATTTTTCTACAATTGCAGTTCCTAGAGAAACAGTAATTTGTGGTGTATTTCGTTTTCTACTGAGAGTAATTAGGTTACATTTCTTAACGTTTATTTCTTGTAAGCTTCTTTTTGCACCTGACCCTTGGTAATATTTCGTTTATATTAGTTAAATGATTTCGGTCATTCTTGATTTCCATAAATAGTTTCATGTCGTCTGCATAGATGAGAATTCTGACTTGCTTAAGAATGTAAAGAATATCATTGACAAACAAGATAAAAAGTTGAGGTCCTAGAAATGGGCCTTGGGGAACTCTAGATAATACATGAATAGAATGTGACTTTTTCCCATGAAAACTGACTACCTGTTACCGATTAATTAAATACGACTGTATCCATTTAAAAAATTTATCCTCAAATCCTATGTTTCCTAACTTGTAGAGTAACAAAGGAATGTCAATACGGTCAAAGGCCTTGCTCAAAGCAGTGCACAGCGCTTCGACATGGTTGTCTTTAATCATTGCATTCAATGAATAGTTCACGAATTCTAACAAGTTTGTGTCCTTTGAAAAAACCATGCTGCGAATTTGTTAGAACATGTTCTACTTAGCTAAAGAGTTTTCTATTGGCGACAGCTTCAAAAAGCTTTGGGATGCTAGACATATTTGCAATTCCACGGTGATTGCGAACATCGTTTTTTTTTTGCCTGACTTATAAATAGGTATTATGTATGACTTTTTCAAAATTTCTGGCAACTGACCTAAATCAAGTGACAAATTGAAGAGCCAAAATAAAGGTGAAGTTATTTCAAATGCAAGATTTTTCATAAATGTCTTTCGCAGCGTCAAGATTTTTCAAACCAGCAAGAATGTCTTGGACATGTGCCTGACCAACTCTAATGTCATTTGAAGATGCAGGAAAGAATGAAAAATAATCTAGATCACGATCATCATCTGAACATGTCGAATAAATTTCTAGAAAAAAAACTCACCAGGGTTTCCAGTATTTTTGTCATCAAGATGCATTTTTGAAGGGAAGTTGTTTGATTTTATGTTTGGTCTGACATACTTGAAACACTGTTTAGGACATTACACTGAATTTTTTTTCACGCGGTTTTTTTACGTGGTTTTTTTACGCAGTCCGCGTAAAAAAACGCGTTATTTCAAAAAACGACATAAAAAAGTCAAGGAAATAAAAATTATATTTCATATTCATATTGAAAGAATATGGTCATAAAAATGTATTGGTGGTGGAAAAACATGGTTCCAGTAACATTGGCCACCGGGAATCTGCTACAAATGGCTACAAATAGAGGTTATTAATTCAATGTGTGAGCAAAGCAGCCCAGAGTAGTTATAGAGAGTTTTCGTCTTTGGCAAAATTTCTCAGTGTGTCATTCGTCGTCTTTTGACCTTATCATATTAGTTCCAAATCATGCCGCAGAGATGGCGCTGAATTATCAGCAGTGACCATTTGAATTCATCTGGTTTCCGTATATCCGGGTTACCAGGGCTGTGGTCCGGTACGGAGGCACTATTTGGAAACATCTATTGAATTTCCAGGAATGGATGTCAAAATCTTTGGAATAGTTCCTAGAAACTATTTTTATTCTTATTGTGGTCCATATGCCGAATTGTTCCTGCAACGGGCATTCTGTAACAGGTTCCCGTGGGGCCTAAAGTAGTCATAAACATATTTAGAAAGAAACTCGGGCAATGTGGGTATCAAAATTGATGAAATTTCTTCAGTAGGATATTTCACAACGTTTAGTGGCCATCTGATGATTTGTCCACGGACCTGTCTTTCCAGAACAGGTTCCAGGGGAGGCTCGAGTGGCCATAAACATATTTAGAAGGGAACCCTGGCAATATGGGTATCAAAATTCAGGAAATTTCGCCAGAAAGATATTTTCAAGATATTTTTTGTGGCTATCTGATGATTTGTCTCAGGACCTGTCTTTCCGGAACAGCAGTGGCGTCTCGTCCATATGTGCACCTCGTGCACTGCACAGTCTAAAATTGTATATTTCATGTATTATCAAAATCATCGATTTAATACTCCGTTAATACTCGAATACTGGGCATTTCAAATGGTGCACCAGGTCCTGTATATACCACACATGGATCGTTTGTAGATGTTTTTTTCCTATAACTTGATTGCCGATGAGTTAGTGTCTGTTTTGTGCACTTTGTGGTTTGCACTGAGTAGTTTTACTCACTGGCTTTTTGCAATTTTATTCTGTAGTTTCGGGACATTGACAAGGTACTTTTTGTGGCATATCACAAGAGACTCGGCAAAGGAGGAACTATGGAGCAAGATATTGTTGTCAAAATTGACGTCCGGGTTCAAAAGAAAGTGCACAACCGGTTAATTGTTTCACGAAACGCCACTGCGGAACAGGGTTTCGTTTGGCTTCAACTAGCCATGTTCATGTTTAGAAGGAAACCCTGTCAATATGGATTTCACATTTCATGAAATTTAATCAGAAAGCTATTTCTCAATGTTGTGTGGCCATCTGATTATTTGTCCTTGAAACGGTCATCTCAAAACAAGTTCCCGTGAGGCCTCTAGTGGCCATGAACAAAACTAGCCACAAAACGTTGAGAAATATCCTATATTTCATGAATTTTGATAACCACATTGGCAGGGTTCCCTTCTTAAAATGTTCATGACCACTCGAGACCCCACGGGAACCTATTGCGGATTGACTGGTCCGAGAACAAATCATCAGAATGCAACAAAAGTCCTGAGAAATATCCTACTGGAGAAATTTCATGAATTTTGATACCCATATTGCCAGGGTTTCTTTCTAAATATGTTTATGGCCACTGGGGTAAAAAAAATCGAAGTCTCCCCCAAAGCCCCCCCCCTTAGACCCCCTTTGCTACTGTATGAAATGTTTTTAGGCAAAATGTTACCTTCGAAATATTATTAGCTTCCTATGAAATTTCGTAACGTAAAACATGAAAAGGTACCCGGGTACCCTGGCGATCACATAAGGGAATGGAAATAAACATGCAAAGAACCTTTTGCCATACTAAATTCTATACAAATTTCAAATGCAATACAGAAACTATAGTTACAACCAATCATTCAAAATTTTGCACAGTTATTTGAAACCTAAAATGAACAAAAAAATACTATTCTCACTTGATGTGATCAAGTATACGGTTTTCCATACAAATAGCCATCAAACACCTAGAACATAAACGTAACTTACTTTTTCGTGAATCTCCGATGTGCTCTGTGCGTCGCAAAACGCGACTGTGGCAACGTCCTTCAGTATTGGCATCTCGATCGAGCAGTCCCGGCCGTCCAGCAGTGCCACCAGCGGCCGCGACTGCAACGGTCCATTCGAGATCGGACCACGAACATCGCCCAAACGGGATCGTTTCGGCAACATGTTGCTATTGTGTGTGACGTATTTTGGCGGGGATGTTGGGACTTCGGCGGTTCGACGTTTCAAAAACTCTACCACCAACTACTATGACTATGTGGATTTGTTTTCTTCTATGCACTTCACTCACTGTTTTCTTCTCTAGTACGAAATCAGCAATCGATGAAGAAATGCATCAGATTGCTTGATTGTACACTTTGATTCAACACTGGCGTTTATTGCACCACATGAATACCCTTTCCGACGCACTATTCCTCCCTTTCCTGTTGAATATCAATAGCTTATATTAATTTCTGTAAACGATAAACACTTATTCTAACTTCCATCTAAACACAGCACACGCACTAGGCTTATTAGAGCAAATAAACATATGTGTGAATATGTGGACGAATAAACACTAGTAACTATTTAACAACAACAAAATCTTCATTTATATTCACAGATCGGTTGTTTTTGCTTATTTTTCGGCTGCCAAATCGTTATCCAATTTCAGTAAATTATTAACTACGAACGGCCTTTCCGCACAGCAAGCAAAAGCTATTGATTTTATAGCATCCTGAACTTGTTTGGTTTAATGAACATTTTCGATTCGAATTTATGCTGCTTTGCCTTGTTTCATCACATTCTACCTCGCCGTCTACCCGTTGTGTCCCGATAATGTTGGTGGAGTGAAAGGTTATTTCTGTCGAGCAGTTGCCCTCATTGTGACGAGTTCTAAAAAAAAGGATGGAGAAAAGATGCAGACAATTAGTATCGTTATCTATTTGATGTGGATATAATATAATTTTAATTGGTTTATATATTTCACAAGATGAGATTTTTAATTTTCCTACATAATCTTCGTTACGACAGCCAAATTAATCCCATTTGCCGCATACACGCAGAATCTTGACAGGGAAACGCTACACAGAGAAATTCATCCGACACAATCCAACGCGCCAAACCACAACAGAGAACACTTTAAAAGTCTTTCCGAGCCAAGAGTTCACAATCCAGTTTACCAGTTTACCCCTCTCGTCGTGCGATGGGTGGAATTTAAGCTTAGATCTGCACACGACCGATAGATAAAAGGGGTGAAATTTTATCGATTTTCCCGACTACAACTCCGGCAGCCAGCGCCAACGTGAGTACAGCCAGCGCACAACGAACGAGAAGAGTATCAACATCATCAGCGGCAGGACTGCTGGAAGGAGTGAAACCACGCGTTCATGAGCCTGCTCCCTTCGTCGGCGTTTCCCGGTCGCCTACCGGTTCAGCGTGCCTGCCTCGATGTGGCCGCACTCTTTAAACTAGATTGGTGCCGGCTTTTTCCCGGCGCTCTGGAGATGAGATGCTTGCTCTCTTCGTCCTTGTTTAGACTGGTTAAAAAACTTGACATGAAACTCGTAGCATGGGATATGAAAAAAAGCTGGAAGGAAATTGCCCCTTTGATTGAGCTGAACAGGAAACTAAGAGACGTAAAATTATCAACGATTCAGTATACTGGGACGCGGGTTTCAGAAGCATGTCAAGGATTAACCTAAATCCTAAACGGTGATAATAAAATACGGTTCCCATCCTTCATGGCTGATCTTGTCATTTTACGTAAGGCTGAGTATTTAAGAAGGTTTAATTTTGATGTCCGAAATTGCTTTGTGGAGAATATCGTCAGATAATTTAAGGGAGTGTATTATGACCCACTCAATATATTATGTATGTTAAAAGGCCGTATTATTTTTTGGCCATTTTTTGACTTCAATATTAAACTCCAATTTTCTAGATGAAAATTCAACATTGGCCATATAAAGGGTGTTCCGATTAAAATTTGGTCAAACAGTAATGTGTGAGTCGATCAAAGTTTTTCTTATTAAGTCAAATTCTTTTACCTTTTCAAGTTCAGTTAATACAGAATACAGGAGAAATATTCAGCTAAACTTCCTTTTTTACCGAATGCGAATTGCCAAGTCTTTCGTTTAACACCTGCCATAAGATTTTGTAAAGTCTCCTTGTCCACTTTATTCGCAGCAGAACGCTAGTTTGCCTCGAACTGTTTCTCGCTCAAAACCACTTTTGAGTCTTCTTAAGGTTCCGCTTGACGATGTCCCAATATTGTTTGATTGGACGGAGCTCTGGCGTGTTGGGAGTGTCTTTGGGCACCACTTGAACGTTGTTGGCAGCATACCACTCCATGGCCTTTATCCGTAATGGCAAGATGCCAAATCTGGCCAAAGTAGAACGGAACAATTGTGTCGCTTCAGGATAGGCAGTAGACGTTTTTGTAGGCATTCGCTCAGATGAGTTTCATGGTTGACGGTTCCGGTCGCAATGTAAACGTTGCTCTTCAAGCCACAGGTACAGATGGGCTGCCATACCAGATATTTCTTCGCGAGCTTTGACAGTTTAATGTGCTTGAAAATATCTGCCACCTTTCCCCGTCCGGTTGCCGTATAAAATTCCTGTCCAGGAAGCTGTTAACAGTCTGCCTTGACGTAAGTTTCATCGTCCTGTACTACGCAATCAAACTTCATCAGCATCGTCGTGTACGACTTTCGCGATCGTGCTTTGGCCGACGTGGTTTGTTTGTCGTCGCGATTTGGAGTCACCACTTTCTTGTAAGTGGACAGTCCAGCTCGTTTTTAGCTCTATCTACAGTTGAAGGCGCCACTCCCAGTTTCTTTGCGACATCTCGGGCAGAGTGGTTAGAATTCCGTTCTAAACAGCGGGCAACTCTTTTTGTCGTCGCTATGGCCTCCGGTATCCGATTTCCCCCCGATCCAGTTTTCCTGGCTGTCGACAAACGTTCACCGAACACTTTTCATACGTTGGTAACAGTTGATTTAGCCACATTCAACAATTTCGCCAACTTAGCGTGAGATTAGTTTGGATTTTCGCCATGCACGTGCAAAATTTTGATGCGTTGCTTCTCTTCCTTCGACGACATTTTGATAACTGAAGTGGTAATCACAAAATCAAAATAGAGGCATGATGCTACACGCACACAGCTTCCAAATGAGGGGTGTGCAAAAATTGTTAATGCACGGTGAAAGAATGCGTCAAGTTTAAGTCAACCAAATTTTGATCGAAACACCTTTTAGTTCCGATGTGATTCCGAGATGAGGTGGGGTAGGTTATTTTTCGGACGAAGGGTAACTTATCGCAGCTTGCGACGTCATGATTTGGCGAAACAACTTCATTGGAGGACATTGTGAGTATTTTTTGTCACTTTTGCCACATTCAAGCGTATTCCGGAGATCTGATTCTACTAGGGAAATGGCCACTTTTCAATTGATCCTGCAAGCTAGCTTGCAGCCTCTAAAACTTC
Organism: Aedes japonicus; assembly: GCA_034211315.2. Lineage (NCBI taxonomy): Eukaryota > Metazoa > Arthropoda > Insecta > Diptera > Culicidae > Aedes > Aedes japonicus. Next base: position 169,163 of record JASCZW010000438.1, on the reverse strand, counting down.
AATAATTTGCGATCCAAATTCCAACCAGTCTGGCCACATTCCGGGGTATTCCGGATATCCCGATTCCCCCGGGGAAACCCCGGCCACATTTGATCGATTCTGAAACCTAGCTTATCAAATTTCATGATTTTGCGAAACGAGTTCATTGATGTTCTTAGTTGCTTTGATCAGACCCCGGAAAATGTGGTAAGTGGCCACTTTTTGATCGGTGACAAATTTTATGATTTGGCGTATGGAGTTACATGAACAACATTTTCGGCATTCTCGACCCCATGCGTCACATCATGAAGTATTTCGAAAATCTGACCGATGGAGTTTATCGCAACAAGAACACTTTCCTACTGGTCTACTGGTTGTTGTGGGTTGTGCATTGTCTAGTAGTAAGTGCTCAGTTTGGACAACCTTGAGTTGAAGACGATTTTAACTGACACACTCCGGAGGGTACCGGCTACAAAAAAATATCCCGTGACGTCAAATATGACATGTGACGTGTCCATGTCCAATACACCAATACACAAACGTCTTCACAATTCATCAGAAAAATGAGTTGTTTACTGTTGAGTTAGAAGAATGGATACCAGCAGCGATTCGGATACTGAGCTTCCGGCTCAAAAATGGAAAGAAAACAAAAACAGAAGACCGCTTCCGTTTTATGATGATGATGGGAATAATGATGAAAAGAATAAAGAACGAAAGCCGAAAGATAGCATGGCTAGCTTGGCTATGTTCGATGAATGCTGGTTTATTGGAAAGCAACCACACAAGTTTGAATGCTTTGAGGACGGATTTTTCCAATACCAAAGCATCTGCCAGTTCAGTGGCTCGAGGAAAGCTTCGACAGTTTGGGCAGCAGTCGGCATCCAGCTATAAGTAATCTATAGGCGCTGGTTCGTCTGATTATCGAAATTTTCCTCAAAAACTTTAGGAACTAATTTCGCTAACGGGTCATTAGCTTCAATGGGTTGTCGTGTACGAGATCAAATCGTTTGCCTTGTGTACGTGTACTTCTCCAATTTCGATATCTACACGGGAAATTCAAATATTAGGAATACATAATAATACTGCAGAAGATGGCTATTCACAGCGAGTTGATGACGACTTTTTGGATTCCTAAAAAGCCAAACGTGTGCTGTCAACGGACCAGACTAGTGATATCCAAAGAGCCTAATGAGCAGGTGAAACAAGCTGAGGGGGGGGAGTTCGAATCCAAACAGGTCTGAGGAGCTTGAGCGATTCCAAATCTTAAAATTACCTAAATTACTTAAAAATTATATGAAACTGCTTCTATAGGGTCGTGTCAAAGTACTGAGTTAACTTATTTTTTTTATAGTTACCTGCTGTTGCAGATGAGTACAACAAGCATATAGGAGGTCACGGACTAGGCCACGAAAAAAATATAACAATCACAGGGTTACGCGTTGGTCCAAGGCGCTATATAAAAATTTGGTGGAAATAGCTTGATTGTTCGATTTGGTCAGGTTCTGAGCGTTGGCGGAGGCTGTATTCGGTCAATGATGTATTGTAATGCATTAGAATTGAGGAACAATGTGTAGCTTAAGGGTAGGATAAAAATTTGTTACCAGAGGAACCACATATTCGTCATACCGGGCTAGAGCTAGAGGTAATGTCTGAGTCCAAACCGTTAGAAGAGAAATGGAGCATCACTTAACCTTATTAGAGTAGATGCTCCCAACGACCATTTTTTAAATATTTTATTGTTCTATAAGCCTAACAGGGCATTCTGTTTAACTATTCTCTGCGACTGTTCATTTCCCTTTTCCTTTGATATCTACTGAAGGCTACATGGGCTCCCCGTTTCTTCTTAAGGTTGATACCAAATCCTTCCTATCTCCAACGGTTACATGGGCGTGAGCGATTGAGCAGTGTCTTCGTGGAAATTATTGCATGAATAAAACGTATCCATAACTGGTTCCGTTTCATGGTGGCATGCACTCCCTTTAACGAATTATTACTCATCGTAGCTCCATCGACAAGGTGTGTAAACATTAATGCTAAAAATTCGACTGCATGTGTTTGTTTCTGGACACGGAATTTTACATGGGAAAATTTTGAACCCGCGATTATTCAAAAAGCATTTGAACCATTTAAAGAAGTACCTAACATTAAATTATTTTTATAACAGCGTGTATCAGACTTTCTCACAGATTTTCATTTTAATTTTTCACGTATTCTCCTTCATTATACAAGATATACAACAGTTTCCTTCGAAGATATACTGATTATCCGTTGCAATTCTTTTTTACGGCTGGCTCACAGGCCCGGACACCAACCCCCTACTTTCCGGAGGACCATAGTGCACAGTTGAGCTTAGAGTTCTTTCCTGACACTCGGACGTCGATCAGCCGCCCCTAACATGGGGGACAGACGCTGTTGTGAGCGGCTCCTCCTAGAGAACAGACGCTCAGGTTTGGCAGAAGCAACCCCCCCCTTCCCCGTCAGCCCACGACGAAAGTTCCCACCGGGGTTGTTTACCCGATCCTCCCTAAGGTTGCTCGAAGCCCAGCCGGCACCGCGGGGATGTAGGGATAAGAGTTACTGAACAAGAGGCTAAGGACCACTAAATAGGGTCTATTTTAAACCTGCAGGTACGTGAAGTACCAGTGGTATGCATTGTTCAGTCATTTACCAATCGAAGATATGCATTTTTTTTTCAAAACTTTCAAAACGTAACTGATCTTAGGAATGATCCAATCGACACAACAACCCAAAAAAATAACAAGATCACAAATAGTCGCTTGATGCACCGTTATTAAAAGTTTGGTTAAATCTGAGAAGGCCGAATACTAGTTTACACCTTTTATTGATCACGTTGTATAGAACAACCCATGACCAGTAGGCTGTGCTTTTGTACGTAAATTACGTTTTCTTTCTCCATCATAATTATTTATTTTTTAAGAATATTGAGAAATTATCGTGTTTTCGATATTATCTGGGATTTCACTTATTGGCAACGTGTAAAGTGATAGAAATTGTTTAGAATAAAAATAAATTGAATCCCGACTATCCCAACATGAGTTGCTAGATCTGCAGAAAATGTATCACTATCTTGATCCCGGATTAAACCTGCTTTCAATGGTCACTTGAAGGATTGATTTAAACAGATTTCTTAATAGTAGTTGCTCACAATCATGATCAAAACACTCACCCTTCTCTCGATAATGAGACGAAAAATAAGAATATAATTGGTACCAACTATATAGGTATATTTCTCGAGTAATTCATGATTAGGGCCTAAAAGCCATTTGTAAACAATGACTTTAAACGTTAATCTCTCACGAATCACGAGAATCCTACTATATCAAGCTACTCCATATGATAGAACTAACATTCTTCTACCAGATGCTGCTTTCATTTCACGAGAGTTATGGAAGACTAAAGAGAAATCGACATTTAAGTTATTGTTTACAAATGGCTGTTAGGCCCTTAACATGAATTACTCGAGATTTGATGTTTTATCAATGACACTTAGAGAATAAACAACAACGGAGGAATTTTCAAGCAAATGAAAAGTGCACTTTCTGTCGTTTCCCCAAATTATTTGATATCAGGTACTTGTAGATTGTGTCTTACCTTCGTTTAAGAGTGAATTGCGGCAATACCCGCCAGTATCACACCTCTTCAGTGCCTTTAAATAAACGTACTACCACGTGACAATTTTTAAAGAAAGCAGAATGTGATACTATTACTGCTGATCATGTGCTTGGTCTCCCATGACGGCCTTTTGCATGAGATAAACCCTACGACAAGGTGATGACCATGACTTTCCATGCTTTATCGTCTATACACGGACTCAGTGCCGTAAACCAATCATGCAGAAAGCCCTCAAATCAGAACATATGTTAAAAAGAAGATTAATTCTTGTCATTTGGTCCTATCCAGAGATTTTCAGGGTGTCTGGGTGCTACATCACAAATCTGATACGATATTCTTAATACATCTGATGTAATATAATGATCCAAAACAAGAGCAACAGAGCTTATGTTATGGGCCCAATACCAAACTCTACACATACGGACAGATTTAGAAAGCCGGATGGACCAAGTCAGTGCTGACTTGGACCTCAAATTCCATGATGATTCAAAATCAAGTTCAATGGTGGTCAAAGTTAGTGTCAAGGTCTAGAACATCGAGCCTCCGGAGATTCGTCGGGTCACCGGATACCCTATATGAACTAGGAAGTGACTAACAACGTGATTCCGTAGGAATCAGATGCCACCATAGGTCGACTAATTACTACATCACACAGGATAATTCCCGAAATACGAACTAGTCTATTCCACGCTCGCCAGGGTGCCAATGATTGCGGTACGGTCGTGAAATTGCAGCATAATGAGAGGAGCGGAGCAATGTGCCGGAACGTGTCGACGTTTGTAGCACATATCAACATTAAACCGGAACACTGAACTGTCGCTCTGTCTCTTTCGGTGTACTGTGGTATAACTAGGTATACGGTATACCCTTCGAGGTAATGTGCGCTTTATTTCGGCCGTGCTGTCGACTAACTCCGATCATGTGTCACCCGCCATGCGGGAAAAATGAGAGAATCTGGTTTCCGTCAGGGCAGGAGAAATAAGAGAGCCACAACAGAGTACGCGGCGCGACCCCCACGCTGTTCAATGCCGGATTGCCGGGTGCTCGAGTTGTCCTTTTCTCTGTGTGTATGATGTTTGTTGGGATGCTTTGTGAAGGCGAAGGGTGTATACGTGTGTTTGCGATATCCGTTTAGTCTCGCTGTCGTTGAATGGCAGCTCACAGGTTAGGGAGAACGGAATAATCAAGTGTGTATTTAGTAGGGATGTAATTGTTATTGCAATAAACTTCCTAATAGTCACATAAAGCGTTCGTAAATCGCATTGGAAAGGGGGACAACATATGCAACATGATTGAAGATAGCAGGTTTGTAGGAAAGTGCATGGATGTAGGTCTGCTTGAGCATGCGGAAAAAATACACAACGAAATAAACATGTTTTGGATCGTCAGCACTGATGTTCTCCAAATATTAAACGAAGTAAAACAAAGATGAAGAAGGCAACTTTGCGAAAAGTTTGACGATGCTGCTACTTTCGGCATGAGAAAATGCATGCTCTGGAGAGATTGCGAAATTTGATTTTCAACATAGTTTGATCGTACAAGTAGAAAACTTTTCAGATTAAATTCTGCATAATCTTGTGCCTTTATTAAGTTTGACGCTTGATGCATGTGCGAGTGTGTGTATGGGTGTGACTGGAGGTAGAGAATTAGTGCAGAGGAACTGTATTTTTCGACTGCTGCTGGTGGAAACTTTGTTCCTGTCATATTGTATATTTTCAGAACTGCGTTCGGAACTGTGCGTTGGTAAAAACTTTTTCTGCAATCATGCTTAGAACTTTCGAATGCATAATGAGAAAATTAATTTTACCAAGATCAAATCAAAAAAGGATAGTGAAAGAAGGATAGATATTTTCTAATAATTTGGTTCTTTGCTTCAAAGAGGATCAGTATTTTTTACCACAAAATTCGTCCACCTATCCGAGAATAACACTGGCATGAGAGTAACATATTTATAAATTGCTTACTTTTCTCTTCTCTAGATCATCCATGAGATTTTAGGCAACATTTAAATCGAGTGTTTATGCATTGACCCATTATTTTAATAATTCTTGATCTGTTTTTATTGTCTCAGGATGTTTGCGTAGTTCCAATATTGGCCGATTGTTCTCAACTCTGGGTTGTTTGGAGGATTATTTTGCTTATGGCATTCCAGCACCTGTTTTGATGGACCCCAGCAACGGAAGGAGGCATTTTTGTAGACATTTCTTTACGAACAATTGGCTTCTCATGGTTGAAATTGTCACGAATGGAGCACTTCGCGTCCCGCACGTACAAGTCATTTGCCCACCATAAGTTTCTTGAAAAATTTCGATATATTTTGCTTCTGTTTCGAACTTGTCTCTTGCAGTGTAAAAATCATGAGGTCCGCTTTACGATTTCTTTTTACGTGAACATTTGCGTATAAACCTTCCGTGCCCGTCATTTTGCTGCCACATTCTGCTGGTCCTTAGGCTTCGGTGTCTTTTGGACTTAAAACGCACGTAGTCCAGCCCGAATCTTGACCTTTTGCACAAAACTTTTGGTCAAGGTTAGCAAGGTTAGGTCAAGCTTCCGAACAGAGGCGTTTGTTTTGCACCTGAAAGCTTCAACTGCTCGTTTGTCGACTAGCGCTGTTGCGAGGATATTTTTGTACACTTTCTTTTTATTCGATCGATGGTCAAACGTGATCTGTGATGTCCCGCATGTAGTTGTTATCGATATGATATGGATAAGTAAAATTTCCAAACAATGCACCTAATAAATATTATTAATAGTTTTTTGTATTATATTTATAATTAGATAGATCTCACCAATGCCTGCATTACACCATTGGTGAGATCTATCTGATTTTAAATATACTACAAATAATATTTAATATTTAATAGGTGCCTTGGAAATTTTACTTATTCAAATAATATCGGTGATAATTACACGCGGGACTCATCGAATATGAAAGTAACCTCGGAATGGCCGTGACTCTCCAGACATTCTGAAATGGGTTGCTGGATCTGCAGTAGAACTATCACTTTCTAGCTCCCGGATTAAATCTACTTCCAATGGTCACTTGAACGATTGATGTAAACTGATTTCTTCCATAGTAACATTGCCGGCCAGTGGGTGTTAGATTTAGGGAACGCCAATTAATTATGTCACGAAAAAAGTGCCTTTTTAAACCTCCCCCTTGTCACATTTTTTGTATGGACCTTCGACTTTTTTTTTGTATAGACCGTCACGTTTCCCGAATTTCAGTGTAGTATTCAGATTATTTATGCTTACTGTATTACACTGTATAGCATTTGGAGTAACACAGATGAATCCAAAAAAGATATGCCATTATTTTAAAATTACTGTGAGATGCTTCATAGATTATTCTGGAATGCTTTCAAAATTGACCAAGAATACGGACCTGTTACCTGTTACTTAGATGCTGATGGGAATGTTCTGAGATTCCTAGACCATTTTTTAAGGATGCTTCCAGAGTAGCTGCGAGATGCTTCTAGAATAGTTATGCTCGCAGGACTATTCTATGATGCATATGCATCCAGGGCGTGTGAAGCTAACTGAATAGTTCTGGGGAGATTTTAGAGTAGGTTTGGAATGCTTCCAGAGTCCCTGCCCTTCGGTTCAGAAAGGGGTATGGATGCGTTCTGCCGAGTTGGTCGTGGTAGATTTCATGTATGATTAGGTTGTCAATTTCATGTATGAAATTGAGTAAACCAGTGGAATCTCATCGGGAATGATCTCCCAAGTAACGGGCCCAAGCCACGGGAAGTCAATTTGGTTTTATTATGGCAGTAAGAGGTGCCAATAGGTTTCAAACTTTAGTCAGGTTTATGAGAACATACACAGCTTCTTTACAACGACTTTAAAACCCTGTCTTCTAAAATTCCTTTTACTTCTATCAAAGGTTTTATTTTGACTTTATGAACTCGCAAAATACTGTTTTGAGATGCCGTTTTAGGACTCATTCAAATTATCTTATTATGGTCAGTTGAAAAAGCATTTTAAAATCATTTTGCCTCCAGTAAATGCATTAAACGGCAAAATGGCATTGAGGAAAGCCCCCAAATGATCAAATAGTTTTAGAGTAGCCATTGCGAAGATAAATTGGCTTTTTGGTAAAACTGTGATTTCTTCCAATTGCTATATTGAAATATATGAAATAATTAAAATGTGGAAAAATAAATACACCAAATTTTAGATGTAAAGCAAATGAATTGTAGATCAGAGACCAATTTTGGCATTCTTTTAGATAATCTTATTGAACTCCATAAATTTTCAGGAAATTCATGATTTATTTATCGAATATACTTATTTCAATTTTGTTTGTGTGGTTGTAAACTCGCATTATCTCGGAGTTTGCGGATCTTATCGGGTAAATATTCACCCTAAAATTAAATGCGCATATGATTTGGAGCATGGTAAGCTTTAAGAAAAATTCAATTTGTTTTGGATATTTTGCTATCAAACGAAATTTCCCGCAACACTAGAACCCTTTTCTTTGATATTATTTACTGTTAAACAAATGAGAAGAGCAGAGAATCGAACAAAGCAGAACAACAAAAACCAATCACGAAGTTTGACAGCTGTGGCCATTTGGCCCTATGGTGGTTTTGATGGCAGCCAAAAGGTTTTCTGAAGGTTCTCAAGTGGTCATAACATCCTTCACTGAATCTGGAACCTGTTAGCTTTTAAGCTCAATCCAGGACTAAAATAACCAAGATTCATGGAATAAATAAAATAAACTTAAAACGCAACCAGTAAAATTCAAAATTTGTACGTTTATTTGTATCATTAATATGTTGCAAATAAACATAATATGATTTTAATATCAAGCATCGATGTCACTTGGTTTTAAACAAAGAATATGTTCGAAAGAATGCAAGTTTATGTTTGCGGCCAAAATGAACTAATTATATGTTTGGATTTACCTGGAATATGTTTGCTATGACGGTATTTTTCTGAAGAGTGGTATGAATATCCGTTTTGTAGAGAGAAAAAAAATGTCTACGTAGACTTTTGGTATATCCCACCCTCCCCCTTCGTAGACAAACGAAGACTTTATCGAAACCCCTCCGCCCCCCTTAATTGTCTCCGTGGTTTATGAATAGCCACCAATTACTTGTGCTTTCTCTTCTTTTTCCTGGTCTCTTCTCTATCCTATGACCGCGAGCAATACCAGATGACATCGTGCATAGGCCGTAGACCAACATAGTCAGCTCTTAAAAAACTGAAACATCGAGACGCGCAGAGCTCTAACCAATTTAATTTTCAGCCATATTTTCTAACAAAAGGTATCAACTGACTACTACAAAATATACTAAATATCCATGACATAATATATAACGGCGAAAAGGAGGGGCTATCAGGACACCCAAGGAAAACGATTTAGATAGGGAGCACGGGACTGCCTCCCCCCTATTGTTAACATTTCGCGGAACGGTTTATTGGGTTTATTCTGTCAATCGAGGGCTCGATTCTAGTGCTGTGAGTGTGAACTTGCTATTGGAAGGAGATTCTCTTCCCTATATTCGCGGGTTTCGCGTATGTGTCACATATGGCTTGACAACTTTCCCCAAAACTTCCGTTGTTATTATACGGCATTCACTTTAACGCCTTTTTCGATGAAAACCAGTGGAAATTTGCCTCGCTTGCAAATTCCTCCCCAAACCATCACTGACTCTTTGGAACAGTTCTCGAAGAGTCGAAGAGAGAACCCACAATCTGTCGTTCTGGACACAGTTGGATTGTTGCAAGACGAATAACTTTTCGTCGGAAAAGATAAATTCTTCTCCACCATGCCGCGACAAAAGCAGTCTAGCTCTTTCGAGTCGTTTCTGCTTGGAAGGTTCCGAAACTCCGTGAACCTCACGTTTCTAGAAAGCTTGGAATCCGAGGTCATTTGCAGTATATTGTGCATTAACGATCTCGCAACATTTAAATCTGCGGCCATTTTACGTAGCGCTGTGATTTTCGTCAAATCCGTTCCCTGACCACTTCAACAACTCGTGCAGTCCACACCGTACGAGTACGACCGGAGCACGATTACTATTCGAACGAGTTTTAACGAAATTTGATGGCTATCTATATAAATAAAAATGAGTTGGGGCTTCCTTTGTCACGATTTAACTCGCGAGCGGAAGGACCGATCGGCGTGTAATTTTGTATGCAGAGATTTTTAAGGCCGGAGAATAATCTTATGATGGTTTGAGACCCCTCCCTTCACTGGAAAGGGGGGCTCCCATACAAATGAAACACAAATTTCTACACCACTCGAGAACTAATCAAGCAAAAGAAAAAAAAATAGCATGTGTGAGTTTTTGAAGGCAAAAAAGGTTTTTATGGTAGCTTGAGAACTCTCCCCGTCATAAAAGGGGGGGCTCCCATACAAATAAAACACAATATTCTGCATAACTCGGGAACTAATCAAGAAAACGGAACGAAATTTAGCATGTGGTGGTTTTTTAAGACAAAAAATGTTTCTATGTTGGTTTGAGACCCCTTCCCATCCTAAAGGGGAGGGGGGGGAGGGGCTCGATACAAATGAAATACACTATTCTGCATGACTCGAGAACTAATTAAGCAAATGGAACCAAATATAGTATGTGGTGGTTTTTGAAGACAAAAAATTGTTCTATGTTGATTTGAGACCCTCCCCTTTCTGAAAGGGGGGACCTATTCAAATGAAACGCAAATCCTTGCATAACTCGAGAACTAATAAGAGAAATGGAACCAAATTTCACATGTGGAAGTTTTTGAAGGAGGGAAATGTTTCTATGGTGATTTGAGACTCTTCCGTCATATGAGGAGGAACGGGGGAGGGGGTGCTCTCAAACGAATGGAACCCAAATTTTTGCATAACTCGAGAAATAATCAAGCAAATGGAACCAAATTTGGAATGGACGAGTTTCTTAAGGCATGAAATGTTTTTATGGTGGTTCAAAGCCCCTCCTCCCTCTAAAAAGGGGACTCTCATACAAATTTCAACCAAACATGAGAACTATCCCTACTGCTATGCAAATTTGTATGCAGGGGTTTTTGGGTCCGGGAAAGGATCTTATTATAGTTCGACACCCCTTCCGCCTTTAGAAAGGGGGGCTCCCATGCAAATGAAAAACTATTTTCTGAATAACTCAAGAACTAATCAAACAAATGGAACTAAATATGGCATGTGGAGATTTTGTAGGCAAGAAATGTTTCTACGGTGGTTTGAGACCGCAAGCAAAAAAAAACACATTTAGCATGTGTGAGGTTTTAAAGGCAAGAAAGGTTTCTATGATGGTTTCAGATTCCTCTTCGCCCTGAAAGGGGCGGCTCCTATACAAATGAAATACAATATTCTGTATAACTCGAGAACTAATCTAGCAAATTGAACCAAATCTGGCATGTGGAGGTTTTTGTAGATGAATACTGTTTCAATGCTAATTTGAGACCCCTCCCTTTTCTGAAGGTGGGGGGGGGGGGCTCCCATACAAATGAAACACAAATTTATGCATAACTCGATAACTAATCAAGAAAATGGAACCAAATTTGGCTGTGGAGGTTTTTGAAGGAGAGAAATGTTTTTATGGTCATTGAGACTCTTCCGCCTTCTGAAGAGTGGGGGGGCTCTCAAATAAATGAAACGCAAATTTCTGCATAATTCGAGAACTATTAAAGCAAATGGAATCAAATTTGGCATGTGGATTTTTTTGAAGGTCAGACATATTTCTATGGTGATTTGAGACCCCCTCTGAAAGGGGGGGGGGCGGTCTCTTATACAAATGAAACGCAATTTTCTGCATAACTCGAGAACTATTCAAGTAAATGAAACCACATTTGGCATGTGGGGGTTATTGAAACAGGATTTTTATTTATATTAAAATGGATTTCTGTCTGACCGATCGGAGTGAAAATATGTATGCAGGTATTTTTGGGGCTGGGGAAGGTTCTTATGATTGTTTGAGACCGCTTCCCCCTTCCGGCTTGCATACAAATGAAACACAAATTTCTGCATAGCTTGAGAACTAATCAAGCAAATGGAATCAAAAATGGTATGCGGGGTTTTTTGAATGCAAGAAATGTTTCTATGGTGAATTCAAACACAAATTTCAACCAATCCTGACAATTATCCAGGTAACTAAGCCACAAACTGTGTATTGTCTGGGTAAGAAGAATGTTCTGATAGAAGTTTGAACTCCTTATTACTCAAAAAAAAAAAAACTCATTAAAAAAAAGCGTCAGGTCTATGTAATGTTCATTCATTTAGTTGCAGGCGTAGCAACGCTCGCACCGGGATCAGCTATGTCAAAATGGATTATAAAAAAATCCCCGGACGAAAATTGGCAACTGGTCGTGGAGATGCCCCTTCCAGGTATAAATTTGATTTTGCTGATAAGTTTGCTAGGAAACTAATGAATTGGCAAGTAATCTGCAGTTGTGGCCTTAAAACCAAGGTTTTAATCACATCTCACACAATGACGTCGAAGGTTTACATTAAAGAGTGTCTGAGTGTATTTCACCCTTCATTCGGCAACACAAGACCAACGTTATGTTTTGGCCGGATCTAGCCAGCTGCCACTACTCTAAGGAGGTATTAGAATGATATGCTGCAAACAATGTTAATTTCGTCGCCAATGAGATTAATCCTCCGAATTGCCCCGAGTTCAAACTGATCGAAAAATATTGGGCAATTGTCAAGCGAAAACTTCGAGGATGCGATGAAGAAGTGAGAAATGCACAACAAATGCGTTTAAATTGGAATAAGTTCGCCGGTACAGTGTCACCAGCGACTGTGCAGATCATGATGGCATTGCCAGATCAGCTGTTATTACACAGAGAACCTACAGATGATGCTTGGGACTAACATACATCTTCAATGTGTAAAAACTGGAGATCCCAAACTAAAGCAATACCGGCGCCGGCCCCGTCCGAATGCAGGTCAAATAAGGTAAGGGTAGGAATATGTTGACATGATACTCGCTTTATTGGAAGCCGCGGAATCCACTGCACTTCCACGAGAAATCACTGGGATTTTGGATAGCTGGATTAGGTAGCAGCAGGGTTCGTTTTGGTTAACGATAAGCTGTTAAGTTAAATATTTCAAAATTAGGAGTGATTTCCAATTTGAACCGATTTAAACCAACAGTAAGGATGCTATTGGGGCCACTCACAAAGTGTGATTGTGGTTTTTCATTGGGAAAACAACGTGATTTTAAATAATGCTAAAATGTCGATTTTGACCGGTTTAAACCAACAGTAAGGATGCCATTGGGGCCACTCACAAAATATTACTGTATGTTATTGCTATCGGAAGGGTTGGCTAAATTTATCTCATAATAATCAATTTCTGCAGCGGAAATAAGTTTCTGGAAGCAGGAAGTAAATTTCACCGACCTCCCTTGAACTACTTTATTGAAAAATATTCAACTTCCCAGGGAAACTGATATGAACACTCTCGTAAACATATCCTTACGCTCACTTAAATGGCAAAGTTTTCTTGCATTTTTTACCGTTTCAGCCCCATCCTTGAGGATTCATCCAGCCAAAGAGAAGACGATCCAACTTTAAACACCTTCCACCATGTGAACAGCTACCCACACACTTGGGAACGGTTCCTCGTCACGGCCGTACCAGGGACAAACCAGCGATCTGGAAAACTTCCAGGCTCAACGTTATGCTAAAGATCGTTTCGTCCTCCCCCTTCCTCGGCGAAACCGTTCAAGACAGCTGACTGTAAAGGACTAAACTTGGAAAGCAGTTTAAACCTCTGAGCTTCCGCCGTAAACCCGCTTGCCTGTTCCTGTGTCTGGCGGTAGGATTTCTCCTGCGCCGGAAAGTTTCCTTCAACTTTTTTCTCTCTCTTTATTTTACCGAGTTGTTTTCAGTCAACTTTTCCCACCGGCTTCCGTCGTCCACGTCCCTCCTTTTCTCACGCGCGTCGCCGGAAAAGTTTTCCTTTCGCACCCAAAACTTCCAGTTTTCAGAAAGTTCGTATAGTGCTTCGTTCGTAACCGCTCAGCAACAGCGCTGGTAGGATTTCTCATCTTTCCCGCTAACGGGGTGAATTCAACTTTGTCAAACTCCTTCTTCTCGACGCTTCTTGTTCTTGTTCTCGCTTTTTGCAAACTTTCATACTTTGGGATAAACTTTGCGCCGCTAACTTTACTCTTCTTGGTGATGATATAACTTTTTCCGCTCTTCGCTGACCCCCACTCCCCCTGAGCTACTGCTGTTGAAGCAAAGTTTTTATTCGCATTCAAGTTTTCTGGTGCCGTTGATTCTGGACGGGGCGAACGAGGCGTCTGAGTTTGGCGAAGAATTTTCTAATCAATCTGCTGCGATAAGAAAATTAAAGAAGTTAATGGGGATCTTTTTTCATTATGTATTTATGAATTAATTTTTGAAGGGAGTGGGTGAGGAATGTCACCCTTATCTTTAGCTGGGTCTTGAAGGTGTCGGAGATGCTTTAATATAAAATTATCTGAATTAGTCCAGTGTCCGGCAGAACTCGGAGAACTGATATTGTTTTCCTACAGTTTTATTCTCACAGATACGCCCATTTCAAAAAGTACTCCAGGGATATTTGCATACAATCTTAATAATAACAACGTCATCGAAGCAAAGGCACTTCTCGAGCTGCTCTAAAATTAGGAGTACCGTCAATCATCTCTCATCGCCGGTTGAGGTTCTTCCATCGATGGGTCGGTCTTTACCTTCCTACACTCCAGAAAGGGCTTCCTCCTCCGCCGTTGCTTTTCTTAGGAGAGTAGCCACCCATAAGTTAATTTCCCGGAAGCGAAAAAAAATCAGCACCAGCAAAAATCTTCTTCGCTTCTCGGTCGCTGTAAGATTGAATTCTTTCTGCTTGTGCTCCGCAGCCTCGACCATCAATTAACGTGAAAGCTTTCTACTTCCAATGAGTTGCTATTTATAGTATTCCCGTGAGTTGTTAGCTGGTGCTCTTCTCGGGATGTTAGAATCCAGCCGGAGACTTTTGAACCATCAGATTGGCATACCTAGGAACTAGGGTAGATGCTAGGCAAGACAAGACGCGACGCGCATGTAAATGAGTTTCATAATAACTTTTGCCTTTTCAGCAAATGGAATGTAATTATGTTAGTTTATGCTTGTTTCAAACTTGAAAGATGGTCCCGTTGTAACAACCTTAGTTTCCGAGTTGCGATGCAACGAGGATTAGTTCGGGAAAATATGTGTATGTGTGATGCTCTTTAATGCTCCTTCGTATCCAAATGGGCGAGAAGGACGCAACATTACGGGGGTAAAAAGTCACCATTATTTCTCATATAGAGAGGGAGAGAATGTTATTCATGAACCGAAAGCAAGCGATACAACAGAGGCACTGCACGGTTGTGTTGCTATATTAAATATTCAAAAGAGACCAAAGCGATGCGAGAGAACACAACTGGATGGCATTTTATACTAATGGAACCTGGCACCGGTATCTGCTGGAACGATTTGGTTTTAGGGGTAAAGGATAGCCTGGTGAGGTGTGGCGCATCCCATTCCTTGCGGATCAAACTGCGTTACATCACTTTTCAGGTGGATCTACAAAGTCAGACAAAGGTTCCGGGGTGTTGTGCGGGGGAGTGAGGTAGAGTCAGAGTAGACTGACACGACCATTGCCGTTGCCAGCCAGAGAGCATACGAGATGAAAGGTACGGAGAAGCTTAACGTAAAATTCATGAGCGCTTCATTTTATCTTCGACATTCCTGCACGTGCTCAGTGGGTGAGGTGTTTTATGTGGGAGTGGGTGGGGTGGGTTGCGATGAGGTGAACAAGGCTGCAGAAGCTTTAAAAACTTTCCGATGTTATTCGAACAATGGCTGGTGGAATTAAAGTTGAGTTGGGTGGAATTTTACATGATATTCTGATTGAGAAACTCTTTGAGCAGTTATTTTTGGTGCGGCGCTTGGGAATGGCTTTGAAGAGAATTTCCGAGATATAGGTAAAATGATGGTTAAATATAGGCCAAAAGACCTGTTCGTGTTAACTGTAAATATATCAAGGCAGAACGGTGGAATTTCACCAGTTGCAACACGGTACAACTTTGTATGGTCATGACATTCAACCAGAAACATTCATTGAATTAGATTACCGTAAAATTACTACATGCTTATACATCAAGTTTGTTAATGTTGATTTCAGTTATGCGGATTTTTTATTATAAAATACTAACTTCATCATGAGCATGTCTGACCGCCCACACTTATTACTCAATAATGACCGATAGCGAATTTTAGACTATTATGCATTCCAAGTATGGCAACTGATTTCAAACAACAGTGAGGATGCTGTTGTGGTCACACAGAAGCGTGTGAAGTTAATTTAAGTAGAAAATCAAATTAAATTAAAATTTTGAATTAGGCCCACGCACAAGTGTTTTTGGTTTATTCAAGAGGAATGCAACAATGTCAAATTATCAAGTATGAGAATCGACTGAATTCAGCGGGATGGGTGCTGCTGAGGCAACGCAACAGTTTGTGGTTTAATAACTAACAAACAAAATCACTTCAACATCCGGATACACAGAAAAAATAATGAATTTTAACCGGCGCGTAAAATTTCACCTCGTTTAATTCAATGCCAAAGTAGGCGTAAACAGCGAAATTGCTTGCAATCATCCATACGCCATATAACATTGTTTGCAAACTTGCATGCGATGGGCTAGATTCAGGCATTATCTTGCTTAAATTTACATGAAATATTCCATTATTTTCTGCCAAATCTAGCATTCCCTTTATGTGCATTAGATAACGCAGAAAATTTAATGTTTCTTTTTATCTGTGTATCGGAATAGATTTTAACCAAACTATGGGTGCTGTTGGGGACACTTACAGGTATATGGTTTATTAGAGCCACACAGATAAAAAAAAACATTGAATTTTCTGCGTTATCTAATGCACATAGAGGGAATGCTAGATTTGCCAGAATATAATGGGATATTTCATGTAAATTTAAGCCAGATAACGCCTGAATCCAGCATGTTGTATGAAAGATTGCCAATATTGTTGTATGACACATGAAAAGAAGAAACAATTTCGTTGTTTACGCCTCCTTTAGCTTGGATTTAAACGAGGGGATATTTTACACGCTTGTTAAAATTCATTATTTTTTTCTGTACATACAAAACTAAATAAAATATGTAGTTTCAGAATTTAATTAACCCTACAGTCATAAAGATGTTGGGGTTATGCACAAGTGTGTGTTTGTGTGGTTTATTTGAGTAGAATTAAAAATCAAATTGAAACAACAAGTTTCCGAACCCAATTTATCCAACAGTAGGGATGCTGTTGAGGCCACTCAGAAAGTGTGATAATGGTTTGCTTGATTCTAGATATGGTGGCACGGCGCGTCACCAAATAATACACAAACCGAAATAATCGGTAGCACACTACGCCCAATGACAAAAGACTGCCCAGCAAAGCATCAGCACAATCGCTCATAGCACATGCTCGAAGCAGACTCAAAAAAAAATTCTAGTCTGGACAACATATTTTGGCAACGTTGGGGGTGGATTTAGAAAAAAAAATTAGAGATGTTTTATATCAGGGATATAACCGCGAGATTCTCGAAGGACCGCGTTGGTGTATAGTAATAATGGTATTATTCAAATAATAGATACATACCATAACACATATGGTTGACAATTATTGAACAAGGTAATTTGAGTATTTGGGTACATATGAAGTTGAATAATCTATCAACTCTTAAAATCCAACTCTTTGCAATTATTATGTTTTTTTTATGTTGTTTCTCAATAGCCTCACGCTTCCGTTTGCGAGACTCCGCAACGTACTTCGATTGCCTTTGCTGAGACATTTTATTTTGAGAACGTAGTAGTCAAAGTGGACAAAGAAACTTATCACTCTCTTGTTTCATGCCCACAGAATATCAAAGCATTATTAAAGTAAGGAAGTCCCATAGATCGAAATTCTCACTCAGCTGGGTGAAAACCATGCTCTCTCTCAAGGAGGTTGTCGATGCGTAGCGAACCGTTCACATTTTCATCTCTCCTTTTTCGCCGATAATTCATTATCCTCTCTCTTGCATATGCGAACATATCTCTCTCCAAAATTCAACGAAAATATTTTCTCATGTCACATTTTTCACTGAAAACATGCTACTTAGATCGTATAAAATAATTATCGGCATCTAGGATTCACTGAAAAAGAAACAATTTATCAGCTACTCATGCTCTCCGAAAATTATAAATCGCCGTTGCTTCTCTCGCGAAAACTGCTGCGAGCGTATAATAGTCTCTCGCTTCTCACATTCTCATCTGTTTCTCCAAGCGGGTGAAAAAGGACGTTTCTCTTCTCAAATAGGCGAAAATTTCGGTCTCTGGAAAATCCAATGAAACAATTCAGCGCCAATATTTAATTAGGGCGTATCTACTTTGTATTTGTATTGGTGACCTTTTGTTCAAGAGAAAATAACTACGAAAGCCATTGTTTACAGAAGTAGATTCGCCCTAGTCTTATGTTGGCGCTGAATTATTATTTCACTTTAAACTGTCCCCTCTTATACATTTTGCTTGCTACATTTTGGAGTCACGAAAATGCAGAACGTAGCAAATTCAACAATAGGGGACGGGCCACAATTTAAAAATTAGACACCGGCAACAAAGTAGCCATTTTGAAGAAGAAGAAGAAGAAGACATTTGCTACCCGTTTCCTACGACCGTGTTAGGGAAAACCAATTTTTCAACCTGGTGATATGCAAATTTGTATGGCAGCAAAAGTAGGTCATTTTGAATTGAAATATTAAACTACTCATACTAATGGAACTTCTTTCAAATTTCAATGCGAAAAATTGGTGAGTTTTTCTGATCAAATGGCGGATGAATGAAGTCATTCTGTTTAGTCGAACTAGAGGTCAAAGCGTTCAAAAACCTATCACTTTTGTGTAACGTTCTCTTTTTTTTTAATTTTTGGAATGCCACCCGGTATAGAAAAGAGAAAATAAAATTGGGAGCGTCACGAAAAGTGGTCCACATTAAACTTCAATGTCTCACCATTTTTCGTTAGATTTTCTCAATTTTTGTGTCTATCGATTCGAAATATTCATTACAATTGGTTGCATTAACAAATATTTATAATTAAAGTATTAAAATAATTCAAAGAGTGAAGCCATGTCTTATAATTGTGAAAATTAAAGACTTCAATGAGCAATTCCAGCTAGAAACGCTGAAATATTGATTTTGTCTCGACAGTTTCCGGTTTCAAAGAAATTTTATTCATGTGTATCTAGCCGAGATAACATTTTACATAAAAAAAATCCTAAAATTTCCTGGACTAATTTTCTATAAGTAAAAAAACAAAATTTTCCGTCGGCCTATTTCCTCACATGGTGATAATCACCGACGCCAGGGACGTCGGTGGTGTAGTGGTAAGCGTGACTGCTACTAGCACCCCAGTGGGTCTGGATTCAATCCCAGTCGACGTCGGCGGTTTTTCTGAGGCGAAATAATCTGGTCACGTCTTCCTTCGGAAGGGAAGTAAAGCCGTTGGTCCCGGCTCATAGTCGTGAGTCGTTAGCTAGGGTCCAGGTGGTGGAGCCGTCTCCCTGGCGTCGGTGATTGTCACAATGTGAGGAAATAGGCCGACGGAAAATAAATAAATATATAAAAAAATCTTTTCACATTTGCAAAGCGTAGTCCAGTATTGAAAACAAGGTAACTTTCAATAAGGCTTGAGAACCAATTTGGACCGATTTATACCAATAATAAGGATGCTGTTGGGGCCACTAGCAAAGTTTGATATTGGTTTGCTTGATTCTAGATATAGTGGCACGGCGAATATACCAGCTTATTACGTAAATAATTATGATACACACCACCGAATACCCACACGCGCCGCACCATCACTAGAAAGCAGCTTTCATTCGCGTCACCAAATAATACACAATCGTAGCGCGCTACGCCCGAAAGCAAAAGAGTGCCCATCACAACCGTTCATAGCCGATGCTCGAAGCTGACTCAAGACAACTTTGGAAAACATCTTTTGGCAACATATAGGGGTACATTAAGGAAAAATTAAAATTTGGAGCGTCACGAAAAGTGGTCAGCTTTTGAATTTTAATAACTCATCCATTTCTCGTTAGATTTTCTAAATTTTTGTGTCAATCAATTAAAAATATTCTAACAATAAGTTGAATCATTAAAACAATTAAAAGAAAATACAATAAAATTGTATTTATAATTAAGGCACTAAAAACAATGGACGAAGTCATGTCTTATAATAATGAAATTGATGAATCCAATTGAATTTTTAAGACTGCTTTTAACACAAACTTCACTAACGGGGTGTAACTAAAAATGATAATTTTCATTAAGGGATGTAACAAAAAGCAGCACATTGTGTATAGCAAGGAAATCTAAGTGATGTTTTTTGACAGCACGTCTCTTTACTTGAAAAAACAGGAAGCGTTGTACAGCTTCTTTATCGATTTGGCGAACGCATCTTTTGATTATATTAATCAGTTGTTGCATTCTTTGGCTTTCCAGTTGTGTTTGTATACCTGCGAACTCAAATATCCATAGAAATCTTCAATCGAGCGACACTGGGGAAAATTTGTTGGATTGCGGTTTTTGGTACATACGGGATGCTTTGGCTTTCCAAGAAGGCTTGTGTTTTTCTCGCATAATGCGACGACGCTCTATCCGGCCAAAAAAAAACACGTAATTTCCATCTGCATGATATGTTCGGAGAAATGGAACCAATATTTTCTTCTAACATTGATTTTTGTACCCTTCTTGATCAACAGCTAAACCACTGGAAATTCCTCTCTCAGATATGGCAATGTAAAGCATCACTTTCTACTCAAACTTATATTTCAAGTTCAGAGATGTGATCGATCGTTTCCTGGGTTGTGGGTCTTTTAGAGAAGGAAGTAGCTTTCATCATCCCAAACGAAACATTCACCGGCGTAATTTCGGGTCATCAAGCGGCATCGGGATTTTAATTTTGATATCTGCTGAATGAAGAGAGCACGGAAAAAAATCCGTGCCCGGATCCGTGAACTGCAGTTATGAATTCGAGAACAAGCAAAAATACACCGTGAACTGAATCACGTAATCATGAACTAAATCACGTTTTTAGGTAAAAATCCTGAAAACGTGAACTAGTTCACGGTCCGTTTTCATTTTCGTGAACGCTTTTGTTTCTAAACAACGAAGGCTCATTTTTGAAAATCTCAGAACCTCCTTCCCCTCGTAGACTTTTCTCCATAGTGTTTTGAATTTTTGTATGGAGCGTAGACTTTGGTCAACCCCCCCCCCCTCCCCCTAGCAAAGTCGACGCGGTTTATGAATAGCCGCTTACCGGGAGAAGTTTCCAACTCCATTTGTTACCCGTTTCGATGACCTGGGTAGGGAAACACACATTTAAAACTTGTTCATACGGAGATTTGTATGGGAGCAAAAGTAGGTCATTTTAAAGTAAAACATTGAACAACTTATGCTAATATGCTAATAGCACTTAGTTGTAATTTCAATGCAAACATTTTGTAAGTTTTTTCTGATCAAATGGTGTTTGAATGAAGTCATTGTCATGAGTCAAGAAGTCATAACGAGAGTTATTAGCGTAAAAAACTGTTCACTTTAGCGTAACGCTCTCATTTTTCAAAATTTTGAAATGACACCCCGTCTAGAAAAGAGAAACGTAATCCTACGTTTAAACTATCAACACTTCGATAAGATATAACAAGACGAACAATTTCCAAAAAGAAGTCTGTCCTGAAATAAAGCATTTTAAATAATCCTTTAGGATACAATAGTCGGATTATAACTGATCTTTTTGAACAAATCGGCTTTTTAAAAAACATGCCACATACGAAAGTTCTGCAAAAATGCCTCATTTTCTGACTTTCCTTCACTTCCATTTTTATCATCTAGAATCATTCTGTCCCGTTGATCAAACACCCGCTTACTGGCGGAGGAAAATTTATTCAGTAATTAACAAATGCTACCCGCCATATTTCTTCGCTCAGACACCCGAACAGAAGAATTGAATCAAAACTTTTCCCGAGTAAGAAAATGATAAAACTTTTAGCCTAGAAAACTATTTTCTCTTAATTCAACTTTTCCAACCTTCCCACTTCGTTCGTCGGGAGCGCGCGAACGCTATCTAGCCCAACGCCTTTCCTCTATCGAATGAAAGCAAATCTTCCGACAAGTAGAAAAAAAAAAAAAGGAAGCGCCTTTACAACGCCACCTCATTTTCTCCGAACTTTCGAAAAACCATCCTCCAACAATTTCCAACATCGAACACTGCTCATTCCTTCCCGTCGAGAGCAGTAAACTTTTGCCAGTACGAGAAAATTTGTAATGAGTTTTTAGTTCAGTTGCCAACTTACTTTTACACCCCCGAGCCCATCATCGTTCGGGGGGCGGGGCTCGGAAAGGAATTCTATTTGATGTTGGCAAAAAGTTTGTATTCTCGTTGCTCACAAAGTTATCAGAATGAATATATATTTTATGGCAACAAGAAACTCGAAAAACGAGTGCAAACACTTGCACAACTGTCCTTCTCGTTCGTACAAAAACACAACACAACCGTTTGCTCACTCTCTGTTTCTCGGTTTACAGAGTGTCCGAAAAGTTTTCGTCCTTCGATTTTTTTTTCATCCGAGAAAAAGTTTCCTTTGTTTTTCCAAACAAAATGTGGACCTTTTTCCTCTCATCTTCCTACCCCCTTTCAAACAGCTTTTTATGAAGAGTGAAAATGATTATATCATTTCGAAAATTGAAGCTAAAGTTTAAATCGCAAAAACGTAAGAAACAACCAGTGGAAAAATATTGCATCTCACAAGCCAATCCTCAATCAAAACTACTGACCAGTAACAGAACACCGAAGTACCGAAATCGAATCAAAGTTTCGGTTGGACAAATCATCGGGCTGTGTGTGTTCGTCGGTGGAAGAAAGTTGGTGCCAATTTTCCGTCCTGAATAAATCGATTTTTGCTTTTTCCTACCGGGGGCTAAGTCAACAACAAAAACAAGGAACCATGATTCACCCTTGGGAAAAGTTTCCTTATTAAAGCATCGCTGCTGAACAGCGTAGAAACGGGACCGACCGAGCGACCGACTGACTGTGTCGGTCGGTCGGTCGGTCCAATGGTTTTCGTTTTTGGGGCTGCTGGAAACTTCCTTCCTGCCTACGACCGACGGGAACGGACGGCAGAACATTCAAGAGACGCAACTTTCGGGGGGCTCCGATTTTGCGAACCGACCGACCGGTAAGTGGGATGAATGTGTACCGAGAGGAAAAACGGAAAAGTTTTCCTCTCTCGATAGAGCACCAACACCCACCACACCACTTCGGTTCTCGTATCCGTTGTTACCATTACCGATCCCAGCGGGGCGACACGCAGAGTGAAAGCATGTACGTAAAATGACTCTGGAAGTTGTAATTGTTTTGAGAAAAGTTTGAAAAGTTTTCTTAAAGTTAAATAGTTTGGTCGGAAATTGTTGCACAACTGTTCGGCGTCGTTCTTCCTGGAGCGCTTATTCGGTTCGACTCTCTCGTTCGTTTCCTAGGCACGGCTGGGTTGGGTTCTGTCTTTCTCTCGCTCGCTCTTGATGTTACTTTGTTGGCTCGAGTTGATGGTTGAGGTTATGTTTTGAATGGAGTTTCTGTTACTGTGAAGGACTTTCGAATTGTATTCCGTGGAGGCAACTTTTATACGGTGTTTTTCTATGGCTGTGAAGGACAAATGATCCTTTTTTTCTTTCTTCTGTGAGTTGTTGGATTGCCACGGAAGCCATTTGAAAAACGTGCTGTGTTCTCGCCATAGTTCAAGGATGAGACGATGGAATTTTTCAAGTTGACGAAGCAGATTTTTCTAATTTTCTGTAATTCTTATTTAGTATAAGAAAATACGAACGAAAATACTTTCATGAAAAATAAAAATTTAAAATAACATTTATTTCGTAACAAAAAAACAACGAACTGATTCAAGGATCAAACAGAAGATTTGGTCACTCAGTCAAGGGATTGTGAATGCCATGAACTCAAAAAAAAAAGAAAAGAAAAAAAAGATAGCGAACGACAAACTTATTGTTCAATTGTTGATTGATAAATGATTTGACAATGCGTACTTGAATCATTGTACTTTAAAGTAAAAATAGCGAAAATGATAAAATCTTTAACATTTCTTCGAAAACCACTCATCATATTTTGGACACTCCGTTGGCAGACCTGAGCGGCCATTTTGTTCCACCCCTTAATCTCTGTTTCATCCCGAGTCACCTTTCCACTCTTTTTCAACTTCTGTTTGACAATTGCCCAATATTTCTCAATTCGACGGAATTGAAGGCAGTTTGGTGGGTGAGGGTCCTTTTTGAAGGACCGTTGTCTCGATACCACTGGAGTGGCAACTTGCCGAATCAGATCAGAAATTTACAAATCCTCACAATGTACCGTAGAATACGTTTTGTCCCCTTATTGTACATTTTGGAATCCAGAGTCTTGTTTGTCACGAAAACCTGGGTCCACAGCCCCAAATAACTTACCAGATCAAAGATTGCTTTCTTGCGAATTTATCGGTAAAAATGAATTTGAACTTGCTAGGGACATCTTCTCGCACGAATGGCACGATCCGCAGGAAGTCTGTCCAACTATTTGGCTTCGCCGATGACGTTGGTATCGTAGCACGTAACTTTGAGACGATGG
Source organism: Aedes japonicus (assembly GCA_034211315.2). Lineage (NCBI taxonomy): Eukaryota > Metazoa > Arthropoda > Insecta > Diptera > Culicidae > Aedes > Aedes japonicus. The sequence continues at coordinate 144,896 of JASCZW010000438.1, read as the reverse complement.
CGGAACCGTACATCAGACTTGAGGCTGAAGCTGGTAGGATTGGGCTTGTGATAAATATTAATGAAAACAAAAATACATGAAGGGAAGAGGCTCACGAGAAGACAATGTTACCCTCCTACTACGCGTTCAGATCGCCGGTGATGAAATCGAGGTAGTAGACGAGTTCGTGTATCTGGGCTCATTGGTGACCGCTGATAACGACACCAGCAGAGAGATACAAAGGCGCATTATGGCTGGCAATCGTGTCTTCTTTGGACTCCGAAGGACGCTTAGATCGAACAAAGTTCGCCGAACTACAAAGTTGACCATCTACAAGAAATTAATTAGACCGGTCGACCCAAAACATGGTCATTGCTCGTGGCGGACCAACGCGCGTCTTTGAACGGAAGGTGCTGCGTACGATCAGATGGAAGATGGAACGTGGAGGAGGGGAATTAACTACGAATTGCATCAGTAGCTGGGAGAATCTCCAATCGTACACATCGCTAAAATCGGTCAACTACGATGGGCTGGGCATATCGTAAGAATGTCGGACGACAGCCCTGTTAAAATTGTTCTCGAAAACAAACCGGCGGGTACAAGAAGAAGAGGCGTGCAACGAGCAAGGTCGATCGATCAAGTAGAAGGCGATCTGCTGACTCACCGCAAACAGCGAGGCTCGCGAGGTACAGCCATGGAACGATTACAATGGAGACAACTTCTGTGTACAGCAGAGGCCACACATGAACATTTGTCCAGAAAGCGTTCTTAACACCTTCACCTTAACACCTAATCGTTCTTAACACCTTCAGATGCATCTTCCGATCCTTAGTTCCACTATGACGCTTGCTATGATCCTGCCGATCGATAGTAAGCCACTCACGTGAATATTTGAGATCGCTGCACACGGCAGATATAGCAAATTTCAACGACTTCGCGAAACTGATCACGTTGGATTTTCGAAGTGGGTGTCCCAAATAAAATTTCGGATCATCAGGTTTTAAATTCTTTGCAAAAAAAAATGAATCGTGACGAACTTTTCAGCACTGTTAGAGAAAACATTTCAAAACAAACTACTTTCAAAATATTCCAGATCCGACCTCTAGGATTTCCGTTTCAGTAAAATAAACCGTGCGTCCAGCTATTAAATGACTCAAGCCTTGTGAATAGACCCTACTGTGGTCATGAACCGTTGTTCAGAAGCTCCCCGTAGCCAGAGGTACCATAGGAACCATAGAAAAGATCAGGAAATTAAACCCGGCAGGGCCTTGGTCGTATGCTGACAGGGAAGAGACAGAGGGCTCTTCTCTTCAAAGAAGAGTGCAGCCTATCTGAGCGTCTATTCGCTATGTTAGGGGCGGCTCAAAACAGCGTCTGCTCGCCAGGTTTATGAACGACAGACCATCGTCCTCGTCTCAGTGTGAGTTTTTTTAACAGAGATACGGGGATGTAGATTTGCTAGAAAGAATCGACTACCAGTGTTTCGGCAATAAAGGGCGATACGGTCAAAATTTGGTCAATATCAACTTGACGTATTTCTTTCAATTTTGCATTTAAAAAACCTGAACACCCCTCATTTTGAAGGTGTGTGTGTGTAGAATGTTGTTTCGGGGGGAAATCGAAAACCGGAAGCCGCTGAGACGACAAAGAGAGTTGCCGGTAGTTTCAAGTGAAACCCTAACCTATCTCTCTGAGATGCCGCAAATAAGCTGGGTGTATCGTCTACAACCGTGCATCGAGCCAAAAAACGAGCCGGACTATCGACTTACAAGAAGTTAGTGACTCCAAATCGCGATGATAAACAAAATACGACGGCCAAAGCGCGATCCCGGAGGCTGTACACGACGATGCTGACGAAGTTTGACTGCGTGGTAATGGACGACGAAACCTACGTCAAAGCCGACAACAAGCAGCTTCCGGGACAGGAGTTTTATACGGCAAAAGGAAGGGGAAAGGTAGCAGATATTTTCAAGCACACGAAACTGTCAAAGTTCGCAAAGAAATATCTGGTTTGGCAAGCCATCTGTACCTGTGGCTTGAAAAGCAGCATTTTCATAGCTTCCGGGACTGTCAACCAAGAAATTTACGTGAAAGAGTGTTTGAATAAACGTCTGCTGCCTTTCCTGAAGAAACACGGTTGTTCCGTACTGTTTTGGCCGGATTTGGCATCTTGCCATTGCGGTAAAAATGCCATGGAGTGGTACGCCGCCAACAATGTGCAGGTGGTTCCCAAGGACAAGAACCCTCCCAACACGCCAGAGCTCCGCCCAATTGAGAAATACTGGGCTATTGTCAAGCGGAACCTAAAGAAGACCAAAAAACTGCTAAGGACGAGCAGCAGTTTAAGGCAAACTGGCTTTCTGCAGCGAAGAAGGTGGACAAGGTGGCTGTACAAAATCTGATGGCAGGGGTCAAGCGTAAGGCCCGGCAATTCGGATTTGGAAAAGCGGAAGCCTAACTGAATATTTTTCCTGAATTTTATACTAATTGAACTTGAAAAAGAAATTTAATTTGATTTTTTAAATAAACGATTTCACCGATATACACGCGTTTTCCCTTGACCAAATTTTGACCGTATCACCCTTTATACGCGAGCTAACTATAGCTTTTGATGGCCCAGATGCCCAGATGCAGTAGGATGATGGCTAACCGACAACAGAACGTGTAAATTAAGAACCAAAGACCGGTTCTTCGATGTTAACATAACACACGTTCGCAGCATACGAACGAAAACGGCCTCGGAACTATCGATTTCACCGCCTACAAGAATATAATAGCCATACGAAGTATCTATTTTCAGCACAACCTCCCATATTGATACACCTGGAGATCATCGCAACAGGTCGAATCACAAATCGACAACGTTCTGATCGATGGAATTCTTGTATCCGTTGTTAACAACGTTCGCTACCGGCGCGCACCACGTTACAATTTGATTGTTGACGCCTTTAAAAACGCAGCTTAAGGTGTGCTAGGATACTTGGAACGCAGAAGACGAAACTAATGGTTCGACGGTGAGTGTCAAGGGATATCGAACGCGAAGAACACAGCCAGAACAAATGCTGCAACGCAGTACCCGACTGAGCATGGGCCGATACAAGGAGAAACGTTAACAGTAGATTCGTGTATTTCGGGCAACGAAGCACCACCTGGAAAAACCTGGCGCTGCTGTACCCCTCATACGAAATACGCAAGTTCTACAAAAAGCTAAATGCTTCACACAAAGGTTTTGTATCGCGTGCTGATATGTGTAGTAGCAGCGATGGTAGCTTTTTGACGAATGAGTGTGAGGTGATCGAAAGATGAAGGCAGCACTTCGATGAACATCTGAATGGCGCAGATGAACAAGAAGCCCATACAGAGAACATCCCAGTTGCAGCAAATCAGGAGGATGCAACTGCATGAAATATGAATGACGTTAAGGAGGCCATCAAGCAGCTAAAGTAAAATAAAGCAGCTGGTAAAAATGGTTTCGCGCCGGAGCTCATAAACTTTTCACCTGGGAAACTGATAGGATTGATGCACTGCGTGATTGTCAAGATTTGGGATAGCGAACACTTAGCAGAGGAATGGAACGGCGACAAGTTGGACAGGGCGACGACGATCACTAATTACCAGACCGGATTTACGCACGGCCGATCAAAAACTGACTGAACCGTTGCGACAAACTATCCAAAAATGTCGTGGGTATCAAAACCGCATATGATTTGATAGATCGAGCTGAGCGATTACAATTCATGCCCGAAGCCGGTCTCCCAGTGCAACGGAACCATTCGAATGCAGGACAAGTTTCCTCATGAACTTCTTGGCAGTCACTCCTGACTTTCTTGTAAATTCACACTTAACAACCCAACCTTACCTTCCAGGAACAGTTGATAAGTTTTTTCTTTCCTGAACTTAGTAATTGTCTAAATTTCTGACGAGTCCCATCCTGAACTGCGAGGAAAAATTCTGAAAAAATTTGGAAGTTTTCTGCTGAATTTCTTGAAAAATATTTTTAAACTTGTTGGAAGCTTGTTCGTGAACTTCTGAGAAGTCTTCTTCGGAACTTCAGGGAAGTTGTCTTCTGAACTTCAGAGAAGTTTGTTCCTGAATTTCTGAGACATTCCTGCTTTAACTACTAGGAAGTATCCCCTATACTTCTGCATCCATAGTTTGATCCTGTTTCTCGCATTATCTCCCTGAACTTCTGGGAATTCCAGAACTTCGACAAAGCCTCATTCTGAACTTCTGGAATGTTCGATTCTGAACTTCAGTTCCAGCTAAGCTTTTGGGAAATTTCCAGAGTCCTCTCAAATTCAGATTTCAGAGAAGTTTGCTGAATTTTTTGAGAAATTCTTTCTTGACTTATAAGTTGTACCTTCTCCAGTAAGTTTTGTCCTGAGATTATTCTATTTGCACAACTGGTAAGTCCCATCCTGAACTCCGAGGAAAAGTTAACAAAAACTTTGGATAAGTTGTCCCTAAAATTTCTAGGAAAATTCCGTTAAATTTGTAGGAAGTTTCTTCCTGAACTTCTAAGAAGTCCTCTTCTGAACTTTTGGGAAGTTTTCTCCTGAACTCGGGGAAGTTTACTCCTAAAATCTTGCTCAAACTACTCGGAAGTACACACTATTCTTCTTGAAAGTTTCTTTCTTTTCTTTGAAGAAGTTTCTTCGTGAACTTTGAGAAATCCTCATTCTGAAATTCTGAAACGTGCTCTTCTGAACTTCGGAAAAGCTTTCTAGCATTTCTGGGAAGTTTCAACTAAACTTTTGGGAAGTTTGTTTTGAAACTTCTGAGAAGTCTCTTCCTGAACTTCATATGAGCTTTCTCCTGAATTTCTAGGACGTTCTGAGCTTTGTTGAAGTTTGTTTCTGAATTTTTGAGAGCGCCCTCCATGGTTAGTTTCCTCCTGAACTGCGGGAAAGTTTTTTTTCCTAGACTTCAAGGGAGTCCATCTTGAATTTCTGGGAAAACTCCCCTAAGTAGTCCTCTCCCTTAAACTTCATCCTGAAGCTCCGAGAAGTTCTCTCCTGATTTTCTGGAAAGTTCTTCCCTTAAATTCTGGGAAATATGATTTCGAACTTCCAAGATGTTTGGTCCTGGATTTTTTGGGATATTCTTTCTTGAACTAGAACTAGAATTTTTTGATTGTTATTTTTTATACTCTCCCTAGCGGGGGACCGTTCAAATGCCCTCCGCTCGTTTTCAAACTTGTATCTTTCAATTTCAAAGTCTGCCGTTGCCCTATACGGAACTATCAATACACTTTCTCTTCACGTCTATTTGTTCTAGCAATAAAATTACTGCCCGCTCAACTGTGACTCAACCGATTGTCATGAAATATTCAGGGAATAAAATACAATGTATGATCTTGGTTAAGGTATTTTTATTTCACTGTATTTCTTTACCAAATCCAAGAGCCCGAACTTTCTTCTTAATTCCACGCATAAGATTTTGGACAACGCTTGAACCGACAGGGTTTTCCGCTTTAAACCATGACTTCAACATTTCCTGTTCTGTAGTGACAACTTTAGGATGCTTACGAAGTTCGTGCTTCATTATAGCCCAATATTTTTCAACTGGCCGCAACTCTGGAGAGTTTGGGTGATTAAGATCCTTTGGCACGAAATTGACACCATTCGTCTTATACCACTCCAGAACATCCTTGAGTGGGGACAAGAGGCTAAGTCCGGCCAAAAACTTTTAGGAACGTGGTGTGTTTTGAGAAACGGAAGCAGTCGTTTGTCAGGCATTCATTCATGTTTACTTGACCATTTAATGCCAAATCATGAATTTCTTGGGGAACTTTGACACTAGCTGTTTCCTGAGAGACTCTGGAATATAGAACTTGTCTTTCGCGGTCACATACTGGTTGCCGGGAATTTGTTTGAAGTCCGGTTTTACGTGTTTCATCGTCCATGATGCAACAGTGTGGTTTCTTCAACATTTGTGTGTACAGCTTACGCGCACGTGTTATAGCTGTCCTATTCTGTTTTCATTGCGATTTCTAGCTTTCTGAACTTTGAATGAACGGAGCCCGGCTCGTTTCTTGGCTTTCTGTGCGAAACTTTTGGTCAAGTGCAGCTTTTTCGCGACATCGAGAACGGAACAGTTGGGTTGGCGTTTAGAGGTAGCAACCACTCGCTTGTGATCCTTCGCACAGTACGGGATACTTTTTCTACCACTGACCTTCTTCCGATCGACAGTTAAACGTTCCCCGAAACGTTTTATGACACGAGACACTGTAGACTGATGAATTTTCAACATCTTTCCGATGGCTCGGTGCGAAAGAAGTGGGTTGTCGAGGTGCGTGTGCAATATGTTCTCGCTCACTTGCTGTTCCTACGACTCCAATTTCGAAACTACGACACATTTCACAATGAAACTCACGCAGTGTAAACAATACACGCTGAGGTTATTTCACCCAAAATTTCGTTGAAATCAACCCAAAGGGCGAAATGTTACAGCTTATTGAAAGTGAGGCAATTTAACTGTGGACACCCTTTAAATTAATAAAACACTTTACTCGTAAGGTCGATTTGCTAATCCCAATATCCCGACCCAAGGCGTATTGGTGGTCCTAATGAATCGAGCTCATGGTCAATTTCCTAGCTGAAAATTGAATTGGTTAATAGCAATTATTTTACAAACCTGAGTAATTCCACTCATATCCTAAAGTATTATACCACATGGAGACAGTTTGATAATCCTTGGCAAAACATACCTGAAAAAAAGAAAAGAAAAGTAAAACAATAAGTTAACCAGTCATAACAGCGAATGTCAATTATCTCGCAATTACACATCGAATCAACCCATGATATAAAACATGCTTTCGAGCATCGTGTCCGAGTCTACCGTGACGACATTAGCGAACCATCAATATCATTCCAAGCATGTGACATCAACAGAAATAGAATATTGCTGAGCGAAGACATAGCAGCTCATAAAGTCGTAGACAATTTCGCCCTATGACGAAGATCGTCCGTACAGCGCTTCCACAGTTAGTAGTTATCAGTCAATTGATGATCTTGCAACCCGCATTTCACGCGCGCCGTAGAATAGGAAAGGTACACACTCATTCACCTTGCTTCGGCTAGACTGGAAGGAGAGGGAGTTTGGGTGAGGAATGTTTCTAGAAAGAGACTGATAAGAGTCATGCATTTTATTATGATAACACGGCTGCTTTGGCCATAACAAATGTTTGCTCTAGTAATTAGAAATGAAATGCCATGATAAATGTTTATATGAAATGCTGGATAATGTTCCGGGAAAAACTGGCAGACTTCTTCAAAATTTTGCTGTTGTTTACTTATTTTTCCAACCAATTAGAGTGTTTACCTGCTGCAAACGGGAATTGACGGCTTAACTTACAGACAGCAAATGGAACCATCCATAGATTACAGATCCCTGCAATTTCAATTTTCCACTGATTTCCCTTCCAGTCTCCCTCTAGCCCTATTTTCAACTGGTCAAAGGTTATCTCATTCCCATCCCATACCTGCTCCCATGCAAACCACTTGGCACAAAGTCCGACTCATCAACCACACACCTCCATCAGCGTCCCTTCCTTCTCGTCCGATTGCGCCACGGACCATTTTCGCAAATCCAAACATAATTTGATTTCGAACTGTGCTGCTGCAGCACTCCGGCCCTACAGCAGTAAAGCGACAAGCGGTGTCAGCAATGGCAACAGAGTCAGTAAATTTTACTAGGAGCAAGCATTTTCTCTCCGGTTTGCACTGTTTTGCTGATCCTCCGCGAGCTCTCCCGTCCTTATTCCCCCACCTCAGTCCGGCGGGTACAGCATCGTCAGCAAATCAAGGCCGAAGGCGTTTGTCGTCGAGCGGTACTATTACCGGACCAGCTAGCCAACGACTAGCATACCTTCTATACAGCAGGCTAGGGCAGTATAATAAAATAACAGCAGGAAAAACTGCATGCTTCGGCTACATTTTTATCATGTCAGCTCGCCGAAGAGCGCGCACGTCAGCACTTGCTTCCTGGATTGGTGTGGCCTGATGGCCCCAGGGGATAGTGGTGAAGGCAATAGTAGCAATGCCAAAGGCGAAGTGTGCTAAGGGCGTGGACTATGGTAAATGCTACTAGCCAGCACTTGGAAGCGACCAGTTGCTGTAGCTGAGTAGGGGTTATCAAAGGTGGTAACGAAAACGAATTGTTACCGTTTACGATTCAGGTTACAAGGTATTGGGTTGATGACTCCCGTTTTACGGTTATCGTCAGGACACTGGAAATGATTTGAAATAATTCGTATTCAAGCTGGAGTTGGTGTTGATGTTTAAAGCAATGGAAGAACTTCTCAGTGAAGTCAACCTGAAGAGACAACGGATTCACCAATACAGCTGCAAAACGTACAGCACGTGCAAGTAATAACTGAATACAGTACAACAAAGAGGATACGGAGGACCATTCCAATTTTAGAATCCAATTCCTGGTTTGATGAAAACTACTAAAAGACATGCAAATTCTCCAAATAACAAGTGAATACTTTAACAAGCACTATTGAACTCTACAAGACTTTTATTGGGTTTTAATCAAATTAAAGTAGTTCAGTTTGGATTTACGGAGAAAATTCACAAAAAATACCAATAAGTAAAATTCGAAAATGATCCCAATTCTAAGATGCATTCGAAGTGTAAATCTAAACATTATTAATTTTTAAGGGAATCAACCAAGTGAGCAAGTTTCTTCAACTTCTTGGCAGTCACTCCTGATTTTCTTGTAAATTCACATCTAACACCTTACCTTCCAGGGACAGTTGATAAGTTTTTTTCCTGAACTAAGTTACTATTTAAACTTCTGATGAGCCCCATCCTGAACTGCAAGGAAAATTTCTCCAAAATTTTGGGAAAGTTTTCTCCTGAATTTCCTGACAAATATTCTCAAATTTGTTGGAAGTTTGTTCCTGAGTTTCTGAGAAGTTCTCATCGGAACTTCAGGGCAGTTGTCTTCTGAACTTCGGAGAAGTTTGTTTCTGAATTTCTGAAAAATTCCTGCTTTAACTACTAGGAAATAGCCCGTATACTGCTTCATCCATAGTCTCATCCTTTTTTTTCGCAGACATATCTACCTGAACTTCGAGAAAGCCTCATTCTAAACTTCTGGAATGTTCGGTTCTGAATTGCAGGAAAGCTCTCTAGCACTTATGAGTAGTTCCAACTATGCTTTTGGGAAATTTCCATCGGAATTTCTTGAGAGTCCTCAGAGAACTCTCCTGATTTTTTTGAGAAATTCCTTCTTGAATTGTTTGTGTCCTCTCTTGTAAGTTTTTTTCCTAAGATTATTCTATTTAAACAACTGATAAGTCCCATCCTGATCTCCGAAGAAAATTGCGTAAGATTCGAAAATGATCCCAAGAAATTGTAAAATGCATTCAAAGCGTAAATCTAAACTTTATTAATTTTTAAGGAAATGGACCACATGGGCAATTCCCTGGCACATCAAACACAACCATCTTCGATTAGGATGAAACTTTGAACATCTCTTCGAAATGGAAAAGGTGTATTTCCCCGTCTGGCAATTATCTGGAAACTTTCGGTAAGAGGATATGTGCTTAAAGATTTTCAAAATACCATAGCTCAAAATGCGTCAGTTGTAATGAAAGAACGATATAGAAAAAACTTTACAGTGAGAAAAAAAAACCAAGCCCATTTTTCATGAAATAAAAAAAAAAAAAATCTTTTCACCGTTTAATTTCTTTCCTGAAATATCTTGACGTAAAATGAAGTTCTTCTATGGCAGCGGACCAATTCCCGACAATCATCGCGCATCCCAGCCGTTTTCAGACCTAACGACTTGATATGTTTGTACATGATTAGTGAATGCCTATCGGCACTATCAATGATAGTTCATGAGACCGAATGGGTCATTAGTCCTCCAAACTGGCAGAGTGATTGATAATTCATTTATTTGTTTCTGTTAGCTTGGAGACCAAGGTTTTCATCACTGATAAAACATTTAATTCAAAGCTTTACAGAACGGAATGTCTCCAAAAGCGAATATTGCCATTCACTACATCCCAAAATGGACATGTCATCCATGTAACTAATAAGCATTAGCATATGCAGTAAATCAACCCTAAATCTGCATTTCAGATGCTACAAGCTTTATATTAGCATTATATCAGCATCTTGAATGCTGTCTGTTGTAAAGTTGGATTTCAAATGCTATTGAAATGCCTGTAGCCTGTTAGAGGTATTTCGAATGCAAAATAGCATGATTGAAGCATTATCATAGCATTGCAGTAAAGCAGCCGTATATTGAGCAAAAAGCGGCATTTATGTTGCTATTTAAGACGACTTAATTGCTTGATAGGATGCCGCAAAGATGCTTTTGGAACTGCTTATTGGTTACCTCGCGATGTTTTGCCAGATCTTGTCGTCAAAGGCATCAATGAATTGAGAACCAAGTGGAATAAGATTGCCAAAAACGATGGATGATAATAATGTGCGCCGGTTGCTGAAACGTATTCCGGGAAAAGTTCTCAAATTTCTTCGAAATCGAAATTATTGTTGTATTTTTTGTGTTTTCCCTCTTAAGTTCACATAAAGTCACATAAAGTGAAAACAGAATATTATTTTGTTAATATATACCAGAAATATGCACACTTGTCTATGTTCCAATTCTAACTGGGCCTCACCTTAATCGTCGCATGTTGCTCCGATTTTCAGTTGTTAACAACCGTGACCTCAGTCTTGTGATGGGCAAGCTCTAGTTTCCTAGAACTCATTCATCTCTCCACAATGCCAATGAAGTCCAATGGATTCACCATATATCTCTAGGGTGATGTCGTCTGCAAACCCGACGATCTTTACCCCATTTGCGGTTTGAGTCGTAGTACCTCATTGTACATCGTTTTCCATAGCCCCCCATACATTATCTGGACACACCTCTAATCCACCTGTATTGTACGCCAGTGCCCGATTTTGGAAACAACTTCCCAGAATCTTGTACAACTACCCAGGAACCTGAAAGCTTTGAAGCGAGTTGGTGATAGCCATCCAACTGGTGCTATTTAACGCGTTTCTCACGTCAAGATGACCACTTCACAGTAGCGGACTCCTCGCCTCTTCCGTTGATTTGCCACTTCAGCCGTCTTGGTGACGGACAGAATGGCATCCACCGCGACTTGCCTTTACGGAAGCCAAACTGGTTGTTTGACAGACCACCTGTTCCTTCCAACTTTGTCAGTCTTTTGAGGATTACCCTCTCGAGCACCTTACCCGTTGTTTACAACAGACATATAGGACTATATGCTTCCCTGACTTTGGTAGCGACACTAGGGTCCGAATTTTTCAGGCGTCCGGGAAGACGCCCTCGTCCAGACACCTTTGCATCACCACTCATAACATATCTGGATCCAGAAATATATCCGTCTTGATGGCCAGATTCGGAATACCATCTGGTCGGCGCTTTGTTCTCTTTAAGCAACTTTGCTATCGCAATGAACTCGTCGTTCGTCACCGTCGCCTTGTCTTCAACCCCCGTTATGCCAGTATCGGTTGGGCCGTCTATCCTTCTATCGCTATGACAGCGTTATGGTCTGGAAAACTGGAAAGCTAGTAATGGGACAAATCTACGGCGATGGGGGGCCAGAGACACGAGTCGTGGCTCGGAAAGACTCCACCATCTATCACCTGCATGCAGCTCTGGTGATTGGTGATTACTTGGTACGAGCCGCCGTTCCTCTGGTTTTTGCCATTACTATCCAGTAGGCGTCACCCCATGGGTTCGTATTTGTCATCTGACTAAGCTTTCAAAGCAGGCTCACTTGCTAGCCTTCATCTCCCTCTTTAGTGTGGCCTTCACGGCGATTAGCGTCCCTCTACGCTTTCGGAGTCGGGCTCTTTGTATCCTCTGCCTTCCGAGAAGACAAGTTTTTCGGAGTTCGGCGATCGACTCCGCCCACCAATACACTGGCGACGTCCCATTCCAAGGTTCCATATGAACGAGTTGTCTTTGGAGAAACAGTGGTTTATAGTAGCAAAAGAAGTCTGCCACACTATTGCCCATAACCTTATGAGTGATGTTACGGGCAAAGTTTGGACTTTTGTTCGTGGAGAAGAGATTCAATAAACCAATGAAATATAAACCTGACTATGATGTTGTAGTTTATTCCCTGATCGTTTGAAAGAAAACCTAACTAAAAAGGATTTTTTGGCGACAATTTTTGTGTGTCTCAATTTTTTCGAGTACAGTCTTCATCCAAGATTAGTTACCATTTCCTCTTATTACAGGGGTTAAGATATTAACCAACCGGACGAAACAGGTTAAGTTTTTTAGATTAATCCTTAGCGTATATTCATGGTTGAGCTATTCTGCAGTCAATATAAAGAATAAATATTTAAAACCTAATATTTTGCTATTTGAAAACAATTTATACGAGACGAAAAAATAAACTCGAAATCACACAATGAATTCTTGTGTTTTTTTTTTACTTTTTATCGGAGTTAACAAATCAAAGTGGCAGAAGAAACTGATATTGGTGCGCGTTTTTTTTATGGTAGACAGAAATATTGTATTTTGTCAACAATCACAACGTATATGAATCGCAATTAGTTAGAACATATTTTCTATAATTGGAATGGACTCACCAAATTCTACGGTTCGTCGAAATGTAGCTTCATTCCTTCGTTTTTGAAAATCTTGAGAAAGCGAAACCGAAAGTTCGTGAAGAGCTGTGCATGCTCAGTTTCAGTTTTAAGTTTTGAAAAAAATACCGGTACAACACATTTTTGAGTTCTCGGCAAATTCGTGGACCACTATTTGCTTTGGCCGTCAGATTTTAAAATATATTTTTTTAAATATTTACTAACTAAGTGCAGTTTTAGAGGGGAATGAAATAGCGGATAGTCTGGCCAGGAAGGGCTCCGACGCTGCGTTCACAGGCCCGGAGCCATTCTGTGCAGTTTCAGACTGTTCTCTAAAGATGGAGTTTAAGCAGTGGGAAATGTCTATGGTACAAGCAAGCTGGAATACCACAGATACATCACGACAAGCAAAAAGATTCATAGTACCGAGTGAGAAAAACACTCTAAACCTACTTAAATTAAACAAAAATAATCTGAGGGTTATAACCGGTCTATTCACTGGCCACTGCCCTAGTAGATACCACTTGGAAAAAATGGGTAAACTTGAACACTCACGATGCCGATTTTGCCAACAAGAAAGCGAAACTTCAGAACATTTGCTCTGCGACTGTAGTACTTTATTTAGGACTCGGCTTCGAATTTTAGGAAAAGGGCTTTTACAACCCTATGAAGTCTGTCAGTTAAGTCCCAGTAAGGTAATAGATTTTATTAGACAAGTCGTACCTACCTGGGACAAAATGCAGACTCAGACATTGCCCATGACATCACAATTGTGATGGGTAAACTGATCTGCTAAATTAAATGGGTCATACCACAATATTCCTCTAATTGGTCGCAGTGGTTTTTCACGGCTCAACAAAAAAAAAAAAAAAGTGCAGTTTTTTGAATATTGAACTCATTGGACAGTTACACATTCAATCACGAGACGCCATTGAGCATGATCAGCGCTAACGATAGGCTTAAATATACACTAAGAAAACGATCATTTCAGGTTTTCATAAAATCCAACTCAATATTTTATTTTCAGGATGGTACGATTTTTTTAAAACATTGGAGTTATAAGGAAACGACAACAGTTTTGCAAAGATGGATAAGCTTCAAAATAAAACGTTTTCAAAAACAAACACTACGCACTTCATTAGGTGCATATTAGTGGTCAAATATGCATAGCATACTATGCATAATATATGACGGAAAACGCAAAAAAGAGGCTTATTCATTCACATGAATTCAACCCTCTGTACCGAAGAATTTAACATCCCAGTGATATTTTGTCGCAGTGCTGAGGACTTCCCAGTTTCTATCAAAGTGGGTAACACATCTCAACACACTCCATTCCATTACTTATTTGACCTACATTCAGACACGACCAGTACTGGTATTGCTAAGCGTCCATATTGTAAACTTTTTTTTGCACATTGAGGATGCATAATAAGCATGTTGTCTGTGTGAAAAAGTGAACTGAAGTGGACTTTTTTCGCTCTGAATTAAGAGTACATACACGCCCGCTACATTTGACTTAATTTTGAGAGAATTATGACTAACTTTTGTCAAAAGTGGAGTCAATCTTTTCGACCTGTCAATCCCAATGAGATTCGTTAAATCTTAACTGACTCCACTTTCAACGAAAGTGAGAAGAAAACGACTCAAACCGAACACAATTAGTTGAAAAACTACCAACGGATCATTTTTGTCACAACATTAAACACACATTTTTTCAAACTCCGACCTCGTGGTCACACATCGTTTTTCCTAAGCTCATACAAATAAGAATTAAATAGGACACAACTATTTGCAGGTGAAGACGAGATGGCTGACAACAAAGGGTGAGCGACAAACGTTCTTCAAAAGTCACGGTTACCTTTTTTTTCCCTTTCAGAAATGCTCTCTGCATCGTCGACGTCGTCATTGTCGTTTCTATCGTGTCGCTTTTTTGTTCACCTCGACCATCATCAACTATACCGGGATGATGGGATTTTGCTACCGTACTTATAAACGACGTCTAAGGTAACGACGACGACAACGACGAAGAAGGATTTTATATTTACATATTTCGGTGCCGTTTTTGTTTATTTCGTGCCACGACGTTTACCCCTCTCGCCAGTGTCTTCCTATGCCATCGCTCGCAGTCGCAGCTCATTGTGTGTGTACTTCTGCTGCTACCGATGGCGGTAGGTTACTTGTGTGCGGTGGATAAAATAAAATGTAACGAATAATCATCAAACTGAACTTGCTCCGCACGATGTGAATTTTCAACAGCGCAGCAAGGTGAATGGAGACTAATGTCGCTTGCAACTTTGGGAATACCTAGCAGTGTTATTTGTTGTGGGAAATTTGGTTGGAAATTCATACACCTATGCTTGGATTTGCAGGCAAAATTTGTGGAAATCTTAAACATATAAAGCCTGTCCAAGTTAAATTTCGGACACCAAATTAATCTTCTTGAAATCATCGGTACCATTTGCTTACTTCTTAGTTCCGAAGAGTTTCCGCTTAACTAGAGCCCAGTACTTCTCTATAGGGCGAAGTACTGAACAGTTTGGTGGATTGCCTGTTGACCTCTTGTACCTTATACCATTCCAGAACGGATTTCGCATAGTGTCAAAAGGCCAAATCAGCCCAAAACAAAACTGGAGAGCCGTGGCTTTTGATAAACTGTAGCAACCGCTTTTGTAGACATTCTTTCTCATACACATCATCGTTATTGATAGTGCCGGTAGAGACGAAACTTTTATATTTTCGACCACAATTACATGTAACCTATTTAAAGTCATCGAGTATGTATGTTTCGTCATCCATTATGATACAACAGAATGTTTGCAAAAAATAGGTGTTAAGTCTTTAGCACGACTTTTGCAGTGAAATTTTGCTTGTATCACGGTTGCGCACCTTTTTACTGTGTACGCCCTTAGCATCTGCTTCACTTTTAGTACGTATGATTTTGACTTCCCAACATTTCGCACAGAAAGATTGGGATTTTTATCAATAATGGCTACCACCTTCTTGTCAATTTGTCGGGGGGAATCTTTCCGGTTTGTTCTACTTTTAACCTTCCGATCCACAGTCAAGCGCTGGTCGAAAGATTTGCAAACACAAAACACGGTACTTTTCGGTAGTTTTAGTTTACAGGCAAAATCGCGTACCGCTAAATTCGGATTTTGCTGCCGTTCGTAGAAAATGCGTTTGCACACTTCAACTTGAATCAACGCCAGTTTACTGAATGTAACAATAATGTAACATGTTGTACCACGAAATAAAGTGAAACGATCAATAAAATAATTCTATCTACACTGAAAGAAAAGTGTCCGAAATTTAACGTGAACAGGCTTTACCAAATACCTCTTTAGAGCGTTAATGCATAACGTCACGAGTGCATAAACACCGTGGTACCGTGACACCTGCTCGTTGGATGACCGGAAGAGATCCGGTCGTACTCGCACGGTGCGGACTGCACGAGTTGTTAAAGTGGTCAGGGAACGGATTAGACGAAAATCACAGCGCTCTGTACGTAAAATGGTCGCAGATCTGAATGTTTCGAGATCGTCAATGCACAATATACTGCAATATGACCTCGGATTCCAAGCTTTCAAGAAACGTAAGGTTCACGGAGTTTCGGAACCTTCCAAGCAGAAACGACTCGAAAGAGCAAGTCTGCTTTTGTCGCGGCTTGGTGGGGAAGAATTTATGTTTTCCGAAGAATAGTTATTCGTCTTGCAACAATCCCTCAATGTCCAGAACGACAGATTGTGGGCTCTCTCTTCGAGAACTGTTCCAAAGAGTGATAGGAATATTCCACGGTTCCAAAGTGCTGCGTCAGTGATGGTTTGGGGAGGAATTTGCAAGCAAGGCAAATTACCACTGGTTTTCATCGAAAGGCGTTAAAGTGAATGCCGTATATTATAAAACGGAAGTTTTGGAAAAAGTTGTCAAGCCATATGTATATGAGATGTTTGGAGATGATCACTTTGTGTTTCAGCAGGACGGAGCGCCATTGCATACTGCAACTCTCGTTCAGGACAGGTGCCGAGAAAATTTGACCGACTTTTTTTTCCTCCCAGTTCACCAGATCTGAATCCCTTGGATTATTTCGTATGGTCATACATGCTGGCGAAGGTAAATGACTACAGGGCGTCTAATATGAACCAATTCAAACCCGTAATCAAACGAGTTTGGGATGAAATGCCGATGGAAGTCACGCGGCAACGTCGAAAAACGTCTGGAGCTGGTCAAGAAGGTTAAAGGCGGTGTTATTCCAAAACATATGCTGTAGTTGATCAGTATTATATTGCAATATAATGGTTAAAGTTAGCAATAAAATCTGGATTATGGATTTAAAAAATAAATAGTTTTATTTTGTATGAGAATATATTGGACACGGTGTATACGAATGAACAAGTTAGTGCCATTAAGAAGGCGGCCATGGGTGAGATCTATCTGATTATAACTATAAAACAATAATCCATTTTTCAAATAATTCTAAATAGGTGCCTGGTTTGAAAATTTTACATTTACAAATTTGGAAGTATGTTGCAGTACCCTTATCTAAATGATATCGGTAATGTTTACATGAGGGACTTAGTGTATGTGTAAGTAGCCTCGGAATGGGCGCGACTCTCCAGAGATTCTTAAATTGGTTACTGGATCTGCAGTAGAGCTATCACTTTCTAGCTCCCGGATTAACGCTGCTTTCAATGGTTACTTAAAGGATTATTGCAAACAGATTTACAGATCTCATTGATTTATCGTGGAAGTGCAGAGAATTCCTCGGTTTCTAACAAAGTTAATATCACGTCAAAATATTTCGATCTCTTTGTTTGACCTACATTCAAACGAAACCGATGCCGATGCCATAATTTAGGATCAGTTGTTGCACAATGAGGATGTATGTTATTCCCAAGCATCATCTGTCGGTAACTACAACTGAATCTGGACACTACGGAGTAGCAATTTCGGGCGGTCAATCTTGCTTATGCTGTTTTACAGATGCCTGGAAGTTACTAAATTGTTTGATTTTGTTTATGCTGAACTAACGTTAATTTCAGCCTTTTTGACTTCTTTGCCAAGTTAGGGAAACGACCAGGATCCCACTCATCGAACCAATGAGCAAATATGGTTGGAAGCAACGGTTTTCCATTCTTTTCGAAAGAAAGACGTGATGAAAGAATGTTCGTCTATGGAAATCCTTACAGTGTCGACTATAATTGATGGGCAACTACGCTCACCATTACAACAGGAACTATCAAAAAGTATCACAGATAAATTATCTACATAGTTGGGAGAACTTCACAGATTTTCTAAATTTTGCGAGTTTGATCAGAATTTGCAATAAAAAAATCCATTTATTTAGAACGAATAAGATTCTTGAATCTACCAGGGCCAACTCTGAATATTTTCGAACACAAAAAATGCCCTGAAGTAAAAATAACTGCTTCAGATTATTTCTAGATTTTATCAAAGAATGTTTAGCGTTGAAGTCATTGATATTAAGACATTCTTACAATATTTTTCGCAATTTGATAATTTTCGTAGATAGCCCCGGGATTTCACTTTTTTTCCGGTTACTTAAAAGTTCCTAATTTCTCCAGATTTTACCGGCATTCATGGTGGATGGCAATCACGATTAATGGATTCCAAAAAACAAAATGGTTATTGGCATAACTCCAAAAAGGCAACTAGATACTAGTTTGAGTAAGACCCCGCTATGTAAAGCTGGATTCAATGTAAATCTGGACGCACGGTTTAATACACCACCGCGTCCTTGGTGGTTGGAACAAAAAACGGGCATTTGTTGATGTTTCATTGACGAAGAAATAGGTGAAAAGTTTTTATAGATTGATCTCGAAATTGCGGATCATGGAACTTGGAAAAGAAAATGAATTGGGCACAAACATCTAGAGAATCCTTCGTGGTCTGCCTCAAAAATAGCAAAAGTGTTGAAATTCCCTAAGTCAGGAACCCAGGTGTCTCCATACGTGATTTGGCAAAGAAATACGATTCCAACTTTTCCACCGTGCGTAACATCCTTTGAAGAGGATATTTGTGCCAGTAAAAATCCGAATCGCTCCCTAAAATAAAATTTAGTGGCCTGAACGCGAGCACGATTACTATACGAACGAGTTTTGACGAAATTTGATGGCTGTATTTTAATGGATGACGTAACATATGTCAGAGTGGATTATAAACAAATCTCTGGACGAAAATTTTACCTGGCAACTGGTCGTGAGGATGTCCCTTTCAGGCATAAATTTGTTTTTGCTGATAAGTTTGCTCAGAAACTAATGATTTGACAAGGAATCTACAATTGTGACCTACAAATCAAGGATTTCATCACATCAAACACAATGACGTCGATAGTTTACATTGAAGAGTGTCTGAAAAGGCATATTTGACCCTTAATTCGGCAACACAAGACCAACGTTATGTTTTTGCCGGATTTAGCCAATTGCCACTGCTCTAAGGAGGTACTAGAATGGTAGGCTGCAAACAATGTTAATTCCGTCGCCAAAGAGATTGATCCTCCGAATTGCCCTGAGTTCAGACCGATCGACAGATATTGGGCAATTGTCAAGCGAAAACTTCTATGATGCGGTAAAGAAGTGACAAATGCACAACAAATGCGTTTAACGTGGAATAAGAACACCGGTACAGTGTCACCAGCGAATGATGGCATCGATCATAAGCAAAGTGCGACAGTTCGTTCGAAACGGTGAAATGTAATAACTTGTTATGTATAGTTTGAAAGCTGAATAAATACCCTTTTGACATTTTGACGTTTTGATCAACCATGCATGTTGTTGAATTCTTGAGTTATGATCACTTGAGTGCGTTCAAATTTACTTTGAATCGAGCTTTACTTTAGCTACCCAAGTTAGATTAAAATTTAGCTTTGTTTTTTAGTTTTTGTAGTGAAATATTATGCAACATCGAAATTTAAAAGAAACTCTCGAGTACTTTTCCAAACAGACGTATTTGATTTTGTAAAGTAAGATTCGAACGTAAATTTCTCAAAACTCTCAGCACCTTCACGGAAAGCAGCATCAACATCATGTTAGGGTAATGGTATTCCTTGTGTTGCTGGCCCTAGTTTGCACGAAAGTGCTAAGAGTTTTAAGAATTTATCGTTGAATCTTACTTTCCCTCTTTGTTTACCAAATTCTGATACGTCTGTTTGAAAAAAGTTAAAAATTAAAACTTAATCTTCATTCAAAAGCTATGCACAGACATTTATTTTATTTGCCACACATAATACTTCAATGTTCACGGTTTTCGAGCTAAATTTACATCCTGCTAGGTAGTTTTTACATGTTTATGAAGAAAATGTATAATTCAGTCGGAATGCAATCCCTTTCTCGGCCGCTAACCACAGAAGCATAACGATCAAAAGATGAATGTACCCGCGCTCTCGCACATCAAGAATAAGGCACTAAAAATGCACACCGCAAACCATTCTCGAAAGTGTAGCACAACAACGCAACAGCACGAAAAGTGAAGGGCATGGCCACTAAGTCTCTTTTTGCTCAATTTGTAAACTTTTCTTCCGACGCTCGTCGCCATCGTCGTTCGTCCCATCCATCAGCAATAACATGGGGTTAAAAAAAGGTACCAACGAAACGATGCCTTCTTCCACTTTATGCAGGCATGTGTATAAGTGCTAGGCGTGCACTACATAGGAAAGATTCGCAGAGTTACCTCGTGCAATGATAGAATGTGATGTAGCATACACAAATGCGGTTTGAACTGAACGTAAAAAAAATAATACTGAACAGCGCCCGCACAGCGATGTCGTTGGTCCGCTTCGGGTGGCTGCAAAAATATCGGAATGCCTCCTTTGGCACCTAGCCCCTCTGGTGTCGAGTGCGGGTGCTCTTCTGTCGAACGCACCACATCTGGCATCGCGCTACTACCAGAGCATACCGACAAGTTGGAAAATATGTAATTAATATTCTATTTTCAACAAATATTTAGAAAAATTTCCGAATTTGCTGTGAACGGTTTTTAAGGTGGCAATGGCCGTCACTTCGTTTCCATCTTCTCGCAGCACAATTATGTTTTCGTTTCTAATTGAGAACATCACTTGGCTCTGAAGCGGAGAGAACGACGTCATAACCGTTGTTGGAACTTTCCGACAATCATGGGATGCGAAAAATTCCAAAATGTTACCGCATCACGCAGCCAACACGCACGCGAAAGCGCGTTCAGAATCGACGCGTTGATCGGAGTGCGTCAGTGTATTGCGTGCACGTACATATATACGCACCGTGCACTCACCCGTCGGGTCGGGCCCACCAGTAGCCGGTGTGCTGATAATCGCGAACGATATTTCACCAACTGATCAGTGTAATTGGATTTACGACACACGGGTGCCGATGATCATAATGGTGCGGGAATGTGAGTACGAACAGCGGTAGCAACAGCTGTCTGCAATTTACCGATGGCCGAACAACGTTTTGGCTGTATATCTAGATTGATGGCAATTAGACTTTGCCGGGATTTCTTTGAGTTTTCGTTTGGCGAGATATTGCATTTTCGAAAAGTGCGTCGTCACTGTGACGTAATTCGCATGCGGGTTTGATATCAAGCCCGACAAATATATTGTCAATTCCAAAAAAAAACAAGATTAGATTTATTTCCAAAATTTGACATTTTGTTGTTTATTTGAAATGTTGTTGTCTGTTCTTCAACTGCCTCCCGTTTGACTATGCTTACTAGATTTGTTCACTTTGCAAAAATATGTTCGGCATTCACCAGGTCAACCGAGATCACTGTTCCTCGTATTCAATTCACCGATCTCTAAACTCTTAGTTCAAGCTTTTTCACACAGAGGGCAACACTCTCCGTGGTAGAAATGCAGATTTTTGAGACCACCTAGCAGGTGCGCAAAAATCTATCTATCTATCTATCTGACTCATATAGACTCGGAAAATACTGAACCGATCGGCGTTAAAACTTGTGTGCAAGCGTTTTGTGGGCCGTCAAAGGTTTTGGTTTGACACCCCTCCTACCTCATCCCATACAAATGGAACACAAATTTCTGCATCACTCGAGAATTAATCGAGCAAATGAAACTAAATTTTGCATGAGGAGGATTTGTAAAGCCCTCTAAAATGGGGGAGGTGAGCTCCCATACAAATGAACATAAATTTCTGCATAACTCGAGAACTAATCAAGCAAATGAAACCAAATTTTGCATGTGGAGGGTTTGGAGAGCAAGAAATGTTTCTATGGTGGTTTGAGGGGGGAGGGGGGCTCCATTACAAAAAAAAAACACAAACTTCTGCATAACTCGAGAACTAAACAAGCAAATGAAACCAATCTTTGGATGAGATTTTTGAAAGAAATAAATGTT
Source organism: Aedes japonicus (assembly GCA_034211315.2). Classification (NCBI taxonomy): domain Eukaryota; kingdom Metazoa; phylum Arthropoda; class Insecta; order Diptera; family Culicidae; genus Aedes; species Aedes japonicus. The sequence continues at coordinate 122,978 of JASCZW010000438.1, read as the reverse complement.
TCTATGGTGGTTTTAGAACCCTTCCCCTTTCTGAAGGAGCGGGTGGGGGGGGGGGGGTCCATACAAATAAAACACAAATTTCTGTATAACTTGAGAACTTGCCAATCTATCGGAATCAAACTTGGCATGTGGAGGTTTTTGGAGGTAGGGTTTCTAGATATATCAAAATCAAAAATTCCTGTTTCTATATCTGTCTGACCCTTAGACTATAAAAATACTGAACCGACCGGTGTGAAAGTTTGTATGCAAGCATTTTTAGGGCCGAGGAAGGTTCTTATGATGGTTCTAGAGCACTAATCTCTTTAGAAAGGGAGGCTCCCGTTCAAATGAAACACAAATTTCTGCATTACTCGACAACTAATCAAGCATATGGAACCAAATTTTGTATGTGAAAGTTGTTGAAGGCAAGAGATGTTTCCACGATAGTTTGAAACCCCTCCCCATTCTGGGGCCTCTCATACAAATAAAACACAAGGGGAGCCTCTCATACAAATGAAACACAAATCTCTGCATATCACGAGAAATAATCTAGCAAAATGAACCACATTTGGCATGTGGAGGTTTTCGAAGACAAGAAATGTTTCTAAGGTGACTCGAGACCCCCCCTCCTTTCTCAAAGGGGGGGGGGGGTCAAAAACAAATGAAGCACACAATACTGCATCGAGAACTAATCAAGCAAAAAATGTTTCTATGGTGGTTTGAAACCCCTCCCGTTTAGAAAAGGAGGGGGGATCCCATACTTATTTCTGCATAACTCGAGAACTAATCAAGCGAATGGAATCAAATTTGTCATTTTGAGGTTTTTGGAGGAAGGATTTCAATACATATAAAAATGAATTTCTGTCTGTCGGTCTGACCTTTATAAACTCGGAAACTACTGAACCAATCGGCGTGGAACTTTGTATGCAGCTGTTTTCTTATGATTGTTTGAGACCCCTCCCTCCTCTAGAAGAACAAATTTCTGCATAACTCGAGAACTAATTAAGCAAATGGAACCAAATTTGGCAAGTGGGGGGTTTTGAAGGGAATGATTGCATAGTGGTGTTTCGACAACGTCCCTTACCATAACCACAAAAGCTTCAGGCGTCGTCTGGTGGTCATAAAAGCAAATGGCAGACATATTGAGTGAAAATGAAACGTAATCTTCAACAATCATTTAACGTTAATACAGGTCATGTTTTAGGTTTATAATATAGATACTTGGCACGGATTAAATTATGAATGTTTGAGTCACATTATTTTCTAACGCATACTGTACGTAGATTGCACTAACTTAACTTTAATCGGTTGAATGCTTAACAGTTTCTATGTTTCTGCTGAAAATCGAAGTGACGAAGCATATCAACCTTTTTTTTTTGTTCTAACGACCTTAGCCTTACAGCCAGCATGCATTGGTACCATGGTTGTTAATCGATAAAGTCTTGTTGGGAAATTTGCATTGTAGACGCTATCCATATAGACGTTAGGTGTTAACGACAAACAAATCTGTTTAGCATCAATCTGATGTTCTTTACTAGATACACAAAAGTATAAAATAGAAGCGAGAAAAAAAGGCCTTTAAATTTGTTTTACATATGGCAACATAGCATATGAGCCGCACAACGTATAGCTTTCCCATCTAAGGTTCTGTGTTCTGTGCAGACCTAAAGATCCGTTAGAAGATTATGCCCAATTTAAGGCAAGCTTTATTGAGACCATATTATTGCATTTGTACGTGCGCGAGCGGTTTTTGTACGGACGTAAGGCAAATCCTGACTTGTCAATATGGGAACTTGTAAAAATAACGGATCTCCCTAAATCTACTGTTCACGGTGTGCTCAAATCATGTCCGGAACGTTTGCTAAAAATTATCGACGTGCTACTCCTGTCATGGACTGAAGAGTGAAGAGGATGTTGAAGTAAACCTAAAAACTCTCTGTTTGAAGGGTGGCTCGTAAAATAAGAATGTCACCTGGTTTTGTCCAAACATTTAAACAGCGTTTGGGACTGAAGTCGTATAAAGCCGACGTCTCTACTTCGAATATTTGACGAAGTTTTCATGTGTTGTTATGGACGATGAAACTAATGTCTTGGAGACTTTCAAGCGGCTTCCAGGGCTGGTTTTTTATTCTGCTATGGCCAGAAAAGCTACAACTGAGCATTCCAGGACGAAGAAAGCAAAGAAATTTCTCAAAAATATCTTGTTTGGTAAGTAATCTGCACGTGTGGCAAAAAGAATAAAACTTTCGTCGCTACAAGCACAAACAACAAGAAGCTTTACCAGAAAAGGTGCCTGCAGAAGCGATTGCTACCTTTCATTAAAGACCACGTACGAAAACCTTTGTTCTGGCCCGATTTGGCATCATGACAATATGCTAAAACTGTGATGGAGTGGAACGAAGCAAATCAAGGTAATGTGTGCCAAAACCCGCAAATTCACCAAATTGTCCAGAGTTACGTCTAATCGAGAGATATTGGGCTCTGATGAAGCGGAGGCTTTCTGGAAAGAAACAAGGAACCAATGATATCAAACACTTTTTTATAAATTTGGACAAAGACGGAAACCACTTTTTACTTAAGCGGATAATTGTGGATACAGATCTCACAATACTTGCTATAGTACCGATGTTTTCGTATCAAAAGTTCCAACGAAAAACAACCTCGTGATGGATATTTATTCTGAGAGAAATTTACGTATCTAACGAGATGAATAATTATGCGACATACCCGGACATAGGGTATAACATTCGAATTAAGTCATTATCAAGAGGCTTCGAAAGTTGCCAATTAATTACTTTGAAAGATAAGACCATAAGATCATTCCATCTGGAGTCAAGTCACAATCATTTCCCTTGGAGGGATCAAGAGGAATAAGAGACAAATTACTACGTTTACAAGCGGAATAGCTGCACGTTGGTGCTATGAAATCACAGTGGATAGTATCATTTACCATTTAACTTTCAGTGCTATAGATCATCCGAGAACTTCTTTGAGTACAGGCTTATAGACCTAAAGGCCATCCAACGTAATAAATAGCTTTTCTTACGTATTGTCTCGTATTGACTCAGTCGGTAAAGATGCAGCTATAAACCAACCCAATGCTGGAGGTGTTTGGGTTCAATTCCTGGTCTTGTCTAGACATTTTTTCGCCAAGGAAAATGTTACGAATTCCTGGGCATATAGAATCATTGTAATGATGCCACACAATTAAACTAACGCGAAAATGGTACCTGACCCTATACCGAAAGCTCGCAATTGATAATTATGGAAGTACATTTAGAACACTAAGTTGAGAGCAAACAATAATCTGATTGTGAAAGCAATCAGCTTGAAATGCTACAAAAGCAAAAGAAAGTTATCCGAGAACTCCTTGGAGTGTAGGCATACAGACCACAACTTTCATAACCAATTGCTTTTTTAACGAAAATACAAGCTCAAAGTCTCATTTTAGTCTATAAGAATTCGAGGTTATTCGAAAACGGTAGGAATATAGACCGTGATAGAGATTAAACGCCGTTAAAAATGGCTTTTCTGAAGTATTTGGTATGAAAATTAAAAAAAAACTTAAGAAGCTTATTTCAGATGGCTTGACAACATTATTATCTGCGGGTGCTTTCGATTGTATCCAAACTCTTCGCTAATTACGTAGAGCTGAATGCGTACTCTGCGATAGCTGATACTTATCGAGTTGGTTCGTTAAAGAATTTTGTTTTTAGAGCGACTGTCGCTGATATCTATTTATCTTCTTTTATTTTGATACAAATTTTCACCTTAGTACCATTAACAGTGGTTAAACGTGTTGTCAATCTGGACAACGAAACTCAGATTATTTGATTAGATTAGATTAGATTTGATTTCATCAGATTAGGTCAGATTAGATCCCAATTAGTCTTCCAGGCTTTAGGATTACATCCTTACCAGAAGAACAAAATCAACATCAGATCTATCTATTTTGGGTAAATAATTTGAACCAAGCATAATCAAACATTTACAGCTTGCACAGCAGATAAATAACATTCCTTCAGCTTATGCCGGCTCATCCAGCATGTATCATCATTTATATTGTATTGGACTATTTATTTAAATTTACTATTGAGAGGCAAGAAACCCAAAATTACCAATAACTCTTTATCATAATATTCACTGCTAAATCTCAGATACAAATTAGCGACAGCGAGAGTTTAGAGTAATAATGTGACGTGAAATTATATCTTCAATATTGGAAAAAAAAAACCTGTTCGGTAAATCTTTGTTGCTGCAATCAAAGAAATGCGATGAATTTTCTCTCACCACCCATTCTTATATTCTCAGATATTCTTCTCTTTTCAGTAAGCTATGAATGGCGCTATAACCATTAGCCATATTGAGCAAGGACTATATTTAATGCTAAAGTCCCAACCATTTGAAGAGAAATGGAGCATTACTTAACCTTCTTAGACTAGCTGCTTCCAACGACCGTTTTTAATAAATTTTTGTTCCGTACACAAAACAGGGCATTCTGTTTAACTATTCTCTCCTACTATTCATTTCAACTTGCCTTTGATATCTACTGAAGGCTACGTGGGTTCCCCGTATTTGATTTAAGGTAGATACCAAATCCCAAATCCCTATCTCCAACGGTGGACCAAAATGGACGTGTTCAGGCGAGCGATCGAGGAGTCTCTTCGTGGGGATTATTGCGTGAAGGAACGTATCAGTATCTGGTTTCGTTCCATGGTGTCTTCAACGAATTATTCCTCATCGTAGCTTCATCCACAAGCTGTGCAAACGTCAATGCTAATGCTATTGCTTTCGATTGTATCCAAAGGAATTACAAAAAAAATTACCAAGCAAAATCATAGACTAGAGTGGCAATCTAGTTCAGGCATCATCGACTGAGCTTCGATTGTCCCAATTTTTGTGCTTCCATTCCTCATTCAAATTGGGTAGATATAATGATTAGTGATCTACCATTTAATCACTCGCTCCGTTTAGGAAAGACAAGAACCTGCAATAAATTTCCAACGGAAGCGTGATAAATTCAGAAATGTATTCGACCAGCTTGCTATGATCTATTCAAAGTTGACGTTTCTGCGTGAGTTATTACGACGCCAAGCCCACCTCTTCCATTTTACCAATGTAAATTACTTCTATTTGTTCGCACCGCGACCACGTTCGCGCAGTGTCAACATATATTCACACTCCTCATTTCTATCACGCATTTTCTGCTAATCACCGAACCAATAAACCAACGGTTCCGAATGACCCTGTCCTTCACACACTACCGCGCACGGGCGCACGGCGGCGAAACACTCTTGCTTGGGTTTCGTGCATTACTGGTCGACGGACCGACCAACCGAGCTGATTGACTACTGACGAACAGATAGACCGCGAAGGCCTTATAATTAATACACGTCGTCGGCATCGTGTTCGATTTTACTAGCTTTTCAAGTTTATTTTCACAAACGGGCGGCCGTAGCTGTCTCGCTGTCGTCCGCTGGCGGGCGAGAACACAATTTGTTTCATAATTGAGCTTATGGGCGCAAATTTTCACCTTCCTATTTCATCCGTCAAAATTACGAGCTATGTTTCGTCGGTATGGTTCCGTACGATTCATGATAGACTTATTGTTTTTTGACGGTTTCTGATTTGTGTCTTGTCATCCGGCGAGATTAGTTAATTTTATAACTTGGATATGCATCAGATAGAAAAAAATAAATAACTGAATAACCCGAAACGGAGGCTGGGTTTTTCGACGCAAACCGAAAATGGAGACCAAATACGGGTATATGTCGACGATATCAGATTACAGTTTTTTTTTTCTTCATACAAAATAGAGCTTTACTAAACTTATGTGGAATTTATGAAATTCTAACTATAGCTTATTGGATTATACAAAGTTCCGTTACGTATTCAACCATATTCAGTGAATATTTCCGAACGTAAAAAACATCATTAGATGAACGGGATGATCTAGGTCATCCAAACTGTCCATGAGTTCAGAACATAAGATCAACAGTTGTAACAGTAGGTGTTTATAGTGTGCAAAGGGACAATATGTATTCAACAATATTAATTGAATAGTGTGGACGGCCAACAGACATAATGCGACAATTTTGGGATATTCTAGGTACTCCAAACTGTCCTTAAGTTCAAAACATAAGATCTTCAGCTGTAACAGTAGTGTTTTTATCTTTTTGGTCTATAAAATGTTACGTCACGTGTTCAAGTATGTTCAGTGAATATTTGTGTGTGTGAACGTTAAAACACACAATAAGATGATCTAGGTCATCCAAACTGTCTTGGTGTTCATAACTCAAGATTTACGGTTGTAACACTAAATGTTAGGCAATACAAAGTTACAATAAATATTCAAACATATTCAATCAATATTATAAAAGTTAAAAAAAAAGCAATATGACATGATCTAGATCATCCAAACTATCCTTGAGATCAGAACATAGGACCTACAGGTTTAACAAAACCTTTCTGGGATGCGCAAAGGTACGATGTGTATTAAAACACATTCATTGAATATTTTAATAGAACAACAGACATAACGAGATAATCTTCGGATGTTCTAGGTTATCCAAACTTTCCTGGAATTCCAAACTTAAAGTCTACAGCTGAAGATTTTAAGTTTTGAATTGTAGCTTAAAATCTGCAACTTTTTGGACTCAACAAAGTAACAATATGTATTTTACCAAATTAAGTCAGTCTTTTGGAAGATAATGAGATATCTTGGGATGTTCAGGTTCATAAACTGACCTTGAGTTTACTTACTAGCTTACGATGTACAGTACTAACCGTAGCTTTTGGGGCTATACAAAACTACGATAAATATTCAAACCTGTTCAATGAATATTTTGAAACGTCCACAGACATCATAGGATAACCTTGCTATTTCAGTTCATTCAATCTGTCCTTCAAAACTTAAGGTCTACAATTGTAACAATAGCTTTGTCGGGTATACAAAGTTAAGTTAATTTGTTTGGCATAGAATATCCCAAGATTATATCATAATGTCAGTTGGTCTTCCAGGACATTCATTGAACATGGGTGAAAACATATCATAATATTGTATAGCGGATTAAGCTACTTTTACAACTGTAGATCTTAAGTTCTGATCTCCTGAGCAGTGTGGAGGACCCTGCACATCTCAAAAAAATATTTCCTACTTTTTTCAATCATTTCTATGTTATTGAGCACCAAATCAATTAGAATTCACCAAATTTTTTGTAAAAATTTTGCATTGAAGAACATTGCATTGTACTGGTGGTTACATTTAGTATCCAGATTGTAATGGCTTATATTTAGTATCGTAGTCATCATTTCGAACAACCCAATGGGGCTATATATCTTGTAGATTTTTTTTTTAATTTTTTTTTTAAATTGCCATATGATTACTTTTTGCCCGAAACGAAAAATGTGATTCGAATTTGGTCGATAAGTTGTTCCGTTCTGGAGTTATCGCCGAAAACAAAACGCGTAAAAAAGCCGAATATGCGTTGATATTTTGAAAACTGCATTGATCGTGAAAGTTATGAGAACATTCGGCAGTTCCGCTTGTCTTTCGTGCGCACGACATACCCTGGCCAACTATGCGTCCAAAACTTTCTTACTCGTATACCGATACTATGTTATCAATCAATTTTACTATTTTTAGCGTGTTTCGTAGAGCACAAAAAAATAACATGTGGCAACGTTGCATATGAGCACACCACGTGATCGCTCTTTTTTCTCACTGCTTCAAAGTTAGTGTACTGAATTCATAGACAGCGGCTGGTTCATCCCAAGTATCGCTTTACGCGAAAGATGTGGGTTGTTGAGATGAGTGTACATAATTTTCTCATGCACTTTCTGTTCCTTCGAGTGCATGTTCGATACTACTAGAATTTTCAAAATGAAGGTCGCGCAGTGTGAACAATTCAAGGAGAGACTGTTTCATCCAAAATTTTAATTAATTCAATGGATAAAATGTAACACTTTGAAGATGGAATCATTTTGTATACACCCTTAGGTTGTTTGTTCTGTGCAGATGAAAATACACTCTTAAAAATATTACGAGTTGAGTGATGTAATCCATTCTGCAGGTAAATACAAAATACATGATACGTAAATACAAACATTAATGTGACTCAATTAAATGTTTTATTTGATGTATTGTTAAATACCCAAAATAATAAATATTGGCTCACTAAAAATTGCGTTCCGGTTGCTAAAATTTACAACAGTTTCTAGAAGATATTGGTTAACCTCAAATCTTAGTTCGTAAAGCGTTAAATAGCCAATAGACTAAATACTGGGGCTTGACAGCCTTAAATGTACATGATCCATGTTATAACAACATCTGACCTATTTTAAACGCAGTCAGTTCCACGCGTTACAACATGTTTACACGTTCAAATTTCGTTGCCTTTTGTAATAGATTACAAAACGACTATTTCACGGTGGATAGCATGCGTGACTCATTGAATTTCAATATCCGAAAATTAAAAGAGCAGTCTTGAAATAGGTTAAATTTTGGCTATACAAAACAAAGGAAACGTTTTCAAAACTTTTTCAGTGATACATCGTTACGCCGTGTTCATTTGCACGGAGTTCATGTACTTGTAATATCAATTACTGTGGACTGATGAAATGTGGAAATGATTTGTATTCCCCAACTTGTTTTTACGTCATGTGCCATGTAAATTTTTATTTAGAGTTTTTATGGTTTTATAAATTTAAGAATTTCTGTTTATAGTCTTACTCCTTCTTTGTGCATCAAAGTAGGCTTAAATTAACATTTTTTTTAAGAGTGTACATTTGAGTTCTTCCTTCTTAAAGATATCTATATATATAAAAATGGATTTCTGTCTGTCTGAACCTTATAGAATCGAAAACTACTGAACCGATTTTCGTGAAATTTTGTATGCAGGAGTTTTTGAGGCTGGGGAAGGTTCTTATGATAGTTCAAAACCCTTCCTATCTCTGGAGGAGGTGGCTCCCTTACAAATGAAGAACAAATTTCTGCATAACTCGAGAACTAATAAAGCAAAGGAAATCAAATTTAGCATGTGGAGTTTTTAGAAGCAAACAATGTTTCTATGGTAGTTTGAGACCCCTCCCCTCTCTAGAAGGGGAGGCTCTCATACAAATGAAACAGAAGTTTTGGCATAACTCTAGAAACCAAATTTAGCATGCGGAGTTTTCTGGAGGCGAACAACGTTTCAATGGTAGTTTGAGACCCTCTTCAATAGTAGTTTAAGTTTGAGGGGACTCTCACACAAATGAAAATGAAATTTCTGCATAGCTCTAGAACTAAGAATGCAAACGGAACCAAGGAGGATTTTGGAAGCAAAACGTGTTTCTACAATGTTTCGTGACCCCTCCTCTTTCTCGTAGGGGTGGGAGGGGTCTAATTTTAAACCAACTATGAGAATTCTTCCTTCTGTTATGATTTTTTTTATGCAGGGGTTTTTGGAATTGAAAAAGGTTCTTATGCTGTTTCAAGACTCCTCTCCCGTCTGAAGGGGGGGGGTGCTCCCATACGAATGAAATACAAATTTCTACATAGCTCGAGAACTGATAATGGAAATGGAACCAAATTTGCCATGTTTAGGTTCTTAAAGGCGAACTAAACATGAGAATTATTCCTACTGTTATGATTTGTATGCAGGAGTTCCAGAGACAGTTCTTATGATGGTTTGAGACTCCTTCTCCGACTGGAAGGAGGGGGGGGAGGGGGCATACAAATAAAATAAAAATTCCTGCATGTGGAGGATCTTGTAGGCGATACATGTTTCCACGGTGGTTTGAGACCCCTCTACTCTTTGGTGGGAGAGGGGGCGGAGGGGCGCACACATACAAATGAAACACAAATTTCTGTATAACTCGAGAACTAATCAAGCAAATCGAACCAAATTTGGCACGTGGAGGTTTTTGAAGGCAAGAAATGTTTACACGGTGGTTTAAGACCCCACCCTGCTTTGGAAGAGGGGCCTTTCATACAAATGAAACACAAATTTCAATCAATCATGAGAATTATCCCTATAGTTATGAAAAATTGTATGCAGTAATTTTTGGGGCCGGTGAAGGTTCTTATGGTGGTTCAAGACCCCTTCCCCGTCTGGAAGGTGGGCCCCCCATACAAATTAAACACAAATTTGTGCATAACTCAAGAACTAATCAAGCAACTGGAGCCAAATTTGGCATGTGAGGGTTTTGGAGGAAGGATTGTTTGTGGTAGATGGTAGATACTGAAGATCTGAAGGTTTAATTAACCTACGTTAAATTTTTTCAGAAATTACACAATTAAGATTTTGTAACAAAACTCTTAATTAAAAAAAACCATATATGTGTCAATCAGTTCTATTATATTTTCAATCATTAAGTTGCAAAAGTGTTCAAAGAGTTCAACCAAAAAAAAATATTTCCTGGCCACCAATCCAATAATAAACGTTGCCTCGACCAATTTCTAGACAAATCAAAACTTATAGGGGTTTGTTTAGGAATGCTGAAAGGTGCCTGTCATTAACAGCGTCTGTTTTGCATGAAAAATCACATTTGAAACAATAAAATACTGGATTTAGCAAATGTTGACAACAAATTGAATATTAGGGGAATTTTTTTTAGGAAGATTTAATCTGTGCCAAATTTAGATTTATGATGTACTTATTTATCTGTGAATAAGTCTATTTTTCAAAAATGAAAATAAAATAAAAACTAATCGCATACAATTTTTAGAAAGCAGAACAAGGTTTGACAGTGAATTCGCCAGTTTGGGCTATTAATTATCGTCACAGTTTCACATAGTTGGTTAAAGCTTTTTGAAAAAACATTACAACATATTGCATTACGGTCTTTTCACTTGGTTTCTTAGTCAAAAATTTAAAGAGAGATTGCAAAGTTTACATATAAAAACCGTATACTGTGAATTATGTGAGCAAAACTACTCTACATTTTTTTTATTCTGAATTTATTTGTCAATTATAGTCTTTGTTTAATGACACATACTAAATTTTTCCGGAATTTTGAACTGTTTACAGAATTCCCGGGGTTTTCCCGGTAGGTGGCCAAGTACCGTGTAATAATAAACCGTGCAACATGTAAGCCTTGTTATTTCGATAAATTGGGATAAATAAATTTCGATAAATCGTGTTATTTCGAGAAACTGTAATTGCACCTGATTATTTTTCCGTGCACGAAAAATGCATACGGTGTAAAAATATATTGTAATCGTGTTGTTTTGAAAAACCGAAAAAGTCGTACAAAAATATAGGTGCGAAAACAAAATCTGGTGCAATAGTAATCGTGGGCGGTCCTCCATGTTCATGTTAAACGAAACATGATGCGAGTATTTCAATTTGCACTGCCATCTATTCTTCGGCAATAAAATATTCCATAAGCTCCACCGCAATGCTCTCGATACATTCACTGCCTAATCCTCACGAGGCACCGACAGCGCCCTAGTTTAATACATATCTTCAAAGAGGTAGGTACTGAGTAAAACCTCTAAATCCACGCCACCACAAACATCCATGAAGATGCCACTGGAAAGCGCGACAGCGCTGCACCGCCATCATTAACGACCCGCGCGCGAACACATAGAGGTCGCCGCCACAAACGCCAAACGCGTATAGGTACTTGCACTGTTGTTGGTTGACTTTAACCGGGATTCAACGCCACCTTTCCACTTCTTCCCTCCGATCTGGCAACGAAGCGATTGAAACCGGTAAGACCATGCTAAAAGGGGAAGGCAAGGAAGGACAAGACCCGTAACGGACAACAAACGGACGGAGAGATAATCGAATGTTGTTTTTGCACATGCATCACAAGTAGTGTATAAAGTAATAACACAACACATACTCTCTTTCACTCCTGTTTTGTTGTTTGTTACTGATGCTTTTCTGCTATTATTACGACTAGAGGGTGCTGCCGCTGTTCCTTCTTCTCCGTTGCTGCTCTTTATTATTACGATTGCCACTCTCTTCTCTTCTTCGTGCTGTTGTTGTTACTATTATTATTATTATGACGACCTTTATTTGCCTGTAATTCTTGCGCTTCTCATCGCTCTGAGGCGAACACACTCACTTTTAGTGAACACTTCACTTCACTACTTCTTTGCTGCTGATGCTCTCCTGTGCTCGGCTTTGCTTTTCTTCTGCTTCCTCCGCTTTAAAAAGCTTCTTCTTTTTCGATACAGCAATGTGGATTTTGATATTATTCGGCGCGCGCGTTTTTCAGATCTCCTGTCCTTGTGCACTGACACTCAACAACAGCAACAACAACAAAAATAACTCGATTGATGGTGCTCTCGCTGCTACACACGGTCAAGTTTCCGTGATTGTTGCGACGCACACGAAGGGCAGAACGCGACGCCGGACGAACGGCGCGCGGAACCAGTAAAACCAGAACCCGCGAAAACGGCAAACACGGTACTGCGGTGGATTCCACGGCGCGGTTTTCAACCTCGCTGACTTGGAGTGGATTATAAGCCTGACGGACACCCACTCGGCGCGCGTTGGTGTTGGGTGCGGGGAGGGGCGCTGGGTCTTATTCCAAGGAAGGCGAGGATAGGTGGTAGGGGGGAGGGTTGTATCACTCTCTCGCGTGCGCCGCACCGCACACACACTCACTCATTCAAACACGCTCGCCCGTTGGTGCTCACAGTTATGTTGAATAGGGTTTCACACGGCAGTGACGAACTGCTTGCTATGACGACAGCGACAGCGCGACATGTGCGTCTCGCCCGGTTGGGAAACAAAAGCTAACTGAATTGCTACGCCGCCAAGCTGCTGCTAGTTACAACTTTTTCAACTCACTCTCGTCGGCTTTGCCGGATTCAGGGTTGCCAGTGGGTTTTTATCAATAGCGTTGGGTCAACTATAGAATATAAATTATTGACATATTACGATATTAGGAGAAATTAATACAACCAACAGATTCAAATCGGGTGCCACATTGATGAGAATAGAAAACAACAATATGCAGAAGACAATATACACTCTTAAAAACTATGAATCTTACACGAAGCGTAATCATTATATCGCGTATATATTTGAAGACTGTTAAATAAGACTCAATTCTATGAATCCTAGAGGGTTTGAGCTGTTTAGTGGAATACTTGTAACTATAAATTAGAAGAAAAATTAGTAATCTCCATTTAATTCCAACTACCTTTGCTTATCTTCGACAGATACGCGTATTTCGTCTACAATGTGCAGACTTCTTCAGTGTCTCGTACTAATAACTCGACTGTCGAAGATAAGCAAAGGTAGTTGGAATTAAATGGAGATTACTAATTTTTCTTCTAATTTATAGTCTCAATTCTATGTCAATTCTGATGAAGTCAGAGCAACTTGTGAGCAACATTCAATTTTGATCATGCCTGCAGCAAAACTTCAAAAATATTTAATAATCCAATTTATATTAACGCATTTTTGGCTGCAAAATCCAAGTCGGGAAAATTAGGCAAAAATTTAGGAAAAAATCGGGAATTTTTAAATTACAGGGTGTCTTACAATATGTGTCACTAAGACAAAATGGGATTACAGCAAAGCAAGTCAAACAAATCATAACATTACACTGAAAACCAGGTGTCATGACCTGCTGTTAAAACAACACTTGAATTATGCGTCATAGTCCTGAAGTTAACCCATTTTCGCCGTTTTCCACAAAACATTTTTTTTCGACGATATCGTATCAAAATACTAGTCTTGTGGATGCATTAATGAAATTTAGCATTTTTAGAGGTTTTTTTTGACGCTTAGGAACACCGTGACAGCATGTTGCGTATACGCAACACTGGCGCATTGCTCGACAAATAGAATGCAACATACATTTTAAGCTCAAATGGTACACGCTCAGCCACACCTTAATGGATGGTTAACTAGCTACATATAATATTTGGCCTTTTGTGAACATATTCTCATTGTGAAACGACAAAAAATATAACCAGTAACTTCTAGTTTATGATTGAAATTGTGTCCAGAAGACATGTACCAACTCATACAATGAAATTTGTGGGTTTTTTTTCTATTGGTGTGTGTGAACACAGTCAGTAAGATAGCCAAAGGATATACCTTTCAAACAAACTAATTTGTTTTGATCGTATTCAACGTACATGCATACACGAATTTTTCAAAACCACTGTTGCGTATACGCAACAGCGGACGGAAATGGGTTAAGATAAACAAGTGATAAAAAATAGACTGAATTTTGTGTTTCAAAAAAAGTATAATTACTTAATCATAAGTGTCTGCTTCATTGTCATAAAGAGCATTCCGTCTTATTTTCAACATTGTCGGTTTTACACGTTAAGAATATTCACAAAACTTTCGAGGAATATGTGCATTAGCAAAAAAGGAAACATGCGTACAAATAAAAACGTAGCAGGAGAAAATAAGACATGGATAACTAATGTTGATCTGTGTAACTGAAAATTATATTATTGAGCGCTGCATAAGAGGTAAAATTCCTGTGAAAAATACCAAATAATCATATGCAAAATGTCTTTAAAGTAACCAAACTTGACATGCTATTGTGGGATATTTTCTGGTATTATCATTAGGCGTTTTAGGTATTCCAAGTTAAATGAAACAACAAGAAAATACCGTTTGATGATCTTATCTATTTAAAACAATTAGAGAAAAATTGATTTAGTGCTGCAATTCATAATCACAATTTTACACAATATTTGTTCATGAATTTTTGTTTGATTGAAACATTTGTTTGTTAAACACTGTTAACAATAGGCATAGACTAAAGTACTAGATATGCAATTATAGCTTCGATAAAGATTAAAAATTACGTTAATTATAAGAGCATCTAAAACATTAATTTTATGTTTCATAACCTTAATTTTACGCCTTGGGGTGTAAATTGTTTTTATCATTCTGAAGTTTTAATAACAGACGTAAATATGTGTCTAACGGCCCGCTCTTTTTATGTGCATCCAAGCAGACCTAAATTTACATTATTTTTTTTAAAGTGTGAACGAATGTATGTCAAAGGTCAAAACATTGAATAGAATTCGTGACAACAACTGAATGCCAAAAACTACCACCCGTTTTAACCAGTAAGTGATTCTTGATTTCCACATAAGGTCTGTATCCGCATTACTCCGGACACCTCAAAACATGAATAAAACATAAATTCGCATTATATTTCCGTCGTAGTTGTTTATATCAGATTCATGGGATGTGTTTTAACCATTCGGGAAGACAAAACATAGTTATTCGATATTTGCATACAATTTTCGAACTTTGCGCTTAACTCCGTCCATTAGGGTTTGTACAGACTCTTCAGAAATCGTAGAAGCCGTCTTTGTCCAAATTTGCTGGAAGTGTTTGATGTCTTTGATTCCTTACTTCTTTCCAGAAAGCTTCCGCTTTATCAGAGCCCAATATCTCTCGATTGGTCGTAGCTCTGGACAATTTGGTGGGTTTGAGGTTTTTGGTACAATGTTCACTAGATTTGCTTGGTGCCACTCCATCACAGTTTTAGCATAGTGGCATGATGCGACATCGGACCAGAACAAAGGTTTTTCTTTGTGACTTTTGATGAAGGGTAGCAATCGCTTCCACAGACACTCATTTTGATAGATCTCCTTGTTGATTGTGCCTGTAGTGACGAAAGATTTACTCTTTTTGCCACACGTGCAAATTGCTTGCCACACAAGGTATTTTTTGGGAAATTTCGATGCCTTCTTCGTTCTGAAAAGCTCAGCTGTAGCATTTCTGGCCAGAGCAGCCAGCCCTGGAAGCTGCTTGAAATCCTCCAGGACATAAGTTTCATCGTCCATAACAACACATGAAAACTTCAAATATTCGCAGTACAAACGTCGAGCCCGTGATTTTGCTGCTAAGTTCTGTTTGTCGTTGCGATTTGGAACTGTTTTTACTTTATACGAATTAAGTCGCAAACGTTGTTTTGATTTTTGGACAAAACCAGGCGACATCCATAGGCAAATCAAATGTTTTTGCAAAGTTCCGTATTGACAAGACAGATTTGCCGTACGCCCGTACAGAATTTGCTCACGCACTTTATCTTCTTTCGTCGCCATCTTGAATACTAAACATGAAATGTAAGCATCAATCATAGTCTTTTTCATCATAGACTCTCAGCTATAGCACAGTGAAATTTTTCATTCCTACGTGTACTATTTCAAAAGTTACAATGATTTGAAAGTGTCCGGATTAATGTGGATACAGTTTTTACATCCCACAAGGCATTCAAGAACATAGATATACTCAATAAACCCAAGAAGATTAAAATCAAGTTAATATACCGCACTCATTATTTTGATCTATCTCGCGTTTTTTGACGCATGACTACGTCTTTGTTTTCTATACTGGAATACAATTAAAAAAAAAAACGTATTGCGACCGTCACGAAAAGCGGTGAGCTTTTGGACGTTAATGTCTCAGTCGTTTCTCCAACCATTTTCAAAATGTTACCCCAATATATACGAAACATATGTCTTATAATTTCGTTTTGCACGGTGAATTTACTAAATGCCAAATATTTTCCTTTCACAGACTTCAAATGTAGCTAACGGAGATCTCACATGTAGCAGTGAACGATAAATAAGGGGTACACCTTCGCAAAGTGCTTCATTCGCTCGGCACCCTTAGAGCTGTTCAGAGTGGCAATGAGCCAGCATTGAATTGGCGGCTGGCGGTGACAAGTCTCTGGAGGATGCTCTGGCGAGCAACAATTACGTTTGGCTTCGACTTCGACTTCTTCAGTGCCTCGTACGAATAACTCGAGTCGAGTTATCAGTACGAGACACTGAAGAAAACTGCACATTGTAGGCGAAATACGCGTATCTGTCAAGATAAGAAAAGGTAGTTGGAATTAAATGAAAAATACTAATTTTTCTTCTAATTTCTAGTGACAGGTATTCCACTAAACAGTTCAAACCCTGTGGGCTACCAACGTGGCCAAAACGGAAGATCTAATGCAACTATTTCGTGGCCAAAAGGAGGAGCAGCTGCATTATGGGAGATTTCCGTACAAGAAGGCAGACAAACATATTTTAATATGTTTTTCGAGATTTTACCTGTTTTCTGTAGCTTGTTTGACCAAAATATATTGTAAATGCACGTTTCTAAACATAAGATAAAGATAACATTAAGATTGCTGTTAGGGCCACTCGCAATTGTAGAAGGTTTATTTGAGTAGATTACGAAAATATGTTAAAACATCGAGTTTGAGAACCGATTTTGAGGTGTTTTATTTCAGTACAATACAAAAATATTTTAAAACATCCAATTTGAGAATCGATTTAAACCAGCAGTAAGGATGCTGTTGGGGCCACTCACAAATGTGGCAGGTTTATTTAAATGGAAAAGAACAATATATTAAAACATCTAGTTTGACAACTGATTCAAACCAGTAAGGATGCTGTTGATGCCACTCACAAGTGTGGGTGGTTTATTTCAATGGGGTACAATAAAACGTTTAGAGTAGAATACGAAAATATGTTGAAACACCGATTTAAACCAACAGTTAGTATGCTTTTCGATGTTTATTTCAAGGAAATACAATACATGTCTATAAGCAATATTCTATGGTAATAAAACTTACAAAAACCTGCGCATAGTGATTAAACCAAAGAACAAAAATAGAATACCCTTCTGGCCTTGAAATTTTCTCCGGTATCCAAAAATTTTAAAAACTCTCTATTTTCATTGGTAGCAAGTGGTCGCAGAAAATCGCTATAAAACGTTAGTGCAGACGTGAACTTAAGCTAGAACCAGTTTTTAGCCTGGGACTATGCGATACAAAAAAGTTGCCGGTCAACTTTTTATTATTATTTTTATTTTTATTTTATTTTACCATTATGCGCCTTTTTTCATTTATTTCACAAAAACACGAATTCGTAAAAAAAATTGGGAAATTAGTAATTCCAAATGATGTATTGAAACCTAAGGGTAGTTAAGATAAAAATAACTTACTATCGATTAAAAATTATGAGTTGTTTAGCGACAAAAAACACATTTTTAGGCTTTTTTTCAACTTTGACCTTCAATATATTTGAAACTACATCAGCTAGATGCTTGAAACGTGAGATATCTCTTAGTTCATATGTGCGCAATTGGTAGGAAATTCCAAAACAAGGATCGATGAATGTCGATTTTCTGATTTTCGTCCGCCTCTTACCTGATCGCCAAGGTCACGAAAGAGCTGAAGCACATGCCGGCATCCATATTTTCATCGACCATGTCTAAGGGTCCTCCCTTAGCTCAGTCAGTAAAGGCGCAGCTACAAAGCAACACCATGCTGGAGGTGGCAGGGTTCGATTCCCGGTCTGCTCTAGGAATTTTTCGTTAAGGAAAAACTTCTCGACTCCCTGGGCATAGCGTATGATTGTACTTGCCACACAACTGTGAAAGTGCATTTAGAACAATAAGTTGTGAGCAAGCAATAAGCTAATTTTGAAAGCAATAAGCTTGAAATGCTAAAATAAGAAGATGTCTAAGGCTCCGGCCAGTAGTCGTAAGGCCTGCATTTTTGTTTCATTTGTTCTTAACTATGCATTGTGGAGCCTATTATTTCAATAAGCCAATGTTTTAATGTTTGTGATTCAACCAGAATAACTAAATACTACGTCAACTAGTAATGTACCTATAACTTGTAATTTAGTTGAAGTTAAGAGTATTACACTTTAAGGGGAATGAATGGAGAAGAAACATAGTTGCCATTTGGCATATGAAACGGACCATATTCCATAAAAAAAAAAATATATCGGAATGAATAACTTGGTGAGATCATTCCAATACCACACACAAAATTATTTCGTTGCCAATGCTTGAAATTCTCTTTGTGTCTCCTACCCTATTATAGTACATGGTGTACTATAATGTTGGAAAATAAAGCAAACGGCCCAACTTAACGTTTGGCTTTCGTGATTAATGTTTGAACTTCACATTATGATTCTCATTTTTAAGAAAATCTTCATGCGCCAACTGACACCTGTATCATAAGCAGGTTGAACATGCACACGAGACGTCACTGAACATCAATTTGGTATTACATCAACAAACTTTGATCAACATAACTTGAAATTTCTATAACTTAATAAGAAATTTACCATTGAACAGTAGAATAATAATCCTCTAAAAGTTCCCTCTGTGGAAGCCATGAAATGCATGTGTATTTTGGTTCTGTAACGTCAACTTCAAAATTAGACAAAAAGACCAATTTAAAATCAACAAATTTAAACGACCTTTAAACCAATATTTTTCTTGATATTTCAAATTCTACATTATGCCTAGATGCATTGAGAAAACTTCCTGTTAAACAACCCATCAATATTCCCCAACTGGCAACCCAATTCGGAACGCTGCCGTTCCATGTGCTTCGGTGATGATTATGAGAAAAAGAGAGAACGAGATTTGTTTGCCACGCTGCTGATGGGAGAGCGGCGTCGTCCGTCAGCCAGTCAGCCGTGAATTGACGATGGTCACCTCCACTTCGCAAGAAGGTTGCGACGAACAATCGAACCAGAATCTCGCGCGGGGGAACTTCGACGACAGTGTACAGTAATGGCAGTATGGGAAGGGTGGCATGCGGCGAAGGCGATGTAATAATAAAAAGCTTCCTCGCAGTCAGACAACAGACGACGCGAAGCAATAACAATATAAACGGCGGTGCGGTGATGAGGGGGTTGGTTGCGCGAGAAGAGCTTAGAGCAGATATGCTCTTCTGCTCCGTGTATATTATGATGATGAGTAACGAGATGGAATGGAAGCGTAATGCTTTGAAACATCTAGACAATGCGAGTAGGTAACTTTATGATTTTTTTTTATATGTAAGAAGGCGATACTTCGAGGGATGGTACTACAACCAAATGGAGAAAATATAACACAAGAGCGATATTTCCGAAATGACGACGGGAAGCGGTTGGAGAGAAGTGGAAAATCGTTGCGAGCAAACACCTATTTGCAAACAAATGAGGTTGAAGTAATAATTGATTGTGTTGTAGACAAATACTGAGAAATCAGGTATCTAGCTTGGATGACGTTATTGCAGGCATAACTAGATTATTATCGATAGATTGCTATTGGAATAGTTTTTAGCTTTTGTATCATACGGTCTTGCTATAGATCTAAAGCAATTCTGACTGTAAAAAGTCTAAATAAGGACTTAAGTTTCTTATGTTCGGAGAATTGATAACGAATTCAATGACGAGATCATGAATGCTAAAAAATTAAAAACTCTAAGAAAACCCTAATTAAGACAATGGTAGTAGTGATAACGAAATCAACAGGTTGATAAGTGCTGCAAATAGCTAGAACTATAAAATATCAGGATTGCAGTGTCTGATTTTTGCCAACATCGTTCGTGTTGTAATATGCATAGGCGTCTCGTGTATTGGAACTAACGCGTCCATAGTTCAAAAAAGTCCACATATTTTTGGCTCAAGAATTTCAAAGGGAAAGGGAAGAAGTTAACTTCCCATCAAAAAGTACCACTTGGTGAGTTCATTCCAATTATGAAAAATATATCCAAACTTATTCGGTCCACGTTTACTTTGTCCTCCTCTCTGCTAGATTGTAATTAAATCGACGCACGTGAATTTCAGCTTCTAACGCCGATCTGTTAGTTGTCATGATGAAGGCTCAGAGTGAAAATGAACAAACAGCTTCATCAAATGCATTGCCTGCCAAATCGCTTCCAGCGCTAGCCGGAAAAATCAAGTAAAATTTGTTCTAAGCAGCTGCTGCTTCCTAAAAATCAATCGGGCGAGGTCGCGGGGGTGGACTAAGTTATGTACCTGCTATACATGGGACCTGTGATTCAGGACCTCATTAATTTCGAAGTTCGTGGTCACTACGGACTCCACAAGACTTCGAGGAACGCTAAACTTCACCCCCGAACTAAGTGTATCATGCACAAGACGCTCATAAGATCGGTAGTTCTATACGAGCATGATACCAGAACAATGCTCGAAGACGATTTGCAGTTAGAATTGTCTGATCAAACACCAATCAAAATCATTCTCAGCCATAGAACCAATAGAATAACGTCATATAGGGTGGCCCAGAAAGTCTAAGCACGATTTTGATGCGCCACTGTTGCTTCCAGAAGACGTTTAAACAGGTGATCATTACTGTGCATCATTGTTTACTCTTCAATCTATAACTCCATGCGTCACAAGTGCCGGTGCATCTACAGGGTGTCCGAATATTATCCGTACATCAAAATGGTGTTAAAACTATCTTTTATTGTTGGATTAAAAATCAATATCAATATAAAAGAATACCGATATTGTTTGTTATAGCAATATGTTGCAAATTACAAGTTTTATTTGTTCATTACAAAATGGCCGCATCGTGCTGAGATGCACGACTTCAAACGTCTCGGGAAGTTATCCACGATGGCCGCGAGTTTTTCGACAGATATTTGTTCCCAAACCTTTAAAAGAGACGATTTTAGATGTTCTAGTGATTTATGTGGTATACTGTGTCAGTAACTAGCTTCCGATATACCGCTTGATTCACTTTCACTCCCTCGTCGATGAAGATCAAAGGAGTTTTGCCGGAATTAATTATTCCAGTTCAAACCATGACAGAAGCGGGATGATGATTCCTTAAAATACTTCCACGATTTTTGGAAGCAGCAGGAAGCAACTGCCGATCATTTTGGTGGTGGTGAAACTGCTCGATTTTGAAAACTTGTTCATCGGTGATCCGTATTGACCGGAAAACTTGTTCATCGGTGATCCGTACTGACCGATAGCGGCCCT
This sequence comes from Aedes japonicus, assembly GCA_034211315.2. Taxonomy (NCBI): domain Eukaryota; kingdom Metazoa; phylum Arthropoda; class Insecta; order Diptera; family Culicidae; genus Aedes; species Aedes japonicus. Next base: position 101,281 of record JASCZW010000438.1, on the reverse strand, counting down.
CGGATAAGCGGTTCAGGAGGACCTTAGCTTTTCTCAACCGGTTTACTTTCATGGTGTCATTCAAGTAGTGATTCTTGTACAGTTTATATGACTGAAGCTTCAAATCGCGAAGCTATTGGTATCGCTTTATTGCGTCACTCACTGTAGATTTTGCCTAGAAAGTGATAGCTCTACTGCAACCCATTTCAGAATGTCTGGAGAGTCAAGCCCATTCCGAGGTTACTTTCACATACAATAAGCCCAGCATTTAAACATTACCGAAATGTAAAATTTCTAAACCCGGTACGTATTTAGTATTATTTGAAACATGGATGAAGAGATAGGATGGCATATACTTATAATCAGATGGATCTCACCGAGTACTTCCGTTCGAGATGTGGCCAAAAAGGTGGGAACTTCGAAGAGCAACGTCGACCAACCACTCTTAACGAGGCATTCAAACTGATCGTAACTTGGAATGGCGTCAGAGTTCAGAAAAGTTAACCTTCTTTAGGTGTCGGGGTCAATGTGACACGAAATGGATTTTTAAAATGCTATTACTTTTCAACATAAGCATCTAGACGTTTTAATTTTTCTAAATCATAGGAAGTTACGTTTATGCACCGAACCCAATTTTTTTTTACATTTAAGAAGGACTGATAGACAATAGGTAACGAATAAGGTGTTTCGGGTTATATTGACCAGTTGAAACTATATACGACCAAATTTTAAAGTCTTTGCAATCAAAATGCTTATTAGAGTCGGAAACTCCATCTCGTTCTCATCAAGTTTGCCCTTCTTGATCTCCACGCGTTTTATGAAATAAACGAAGCCTTGAAAGAGTATGCGAGCGAAATTTGCTTTATTGCTGTACCGCTAAGTGCCTCAACAGTTGAAGCAAGTGGTGAGCCGTCACGATGGTCGCCACGGTTCGAATCCCGGTAACAAATCGAGATCGTTTTTTCTTAGTTAGCTATTGAACTTTCGGACTCCAATCTAACATTTAACAACTTATACATTGCACAACCTCACGCACACATTGAATTTTTCAAAGTGAATTGATGTGTTGCTTTTTTTGCCCACGACCAATGTTACATTTTTTCTCCAAGTGACGATCCAATACGAGAAATGAAATAAAACCATGCGAAATTACATTACAATCTTGTTCAAAAATACAATCCAACTATTTTGGATGTACTGCCTTTTTAGACCCGATTGTCCTGAATTGATCTGTGGGGTATGTGGAGGTATGTTCTGCCACGATCCGTGAGACGGCGGTAGATACAAATGATCATCGTAACATGCTTTTCGACGGCTCAAACTTCATGATTTTACATGAATAGTCTACTTTAACCTTGAAATGGACATTTTTGCCAGTTTATGACAATCCGAATGCTTCGGAGGAACCTTTTAGGAGGGTATGAACATGCCTTTCGACGGCTCATACTCCCGCCTCACGGGTCGTGGCAAAACATGCCCTTATCCGACACAGATTCCTTCTGGACAATCGGGTTAACACGCCACCTCCCTCCCAACCCTTTTAAATAGAAAAAATCAAATTTAAAATTTTCTGATACTCAATCGTAAGCCATCGGACTTTGAGGTGGTTTTTTTGCAATCGATCACAACATTATCCTAATTTATGGGTCTGCACTGGTTACCTCGAAAATATCCGTAGTTTCGGAAGGTGGGAGTACTGGGATAAGTACCTGTCCAGGGATGGTGTACAAAATATGTTCAGATTTAGTAAAACTAGGTCATCAGAAGACATTCGAGGATTTCTGAATATATTGGAAAATGGTCATATTTAAAGCGTTACCAAATTCTGGCTTGCAACATATCAAACTTCATGATTTTACAAAACTTTGTCTTCTGAAGATGTCTGACCATACTGGCCACTTGGGGGTGCCGCAGCGGGATTTTAAGTTCTTCCGGGAAAGTGGCCATAATCTAATTTTTATCAAAACGTGACTTGTGATACATATATCAAATTTTAGGGTTTTGCAAAACTAGGTTTTTGGAGGTCATTCTTAGAATTTCTTACCATACTGGCACTTAGGGTGACCATCCGGAGTCCGAGTTCCTCCAGAAAAGTGGCCATATTCAAATCGTTGCTAAAACCTGGCTTGCGATACATCAAACTTCATGGTTTTGCAAAAACTAGATCATGAAGACGTTTTTAGGATTTCTGACCATAATGGCCACTTAGGGAGACTTTAGAGTATCTGAGTTCCTCCGGAAAACTGACCATATTCAAATCTTTTCCAAAACCAGCTTGCGATGGTGTTTAGAGGACATTCTGACCATGTCTGGATGTCTGACCATATCGGCTACTTTAGGATCCACATTCCTCCGGGACAGTGACCATATACAAATCGTTGCCAGAACTTGGCTTGCGACATATTAAACTTCATGGTTTTGCAAAAACTTGTCTTCAGAGGACATGCTGAGGGTGTCTGACCATACTGGCCACTAGGAGTGGAGCTACTGGATTCAAGTTCCTCCAGAAAAGTCTAGGGTTTTTTTTTTCATTAGGGCGAATCTAACATTGAGTGACTCTCTTTGATTACTTTCTCTTTCGTTCATATTCTAATCACCTTCACGTTTTTCATTCTACTTTTAGCATAAAGTATACTAGCCAGCGCTGTTGTGTTTTGATCTGTACTAAAGGATCCCTCGAAAGTTTTATAATGGGGCTGTAATAAATGAAAGAGAGCGAGACCGGAGAGAATCTCTCAATGTTAGATTTGCCCTAATGAAAAAAAAAACCCCGAGAAGTGTTCAAATTCAAATCGTTTCCCTAAGTGGCCAGTTTGTTTAGATACCCTCACAATGTCCTCCGAAGACCTAGTTTTGCAAAATCATAAAGTTTCGCAAGCCAGGATTTGGAATAGATTTGTTTATGTCCACTATCCCGGAAGAACTCAAAATCTCGCAGCGCCTCCCTAAATTGCCAGTATGGTAAGAAACCCTCAGAATCAAGAAGTTGCTTGATTTGAATGTTGTATGAAATTTTAATAAACTTTGTGTTTAAGTTTTTAGATACATTTATTTCAACTGGTTACACAATATAGGGTATACGTCCCTTGATCCCTAATATGCAAAATTCGTTTGCATTGTTTGTTTCAACTCATTGATTAAGTGAGCTGAAAACGATGGTCAATTCAAGAAATTGGAAAAATCTAAATTTTTTGGGATTGCTTTAACAATTGTATTCGTACACATTTCATTGGCGTTTAAATTGTATATAGTGTAACATTACATTCGAGCGAGTTTGCTGTTAACTTAACTCTCAAGGGTTCGGACTGAGGAAGCGCATAGTAAAGATATTAAAATGGCGGCCGTTATATTAAACGTAAAACATTTGGGGGATGTTTATCAAATATTTAAAACAGAAAGGGAAAAAATAATGTGGGCAATTTAGTAAACAATAATCTTTAAAAGTGGGTCCTCCCTTAGCAACACCATGCTGGAGGTGGCTGGGTTCTATTCCCGGTCTGGTCTAGGAATTTTTCTTTGGGGAAAATTTCTCGACTCCCTGGGCAGAGGGGTATGATTGTACTTGCCACACAATCATACTAATGCGAAAAACGTACATGGCATCGACAGTTTTCAATTAATATCTGTGAAAATGCATTTATAACACTAAATTGAGAGTAAGCCATTAGCTAATTGCGAAAGCAACAAGCTTGAAACGCTAAGAAAGAAAGAAGAAGTCTTTAATATAAATTTCTGAAGTTAATTTATATCGTGACTTCCTTTGGCGTTTTTGTTCTAATTTAAAGAGTGGTCAAAATTGTGCTGTTTTGAATATTCATAAAATCTGTTCAAAGACTACACAAATAGATTGCTTTGGTTTGAAATTAAACGAGGGGAAATTTTACGCATTTGTTAAAATTCATTATTTTTTTCTGTTTGCATATTTGCAATTATGTGCAATTTATCTACCACGTGTTTCGGACCAGCGATGAGTCAGGTTTACCTGCGCATTTCTGCAAGCTTATTTTACTTTCTCTCTGATTTGAGAACGCATTTCTTTCTACCACTGGTTGTGCATGTGTTTTCCCCGTATCGCTATTTCCGCTGCAAACATTGATTCATACCTGCAAAAAGATAGAAAGAGAAACATCACATTAGTTATGACCGTTAAACGGATTACGGTGAGCTTACAAAACACTTCGGACAAATATCAGGAGCGAATGCGAGATTCAACAATGGCACCAAAAGCGCTCATTTACCACCAATTCAATAGCTACAGGTAGGTGGTACTGCATCAAGCAGCGGGCAAAGCTCGAAGTCTCTTTCCGACTCACTACTACGGTTGAAACAAATGATCCGAAAACCACTTTGGACAACAAACTTGGGCTTCCTCTTCTCGGTTCACACTTGGGTGAGTGAATTTGCCTGAGTTCCGTGGTCGTCTTCGATGGCCTCGTTCGCAAAGGTGTGCGTACCACCACCGTCATGCTATGCCATCAGTCTTGCCTCGAAGAGAAAAAGAGATTAGCAAGCAATCAAAAAGCGCACAATAACTGGCATGCTTTTAGGTTCCCTTTATAGGTATCCACAGTACAGTGCGGCTCTGGGCCGTGGGGTCGAAACGAGGAACGACGAACAGACCGGAAAATGCTGTCCTCGAAACGTGTTTGTGTGTGCGCTCCCGCGTTCGGTTCCCGCAACAGAGGTTTCACATGAAGTCATGTTGAGCTCCAAATATCCAACTTCAAGGCGCGGAGGAGGTGGTACCAAGAATACCAAGAAGCCTTATGATGGGTTAACTTTTTTTTTCTGTTTTCTGTCCGGCGGAGTCAGACCAATCTTATGGTGCTGGATAACCGGCAAAAAACAACCGAGTGTAGGTTAACACAAAACAACTCCAAGAAGAGAACCATCGTCGTCATCGCGTTTAAGGCTGTCGAAAACCGGCATATCGGAGGACCCTGCCGTGCCTCTACGAAGAAGTGGGGTAGCCGAAGAAGTAGTGAATTGCGGGAAGGTAGATTGACCGAGACCACATGCTCACAGAATGAAACGCCACATCGCAGACTACCAGCGAAACGCAGAGCAGGACGCGAGTGACGCGCAGTGGTCGAAAAAAAGCTCTATAGAATGAATAAATTACTCGTTTCACATTATTAACCTTGCAGCGTTCGGCAGACATTATGTACGTGACATGAAGGAGCAAAAAAGAGTGTATGGAAACAAAACACACGGCCGGCGTAAAGAACGAAAGAAGCAACCCAACAAACACAGATGGACGGATTGGTGAAAAAGAAGAGACGGGCTGGTTGGACGGGAGGAAGCGCAGTAAATGAAACGAAACAACAACAAAAAGAAGGGAAAAGCTCATTCGGTGCGGTTTCGTTCGTCAGCGAACGGATGAATGGAGGCAAATTTGGAACGACTGGCCACGACGAGTAATAACGCGAAAAGTGATATCACCTTCCGTGGTATAGATTTTCGTTGTTTCATTCCGACGGTGGCGTCAGGTTCGGGTCAGCGAGTAGCCCGCGCCGTAAATCACGAACACTTTGTACCTAATCAATCGGCAGGGGATTTCAACAAAATCTTGTGTTTTCTCCGAGTATAGAAGGAATAATTTGAAAAGGTTTGTTAATTAAATAAATTTAGATAAAATTAAATCAACCACGGTATGAACATATTTTTATAGCGAAGTTAGTTCAACGATACATAAATTATATGCATTGATCCTAAATGCAAATCAAAGTTATAAAAAGATAAGGTATAAACATAAACAAAACATAATCAATTTAACAATAATAAAATTAAAAAAAAACATTGAAAACCTGGTGAAAAATAATGATTAATGATAAAATAATCTAAACGTGTAGAGATAAGTATACCCACAAAATCCTATTCTTACCAATTTTTTACTTTCGCCGCCAGCTTTTACTGTGTCGACTCATCTTTATTCGAACAATCACAAGAAAAATCAGATTGTTCGTAACTTTCCTGTATCAACCTTGCATAAAAACGAAAGCGAAAAACACGGAATGGCGAAAAAAACGTGAACTCACATTTAAGTCGGTGTCCTGAACCAGATTTTGAAATCTGTACATGGCATGATTTGATTATGAACCCTAAATATCCAGGTCAATTTTGCATTCTGGTGAACCCGATATTTTAGTTCTAAAAAAATGACTACCAGTTCTATCTTTGAGAATAGCATGAATTCATAAATTAGGACAAAAGCAGTAAGGTATCTGAGGCAGTAAAACAAAGGCGAACAAAATGTATGCTCTCATGAAACATCTTCTTCCATCTTTGAAAACATATAATGTTTTTTCGGTTGAAAACTTGACGACTTCATCATCAGTATGTAAGATTATAGATGATTGAGCATGTTTGACAGGTTGTTACAAAAGTGACAATTTTAGTTTTATTCCAGCCGTATTATTGTATTCCTCCCGGCTTTGTTGATACTAAATTCAAAACTGTTTTGCGCACCAACACCTCCTCTATGCTTCTTTAAAGCCAAAATTTGTAAAAAGTGACCTGCTCTAAGATCATAAAGATTTTGAAAAAGTTTTAGTGGAAGATGTTACGACCACTTGAGAACCTTCATAAAACCTATTGCCTGCCATGTAAACCAGCATGCGGCCAAATGGCTGTAGCTGTCAAACTGTGATATCGAGGTTAGTTTTTGTAGTTCTGCTTTGTTCGATTCTATCTCCTGATTCATTTAGCAGAAAATAGTATCTTTTCTTAGATTCCGCAGATTAGTTGTAATGTGCGGTAATTTTTGTTTGAAAGCAAAATATCCCAAACAATTTGCGTGTTCTATAGCGTAGCGTGCTCCAAATCATATGCGCCTTGGAAACTATGTCAGTTTACAACAACAAAAACAAAATTAAACAATTATAAATTATAAATTATAAATTAATTATGAATTTCCTGAAAATTAATGGAATATAGGTTGTCTAAGAAATGCCGAAATTGGCCTTCGATCAGGACATTACATTTAAAATTTGGTGCATTTTCCCACATTTAAATTGTCTTATATATGCATTTGCTTTTACATTTAGATTGTCTTATGAATGGAAAAATCACAGTTTTGTCAAAAAGCCTATTTATCTTAATAATGCTACAATAAAATTATTTGGTCATTTGGTGACTTCCCTCAATTCCAATTTACCGTTCAATGGATTAAGTGGAGGCAAAATAGTTTTAAAATTCTTTTTCAACTGACCATAATAAGATAATATGAATGAATCCTAAACCGGCATTTCAAAACAGAATTTGACGAATTCATAAAATCGAAATAAAAAAATTGATACGAGCAAAAGGGATTTGAGAAAAAAGGTTTTAAAATCTTTGTAAACAAGTTGTGTAGGTTCTTATAAACCTGACTAAAATATGAAACCTATTGGCACCTCTTGGTGGCATAATTAAACCAAATTGATTTCAAGTGGCTTTCTTACAACTTTAATAAAACTTAATAAAGCTGGATGGCGCTGGCAATGTAACTTGAGTACTCCGCCATTGCCAGACCAGCTGTAATTACACAGAAAACCAACAGATGATGCTAAAGGGCGATACGGTCAAAATTTGGTCAATATCAACTTGACGTATTTCTTTCAATTTTGCATTTAAAAAACCTGAACACCCCTCATTTTGAAGGTGTGTGTGTGTAGAATGTTGCTCCTATTTTGATTTTGGAATTCACTCTTCAGTTGTCAAAATGCCGTCCAAGCAAGAAGAGCAGCGTATCAAAATTTTGCTTGCGCATCGCGAAAATCCGAGCTACTCGCACGCAAAGTTGGCAAAATCGCTAAAAGTTGCCAAATCAACCGTTACAAATGTAATTAAAGTGTTTGGGGAACGTTTATCGACAGCCAGGAAGTCTGGATCGGGGGGAAATCGAAAACCGGAAGCCGCTGAGACGACAAAGAGAGTTGCCGGTAGTTTCAAGCGAAACCCTAACCTATCTCTCCGAGATGCCGCAAATAAGCTGGGTGTATCGTCTACAACCGTGCATCGAGCCAAAAAACGAGCCGGACTATCGACTTACAAGAAGGTAGTGACTCCAAATCGCGATGATAAACAAAATACGACGGCCAAAGCGCGATCCCGGAGGCTGTACACGACGATGCTGACGAAGTTTGACTGCGTGGTAATGGACGACGAAACCTACGTCAAAGCCGACTACAAGCAGCTTCCGGGACAGGAGTTTTATACGGCAAAAGGAAGGGAAAGGTAGCAAATATTTTCAAGCACACGAAACTGTCAAAGTTCGCAAAGAAATATCTGGTTTGGCAAGCCATCTGTACCTGTGGCTTGAAAAGCAGCATTTTCATAGCTTCCGGGACTGTCAACCAAGAAATTTACGTGAAAGAGTGTTTGAATAAACGTCTGCTGCCTTTCCTGAAGAAACACGGTTGTTCCGTACTGTTTTGGCCGGATTTGGCATCTTGCCATTACGGTAAAAAGGCCATGGAGTGGTACGCCGCCAACAACGTGCAGATGGTTCCCAAGGACAAGAACCCTCCCAACACGCCAGAGCTCCGCCCAATTGAGAACTACTGGGCTATTGTCAAGCGGAACCTAAAGAAGACCAAAAAAACTGCTAAGGACGAGCAGCAGTTCAAGGCAAACTGGCTTTCTGCGGCGAAGAAGGTGGACAAGTTGGCTGTACAAAATCTGATGGCAGGGGTCAAGCGTAAGGCCCGGCAATTCGGATTTGGAAAAGCGGAAGCCTAACTGAATATTTTTCCTGAATTTTATACTAATTGAACTTGAAAAAGAAATTTAATTTGATTTTTTAAATAAACGATTTCACCGATTTACACGCGTTTTCCCTTGACCAAATTTTGACCGTATCACCCTTTAGGGACTAACATGTATCCTCGACATGTAAAAACTGTTGAGCGTTAATTGAGGCAATACCGGCGCCGTCGCCACCGTATGCAGGGCAAATAAGGAAAGGGAAAGAATGTGTCACCGTGATACTCGCTCTATTGACACGCGAGGAGTCCTCTGCACGCCCACGAGAAATCACTGGGATGTTGTATAAAAGGGTTGAGTTGGTAGCAGGGTTCGTTTTGGTAAACGGTACACTGAATTCTTATTTAACTTTATTTTCAGATTATTGTCCATTTCTTTGGTTTCCACTAAACATATTGAATCCTAGAGAGTTTGAGCTGTTTAGTGGAATACCTGTAACTAGAAATGAGAAGAAAAATATTTTCCATTTCATTACAACTACCTTAGCTTATCTTGACAGATACGCGTATTTCGACGACAATGTGCAGACTTTTTCAGTGCCGTGAACAATCGAGTTATTAGTACGAGACACTGAAGAAGTCTGCACATTGTAGGTGAAATACGCGTATCTGTCAAGATAAGCAAAGGTAGTTGGAATTGAACAGAAAATACTAATTTTCTTCTCATTTCTTGTTAAACATATTGGTTTTAAATGTACCACTATATATTTGAAAATTAATACCAATTTAAACCAAGAGTAAGGATGCCATTGGGACACCTATTTGGGACACCTATTGCAAAACAAGATTTTTAACTACACTTAATAGCCGCAAAGATCCGATTTAAACCAATGGTAAGGATGCCTTCGAGGTCGCTCAAAAGATAGGATAGTGTTTTTTTCATTGTGAAAAAAGGTTTTCATAACGCTTGAAATCATTATAAAACTGGAAAGTATTAAGTTGGCTTGGTATCGCGATAGGTTGCATGCATTCGACTCACACCATGAGTCTTGAGGTGCTGCCACTCTCGGATCGGTTTTCAGAATTATCTCTGCGGCTTTGAAAACTTTAAGAAGCTCCTTGAGTTGAATCATCAAACTCGCTTCATGACTTTGTACTATTTGTACATAACACAGGATGACAACCCTTCGTCGAATATCCCCCATCGTGTTTGCTTTTCCGACCTCGACAGTTCGGTTTATTTTGATTTATCCAATAAGCTTTATGGAATCCCAGAGTATCATCGTCCTATGATTGGATCACAGGAGCTGTGATATTTGCTGCCAAGTTGATTCCACTAAATCGTTTTTTACTGACGGATCATTGATTAAGGAGTCAGCAGGCCTTGGTATATCTAATGAAATACATAGGGGCAATCGTAAACTTCAAGCATCTTGTTCCGTACATGTCGCTGAATTAGCGGCATTACACTGTACGCTAGAAATTATTGCCTCATTTACACCGGATCAGTATTTCATTTCACGGATAGTCTCAGTTCTATAGAGGCTGTTCGCTCCTTGAGGCCGTTAAAGCGCTCCTCTTATTTTCTCATACAAATAAGTGAACTTCTATGTGTATTATCTTCGCGTTATTTTATCATCACCGTTGTATGACTGCCATCTCATGATTCGATTCTGGGCAACGAAAGAGCGGACTCGTTTGCAAAGGTGGGCGCTATGGAAGGCGATATTTATGATCGCCTTCAATTATTCTTACCCTATTTATCGTCAACAGCCACTCGTCAGCTGGTAGAATAAATGGAGTAAAGGAGATTTGGGGCGATGGCAACATTTTATCACTTCCAAGGTGAAGAAATCTTGGTTGGGATGGATGGTGTACCGGTTCGAGATATTTTAGCTCTATGTGATCTGGAGTTTATAAAACTCATTTATGTTGAAATTTGTTCGAAGAGACAGCATTGATAGTTCCGTATAGGGTAACGGAAAACGAGCGGAGGGCATTTGAACGGTAGTATCCGATCGGGCACATAATCTTTTACCAAGCTACCCCAGTGCATGATCGACAAGGGGGAGGATGCCCTCTTGACTGGTAAAAGATTATGCAATAGATCGGGCTCTTATACTACCTATTGCTTTGATCTGGTTCTAGCGATTGTTTGTTTTCCTCTCTCAATGCCTAACATGGAAGAGAAGTTATCTCCTGTTGTTGGTTTTATTTTTGGCATGCACCGATTATTTCACACATATTATTCCTCTTACCATACTATTATTTATAGACCTCGGAGAGGAACGATGGTGAGTTTTGCAAATACTAACTTTAGTTTAAAGATAACTGATGTATATAAATATGAAAACTTGGCTCTGTAAAGTTGATTCGATTGAGCCTGTACAACTAAATAATGTGTAAAAAAATAACGCTGGAAACCCGATTTACACTAACAGTAAAGATGCTGTTGGGGTCACTCGATGAATGAATGAAAAAAGGTCAAATCGGCTCTTTCAAAGATAAAACTGCACAGCAATGTTGATACAAACTGGCAAAACTCATAAAAATTTGGAAACAATTTATGCTGAAAATACTTCGCAGTCAATCAAATTTTCTTTGAAAATAAAAAATCTTTCTTGAGTTTGAGCTATTAAAACTATCTAAACAAAAAAAAACATTCAATTTTCACAGCCTGCCGTGCGCTAACGGAACTATCAATACTTTCTCTTAACAACTTTGTTCTGTTGTCTACTGCTGTCTACTGTCTATTCCTAGAGCCTCATGGTGATGATAAATTATTTCGTTCTCAAACAACATCATCATAGATCGTTAATCCGCGTATGGGAGAATACAAAGAAAGACTATATCAGTGAAAAAAAAACAGAACAAGTTTTATCAAGGTTTTAAATGAAAATTGATTTAAAAATACGGTGAACATACATGACTGGGTGGGTCACAGACAATTATTCATGATAGTCTTCCATTAAGAGAAGCAATGTGTAATATAAGAGCATTGACAAAATCCAACAAATCTTGCAAAGATTTTTGTGATGAGCTTCAAAGGAATTCTAAGAACATTTACAAAAGTGTTAGGAAAGTTTGTATGGGAGTATGGGATTATACAAAGAAAGACTATATCAGTGTAGAAAGACCGTAATGGGGTTTTCCATTAGCCGTTTCGATAGAACAATGAAGTTGCATTTTTAGAAGTAGAAGACATCTTTGAAAAGAACTCCATAAATGGCGTGGAGTTATTTTCAAAGGCTATTGTAGGAATAAGTTTAAAGGAATGCAGCCATTTTCTTTTTTGACGTTGGACTACTTTCTATACTGGGCTACAGGCTTTATACGCAGCCAATAGAAGACATTGTTGATTTCGAGCTACATACTTTTGAAAAATTCATAAATGTTAAGCCTTGTCTTAAAAAGTATGTTAATTCAAAGAATATTACAAAATGCCATAGACAAACAGGCATAACACTTGCAGTTTTTACATCAATCACGCATTAAACGATCAATTTAAATGTTTCTTAGTTGGTAGTATCGCCACAGGTGGCGCACATAGTCAATTCCTTTAAGTTTGACGCTAGCACACAATCGCACAAATATTTCGAGTTGTTGTGCTCAACAGATGGCGCAGGTGTGTTAGCCACAATGATTTATAGAGCAAAGTGTTCAGTGTGTTTGTGAAAATGGCTTACATTTAGTAGCGTAGTCCCAAGTCATAATTTAGAACAACTCAATGGAGACCTTGTAGTTTTTTTTTAATTTTTTTGGTTTAACTGGCGGTAGTTCCATTTCAATTCCATATCGGTTCCGTTTTGATTCCGTTTCGGCTCCATTTCGGTTCCGTTTCGATTTCATTTCAATTGCACTTCAACTCCATTTCTCATCCGTTTTGCATTCATTTAAATTCCATTTCCATTCCGTTTCGGTTGCATTTTGGTGCAATTTTGATGCCATTTCGATTGAATTCAAGGCCTGAATGTCGTCCCTAAGAATTATTGTTTGGTAATTTACATGTCTTTTTGAAATCTGGTTACAACTACACACGGCCTGGAGCACTAGGGGCTATCAACTTAGAGGGCACTTTGCCCAAATTAACTTCGAAGAGGAAACATTAGAAATCATGGTCGTAGTAGAGGTGACGTTGGAAATGGGTCTAGTTTTGACAACCAAGCTGGCACACAGTTCCAGCTAGATACCCTCAGCAAAAATGAAATCAATTGTTGAACAACTATCAGAAACCCATATCCTCTTTCATCACCCAATTTCGTTCGCCTAAATTCGCCAAATTATTTTTAAACAGACCATCTTTGAAAAACTATCTCCATTTATATTTACATATGCCAAAAACACATAATCATTGAAAGTCAATTTATGGACTCTAATAACTTTCACCATTCGCAAGTGCGGAGAGGCTCGCTCCACGCCTAGATCCGCGACTGGACGCATTCGATGAAGGCGCAACTACGAAACAACACCATGCTGAAGATAGCTTGGTTCGATTCCTGGTCTGTTCTAGGAATTTTGCCTAAGGAAAAATGTTTCGAGCAGCAAAGGTTGTGGTTGTATTTGCCACACAATCACATCTGTGCAGAAATGATACTGTCACCTAAAGCTCTCAATTAAGAACTGTGGATGTACATTTAGAGCACTAAGTTGAGAGTAAGTAAAGGTTGTTCCAATCAAAATTCGGTCAAACAGTAATGTGTGTGAGTCGATCAAAGTTTTTATTAATAAGTCAAATTCTTTTTCTTTTTAAAGTTTAGTTAATACAGAATACAGGACAAATATTCAGCTAAGGTTCCTTTTAACCGAATGCGAATTGCCGGGTTTTTCGTTTAACGCCTGCCATAAGATTTTGTACAGTCTTCTTTTTTTTTTATCCCCATAGGATTGCAATGATCGGGGTTGGTTTTTGAAAACTCTCAAGTGATTATGCCGGAAGGATTAGTCTATGGTGACCAAATAAACACCGGGCTTTCGAAATCAGCTCACATAATCTTCTTGAAAATTTTTGGGATTCAGTATCAGTCAGTGTGTACGCGTTTTGTTGTCCAGGTATTTGTTTTAAAGTCCGTGTTTTTGTACTTTATCTGTGTCATTACGTTGTTAGTGATATTCGTGTCAGTGCAGTTTTTGGTATCTGCGCAATTTCATATAGTACAGGTGTGATAATGTAATAGCTATCTCCCATATTCTTCGCTCCCAAATGGAACAAAGTATGTATTTGACGTTACACTCATCGGGAAAATAAGCTGCTCTGTTGGACATGGGTATTTGTGGGCGGTCTTTTAATATATAGTTATGTTTGTATGTATGATGTGTATGTAGTTTTGGAAATGTTAACTGATTTACTTACCCACACTGTAGTTATTACTTTTGATTTGTTGGGAACATACCGCCTTAGATGATACTCGCATGCATGTGCTTCGTCCACGTAGGTCTTTCTTGCTCGGCTACTTGGTCTTGTTCCAACCATAGGCCAAGATGCCTGCCTGTCCATTTTGCGTCGCCATGAGACTCGGATTTGCATCAGGCTCCAAGCCTCGCCATGCTGATCCTTCTTGCATAATTTCTTTTTTCGTTCTAGAAGTATACAAAAATATTCGCTCCTCTGCCAACAACAGCCAGACCAAATGTAGAATCTGTGTGGTGATGCTTTCCAGAAAATTGCAGACCCATATAAAAACTCAGTTATAATAAAAGTAGACGATTCTTTAAGTGGTAGTAATATTATTGAAATTATACAAATTCTATATTGTATGAAAATAAGGAAAGTTGTCAAATTAAAAGTGAAAATGCTACTACTAGTGGGTTCAAATGCACTTCTGGTCCACATCACCCCTGGAAACACTGGTTTGCATCTTCCCGTTTGGGTAAAGATCCAGTCTAAGCCCTGGGACCTGGTAGTTTTCAATCTACCACAAGGTTTTTTCCAATGCCCAGGGCATAAGATTTTGTACAGTCTTCTTGTCCACTTTATTCGCAGCAGAACGCCTGTTTGCATTTGAAGGTTTCGCTTGACGATGGCCCAATATTGTTCGATTGAGCGGAGCTCTGGCGTGTTGGGAGCGTTCTTGTCCTTGGGCACCACTTGAACGTTGGTGGCAGCATACCACTCCATAACGTTTTTTTCCGTAATGGCAAGATGCCCAATCCCACCAAAATAGAACGAAACAATTGTGTCGCTTCAGGATAGGCAGTAGACGTTTTTGTAGGCACTCGCTCAAATAAATTTCCTGGTTGACGGTTCCGGTCGCAATGTAAACGTTGCTTTTCAAGTCACAGGTACAGATGGCCTACCACACCAGATATTTCTTCCCGAACTTTGACAGTTTAATGTGCTTGAAAATATCTGGCACCTTTCCCCGTCCGGTTGCCGTATAAAATTCCTGTCCAGGAAGCGGTTTAAAGTCTGCCTTGACGTAAGTTTCATCGTCTTGTACCACGCAGCTTCGTCAGCTTTCGCGATTGTGCTTTGGCCGACGTGTTTTGTTTATCGTCGCGATTTGGAGTCACCACTATCTTGTAAGTCGACAGTCGAGCTCGTTTTTTAGCTCAATCCACGGTTGAAGGCGTCACTCCCAGCTTCTTTGCGACATCTCGGACGGAGTGGTTGGGGTTCCGCTCAAAACAGCGGGTAACTCTTTTTGTCGTCGCTGTGGCCTCCGGCTTTCGATTTCCCCCCGATTCCAGCTTCGACAAACGTTCACCGAACTCTTTTAATACGTTGGTAACAATTGATTTAGCCACCTTCAACAATTTCGCCAACTTGGCGTGAGAGTAGTTTGGATTTTCGCCATGCACGTGCAAAATTTGGATGCGTTGCTTCTTTTCCTTCGATGACATTTTGATAACTGAAGTGCTGATCTCAAAAACAAAATAGAGGCATGATGTTACACGCCCACATCTTCAAAATGAGGGGTGTGCAATTTTTTTTAATGCACGATGAAAGGAAATGCGTTAAGTTTAAGTCGACCAAATTTTGATCGAAACACCCTTTAGCTGTAGCATTCATAAGAACTCCACCATTTGATTGCTTCAGAATAATGAACCTGAGTTTGAAATCTTTCGCTTCAGAAGATCATCAAGCTTGAATTAAAGATATTAGATAGCAGTTTCTCTGCGACTTCTAACATGATTTAATCAGATGAACATGCATGCCGCAGAACTTCACACTTCAAAACTCAGTAAAGCTCATAAGTGATTCAAGTTTCAAGCTGTTGCCATACACACTGCAAATGCAACAACACACATTTCTAAGCAAGATCGTACTGAACTGGTACAGGTACAACTCAAAAGAGTGAATGGCAACCGAAGCGAAGGAGATACACTAGCCGCCAGAGCATAGAGGTCAACATGAATGAAGGGGGTGCGGTGAAACTCGCCGGAGAGGAACGGAACGGTAGCCGTGTGGTCGTCTCGGAAGGGTATGCTACAAACATCAAGCCCAGAATTTATGAAGCAAGGTGGAAGGAAGAAAAAAAAAACGGAACGAAAACGAGTAAAATAAAATAACGTTTTCAGACAATCGATGTAATACGAAATGAAAAATTTATATCTCCATACTCGGTGGGGGTGGGTGACGAAGCTGGATGGTTAGTCTTTCCGACTGACTCTGAGTGTGCTCCATGAACGGAATATCTCGCCGCGTACGGCGCGACTCCTGTTTTCTTCCTTTAGGCCATCCTACATTCAGCCCAGACTTGTACCAAGAGAGCGGCCGGCATGGTAATGGAGAGTGCTCTATGTGTGCATTGCGCACACGAGTAGGTACTGTAGTATTACTGTGAAAAAAAGTGCTCGTCTCTGAATTGGCTTTGTGTGGCAGCGTTGAAATGGTTTATGAATCTTTTTAGCTTACATTATTCGGAGTGTGGGAGTGGATCGTTTTTTTTGCAGCAAAGTTTGTTGTCCTGAAAAATCCAGGAATTTGTCAATCAATCTCCATCGCATATTTTGAAATAATACAACTTTCTGTAACGATCGAAAAGAATTCTTGTTCATCAGTTATTTGCCCTTCTACCGGGATTACTCCTTCCAGATTTGGCGCGTTTTTGTTTCAAGCATACATTTCTGCACACTCGTCTACGGCTGCGGGGTCGGTGGCATGATCGACGACGGGTCGGTCGGTGGTCTCCATACTCAAGATCCGCACCATGTTCCATTTTGAAAGCCACACGGTGTATTCCAGTTAAGGTTACAATTTCTGTTTTCATGCCCTTCCACCGAAAACAAAAAGCAGGCAGCCATCAACAAGCGAGCGAGCGAGCGTTCGTTGTTGACCTACCTTTGGCTTCATAATAACGACATAGACACGAAGCAGAAGGTGGCACGGGGTGGATGTGTGGCGTGGGGTCAACTTCAACATCAGAACCAGCGCCAAGTCATTTTAATCTACCCGACTCCATCACATAAATATATAACCGCAACGTGCCGGGCACCATTCGGTTCTTCGCCGTCTTCTTCTTACTCGTTTTGATCGTCGCTGTCGTCGGCGTTGTTGTGGTTGATTTTTCGGGTTTCCTTTTCCTTTTTGCAATCGAGAAGCCGGTTTGCAGCCGGTCGGTCGTCGCCACGCCACATGCAACTTGCAAAGCAACGCAGCGAATGCGATTTCATCCATCTGTGATCAAGTTGCATAAAAAAAGAAAAAAATGTTTCAACAGCGACAGAACCAAAACGAAAAGGAACATGAAGTGAGTCTTTTTGGGGTGAGTGCGAATATAATTTTTTGCACGCGTAGAGGCTGTTCCAGAAAGTTTGTAAACGGTTGGATTTTGAATTAAAAGAATTTTAAAAAGAAACTTAATGTGCATCATTTTTTTCCGGTAAAAAAGAAGTTTTTTTCATAACACAACTTGGCATGAATGTCAATGTGATTGTCTAAATAAAAGATGTTCATTCGTTATTGCTACTAACTTTAATAGAAGGGGAAAGCCAGCGGGAGCGGTCAATGGTGAGTTCGTTCAATTTTATTTATTATTATTAGGCAACACAACGCTAGTGAATCGAACTGTGGACCTTCCGAGAGTACGCTACCGACAAAAGAAAAAAAGACGATTGGTGCCTTGAATATACTTAAGTTGGCCTCTAGATGTTTCTGGCACAAACATATACGACGCATGTTAGTCCAACGCGTTATTTGCTTATGCTTATTGTGTTCAGCACTTCAGCTGTTAACGTTGGACAGAACGCAACTGGTGACGCAATGAACTCGTCATGAAACTTTCTGGGACATCCTATAAGCACCCTACTTTTCAGAAAAAAAGGGTTCCAACGACTGGAGGAGCTGGTTCACGTCGTGAAAGTGACCCCATTCACCGGACAGTGGTGGTTCACAAATCATGAGCGCTTAAGTTGATGTTTGCAAGCGTTGGCCGGCGACAGTTCGCTTTCGTACGTAGGTGGATTAAGTCGCACGTATTTTTAATTATGGGTTTGCTCCGGTGGTGTTCCGTCTGTTTTCTCTGCTTCGTCGCGTCCACTGCTGTATTGTCCAGTGGTAAACATGCCCAACAAAGGCAAAACGAGCATCGAAATTTAAGACTTATGCGTAGGTAGCGGCGTTGAGCATCGAGGCGATTGGATTTACCATTCTCTTTCCTTTTTGGCGTTAGGAGTTGAAAAGTTGACATTTCGGGACGGTACCAAGTTTGGAAGGGCCTTGCATTGGATAGTCAGGTCTTGCATTTTTTATTTACGGTTGCTTTTAAAAAATCATCAAGTGCACGTGTTTGTATTATGGAGTTCATTACGTTTTTATGGTGGAGTCATATTAAGTCATATAATTCCAGAGCTTCATTTGTTGCTGATGTTTTGTCACATGGTACATTGGTACACTATTCAGTCATTCCATGTAGTTTCAAGAAGAAGAAAAACGACAAAAAATATTTAATTTTGCTCAAAAAAGGCAATCATTGGTTTTGCATGATTTTCACTGCGAGGGACATGAACGAACTGTTTAAAAAAAAATGTTCAGTTGCATATTAAAACATCAATGGCAATGTTAAAATGTCAAAAATAGAAAACTTTGACATGCTGTAACTTTAACTAGTTATGATGAGATGAGCGAAAACCAACGCCAAAAAATTTCTATTAGTTATACTTTTACGATAGAAAATTATCACAAGCACTCGCCGAAAAGTAAGACAATAAAGACTATTCATCTTATGAAGAGAACAAATTGTTTTGCAGATGTTTTGTTTATTTTAGCAGATTGTGCCTTGCTGTCATCCTCTCGGAGGTGCCGCTTGATTATTACCCAGTAGCGCTCGATCGGACGCAATTCAGGACAACTTGGTGGATTACTTGCTTTTTGCACAACATTGATGCCGTGTTCCTTCATAAAATTCAGCGTAGCAGAGCGTAGTAAGCAGATGCGGATGTGTTCACGATACAGAGGAACAATACGGTTTTTCATGCATTTTTTGCGATAAACTTCACCGTTGATAGTCCCAGTGGTGAAAAATGGCAATTTTTTTAACGCATGAGTAAATAACCTACAACACAAGAACTTTTTGTCGAACTTCTCTATTCGATCGTTCTTCTGTCATAAGATAAATTTTTCCAACAACCGCGAACTAGCTGAACCCGGTGCGAGCGCTGCTATGCTTGCAACTAAATGAATGAATATTCAATAGAACTGGCACGTTAATGGTGGTTTTTGGGAATAAGTTGTTTGCTTGGCTAAGCTGGGGTTCAAACTTCTATCAGAACATGCTCTTATCCGAGACATACATGTTTGTGTTTTAGTAAGCTGGATAATTCTCATGTTTGGTTGAAATTTGTGTTTCATTTATATGGGAGCCCACCTCTCCAGAAAGCGGAGGGGTCTTAAACTAGAATTAGAAATAATTCTCTCCTTCAAAAACCTCCACTTGCCAAATTTGATTCCATTTGCTTTATTAGTTCTCGAGTTATGCAGAAATTTCAGTTTCATTTGTAAGAGAACCCCCCCCCCCCCCCTTTTAGGTAGGAGAGGGTTCTCAAACCACTATAGAAACATTTCTTGCCATCAAAAACTCTCATATGCTAAAATTAGTTTTCTTTGCTTGAATACTTCTTGAGTTATGCAGAAATAGGCCCGGTTCCATAAACTTCTCCATATAAAATTTTATAAAGTTCAGACTACAGACAGACAGACTGCCAGTCAGACAGTCAGACAGACAGACAGACAGAGAATGAGCAACTCTGCATCCTTCGCGCGAGGTGATCAGAGCCAGAAGACGTGTCCAGATAGCTAAAACCGCAGCAGACAGAGAGGTACATAGGGTGGTGTTCCGAGCGGACCGAATTAAAACGTGAGTAAGACGAACTGCTACAAGGAGCTGTGCCGAGCCGCTGATGTTAACCCCTGGGGCGACGCGTATCGTATTGTTATGGCGAAAATCAAAGGCCCAACAATGGCTTCATAGCTATGTCCAGCAAAACTGAAGGTTATCGTAGATGGACTCTTCCCGACGCACCAGCCAACGACGTGGCCACGTACACCTTACAGCGAGGAAATAAGAAGTAACGTTGAGGGCATGCAAGTCTCTAAAGAGGAGCTCGTGGCAGTGGCGAAAGGGCTTAAGGTGAACAATGCACCCGGACCGGATGGCATCCCTAACGTAGCTCTGAAAGCGGCGATTTAGGCATTCCCGGAAATGTCCAGGAATGTGCTACAGAAATGTCTAGAAGAAGGCCATTTCCCGGACTGGTGGAAAATACAGAAATTAGTGTTGCTGTCGAAGCCAGGGAAGCCTCCGGGGGATCCAAAATCGTATAGGCCAATATGCCTTTGGATACTCTCGGGAAACTCCTGGAGAGGATCATGCTCAATAGGCTGACGAAATTTACCGAAAGCGAGCACGGGCTATCGACGATGGTTTCCGGGAAGGGGAGTCTACGGTGGATGCTATTCGGACAGTGGTTAAGACAGCCGTAAAGGCATCCAAACAGAAGCGGAGAGGCGATCGATATTGCGCTGGTGTAATGATCGACGTTAAAAGCGCCTTCAATAGTGCAAGCTGGGAGGCTATAGCCGAGTCGCTGCACAGATGAGTGTCCCTGACTACCTGTGCAGAATTCTGAAGAGTTACTTTCAGAACCGGGTGCTGATCTACGAGACCTCTGGGGGTGGAAATCGGTGAACATTACGGCGGGAGTTCCACAAGGGCCCAACCCTTTGGAACGAGATGTACAACGGTGTGCTGAAGCTGAAACTTCCCAAAGACGTAGTGATCGTTGGCTTTGCAGATGACATAGTATTATCAGTGAAAGGCGAAACACTGGAAGAAGAGGAAATGCTAGCGACCGAAGTAATTGGCATAATTGAAAGCTGGATGCAGGGGATAAAACTGCAGATAGCCCACCACAAAACGGAGGTGCTATTGGTCAGCAACAGCAAATGGGTACAGCGATCAGAAATCGTCATCGGAGAGCTTGCCATAGCCTCGAAGTGCGTGCTGAAATATTTGGGTGTGATGCTCGACAACCGACTAAAAATCAACAGCCACCTAGATTATACCTGTGGGAAGGCGGCGAAGGTCATCAATGCAGTAACCGGAATCATGCCTATTGTGTAACACGGGAACGGGTTTTAGTGAAATCAGAAGGCGGCCTTTTCTCAAAGGTGGACCCTGACCACACTCTAAAGGCCCAAACGTAATGTGGACGGAAACGGCAAGTTTGACAGTTGTCGCAAATGACGTCGATATGTCCAATTGGAATCAACTTGGATCTAATCAGTTTTCTATCCGACAAGCAGGTTCAGTCAGATTGGGTTCTTCCGCTGCCGTCGCCGTTAACACTGCGTTTGAGCCTTAACACAGTGCACGATGACCAAGTGCAGGCCTCTGTGTTAGGCCAGAACGATTTCCTAAACATTGGTAAAAAAAACAGACAGAAATTCATTTTTATATACACGGACAGCCACTTTGACTCAATTTTTTTTTGCACGGTTTTATTTTACACGGGTTGTTTTCGGCGATAACTCCAAAACGGAACCACTTATCGACCTTATTCAAATCACGTTTTGGGCCAAAAGTAATCATATTGCGGTTTTTCAAAAAAATCACAATTTTTAGTGTAAATACTCAAAATTAAAAAAAAAAACTGTATTTTGACGATTGCGTGGAAAGGTAACGCATACAAAAAAAATCGAAGCAACATAAAATGTTTAAGCATGTGAATTTATCAACTCTATTTATTCTTTTTTTACACGGTTCCATACTAAAAGTGGACCGTATTCCCCGTGCAAAAAAAAAACCTTTGTGTATAACCTATGTTTTCTTTATGAACATCGCAATCCAGGTGTATCTTTAAATTTTATCTTGATAAGACTTGGAATAGCTGATTTTAAAGATAAAAAGAAACTAATTAAAAATCAAAGTTTTCGAAAACTTATCTTCTGATCATTAAAATAGACATACTACACTGGTAGGCAAAATTAAGTGCCCACCTCATCATTTTTTGAATTTCGCTCATTTATATGGTTCAAATTAAAGTAAACACACTGTAGTCTTTTTTGATATCTTGTTTTTCAGATTATGTTCAAGTTTCAGTTATGGAATAGTAATAAAAAAAAAGTTCGACTTAAAGAACTTAAAAATCAATTTGTATTAAAAGTGACAAAAATTCAAAAATCGATGTTTTCGATAGGTTCCGTCGAAAGACCCCTCGATTGTTTATGTTTTGATATTTTGACGTGTTTTGAAGCAAACGGCTTCAACCGTTTGATTGAAAAAATGGAGAACGTGGTGATTTCTGAAAGCCATTCCATTGTGTATCCAAAAATCGGGGTTCGCCAAGAAGTACAATATGTATTAGCAAGGCAGTGGTTGGGAAAATTCTACTGAAACAAAATACGTTCGAATCAGTGGTGGATTGCCCAGGCAGCGCAAAACGGATACATGAACGGACACCAAGATCATGCGCGAAGTCAAGAAAAACCCAAAAGTAACTGTCCGTGAGATCCAGGAAACCCTTCAGCTATCAGTTTCTGGTCGAACTGTTCGTCACCGTCTTGTAGCACAGGGGCTGATTAATCAAGTTGCCCGGAAGCGCCCATTTATCAGCAAGGCAAACAAAGCCAAACGGCTCAGGTTTGCTATTGAGCATGCTGATAAGCCCGTAGAGTTCTGGAAAACGGTTCTCTGGACGGACGAATCAAAATTCGAGCTTTTTTAATCGGAAGCGGCGGGTTCGTGTGTGGTGCAGATCGGATGAGGAGCTTCGGGAGCGCCACATCCAAGGCACATCGAAGCATGGAGGTTGAAATGTGATGGTCTGGGGGCGTTTTTCGTAAAGTGGAGTGGGTAGCCTCGTGAAAATCGGCGGCAGATTCCTACATCAACACCCTGCGAGAAAATCTGGAGATTTCGCTGATCCAGACGGGTCTTGAAGAGAAGTTCGTATTTCAGCAGGACAATGACCCGAAGCATGCTGCCAAGAAGACCAAGTCTTTCTTCTGGTCTTGTCGGACCAACCCGCTGAAACGGCCTCCACAAAGCCCGGATTTCAACTCCATCGAGACTTTGTGGGCGATTCTAGATGCCAGGGTTGACAAAACTGGTGTTAGCAATAAATTTAACTATTTTGAAGCCTTCAGGGGCGTCTGAGGAGAGCTTGATCCACAGCACCTAAGGAACCTGGTGGAGAGCATGCCGAAGTGCCAAAGGCCAAAGGAGCACATATAAATTTTTTAAATGTTTTCTTTTACTTGAATTTATCTTCCCTGGAGTCAAAATGAAATGGGCACTTTTTTGTCACTGTTTTTTCATCATGAAGGGTTATTTTTTCTTCAAGTCGAATTCTTTTTTTTAATAATTATTCCATAAGTGAAACTTGAAACGAATATGAAAAATAACATATCAAAAAACACTACAGTGTTTTCACTTTAATTTGAACCAAATAAATGAGAGAAATTAAAATAATGATGAGGTGGGCACATTATTTTGCCTATCAATGTATATTTGAATGATAACAGAAGGAAAAATAAAAATCAAAGATATTTAAACAAATTATAGGACCATTCCCGCTTCGGTTTTCCGGGTAGCCAACCTGGTTAAAAAAAATGGAAATCGATTTATCGGTGATTGAATCTTTTGCTTACGATTAAGATGGAAATAAGACCTGAAGGATGAACTTCGTAACAACTAAGTATCTGCTAAAATTCATGTTAAACTGACTCTTTCGTTCCAGGGTTCGTTGTAAAAATCCGGAAAACAACAAGAAGAAAAATCCACACTCGCAAAATTTAACCAAAACCAGAATGAATTACAAAATATACCGTAAATAGTGACTCTATTATCGTCGCTATATTTTTACATGCAGAGTAGATACCCACAACCATTAAAACCCCTCTCTCAAATCCTACCGGCTCACTTTCATGACCCATGAGGGGCACAGGTCGACCCGGGATCTTGTTTGTGCTGTGCAGGGAAAGTCGTTGTCGTCATTATAGGCCTTTATAAGCCACCACTTTCCCCCTCCTCCTTCTTCCATTTGCACATAGGATACGCACATCCCTTCATTATTCACCCGCCGCGAAGCCCTCGCCAGCAATTGCTGCATGAGGTGCTTACGATTTTTAACGCATCACAATTTAGGTATGAAATCGGAGCCACGGATACAGTTGCGAACTGAACCTTAAAGCTGTGCTATCTTATAGAGTTTCTCCAAGCACGGAAGAGGAGAGGAATGATACACATGTACCACCCTGTAGTGTGTGTTACGAATGGTTTTTATTTTTATTTGCTCACTGTCTGACTCTTCTTGAATGGTTCGGTTGGAATAAAAGCAGCAGCAGCCTCTATCGATGATCACGACCGAGGCGATAGGCGGCGACCAACGAGTCTGCGAGACGGCGAGGGAACGACGTACAAAAGAAGGTATCTTCTTTGTGTGCGATTCTCTCCATTTAGACGGAGTTTTATGAACATTTTGACTGCTGCATGAATGCTGCCTTTTGACGATTACACCGGTGGGCATAGAAGAAGGTGTGCTCTTATGTTTTTCTGTGTGGAAATATCCATTTCAGAATCATGCTGGAATCGGTTGGAGCCTGGAGCAGGACAACTCGGAACATTATGTTTAGATCGCTTACAAATGCACTTGTTAATGTTTATAACATTGCGTATATTTCTGAATTTTCCCGAAAGTTTGCTAACATTTCCCATAAGTTCTGCTCACCAGTGTACCCGTATAATAACTGACGATGAGAGTTTGGGGATACGTCCGGTTGCAGCACCCACTCCCAATTCCCACGTCAACTTCGCCAAACGAACCATATCTGCCACATTGTATGCCGTTACGACGAAGAACCGTGTGTATGGGACCGACCAACCATCAAATCGTTTCTTTGCACGCACAAGCAGCTTTCGGGTCGGTAGCAGTGATATAAAATTGCTGCTCATCGCCGATTTCTGCTGTTGTTAGCTGATTTTTCCGTGAATCAACCGCCCATCCGTCCGTGTAAGCAATAATAGCTTCTATTGCTGCTGCTGCTACTGCTGCTGATATGACTGTTCCGACGAAATCCGTACAAAAAAATACGACGTTCCTCCGAAATGTCCTGAACAGAAAAATGAAGCAGACCAAGCATGTGACGAAAGGAGCTGCCGTGGCTGTGGAAGATGAAATCAAATAAGAATGCTACGTATTCCGGACTCTTCTTCTTCTTCCTCCACCGAGGTTGAGGACAATGAAGGGGACGACGACCGACAGAGAGCACATATCGACTGAAAATGTGCTTTCTTCAGCTGGTATTTATCTTCGTGCCATTTAGAGCAGTTGCATCGTTTTCGGCACTGTTCCTTTTTTGGTTATATTTACGTGATACCTAATTTTGAATGTCTGTAGAATGGATTCACATTAAAACATCGTCTGCGAACATCATCTGGGGCAAAAACTGGTTCCTTTCTCTAATAAGCACTGCTGGAACTCATCGTCTGAGATTTTCTTCCCCCATTTTCCCCCTCCCCTTTCTCATCTTCGGAGGAAAATCACTGACGTCAGGTTTTGCTATCGCTCTTTAAACCACGCCTCTGCGCACATACCTATATCTCCTTTTTCGTCCTGTTGTCATGCTGCTGACTGAAAAAGTTAAAGTCGTCTCATTAAAGTTCGTGTATGTCCTTAATTTGTTGCTCCCTGATGGGGTGTAGCAATTTTATCTGGCCTTTCAATCCGTGCGATGCGAACTGTTGGCTGGTCGGATGCAGGAGGGGAAGTTTAGTGCTTTAATTTCTAGCAAAACATGGCGTCGGTGTTGCCCCGGGTGATGGTCGACTGATGCTGATGAGTTTCATTTTAAAGGAAAATACATTAGTGCGCGAGGGAGGGTCGTACTTTGAATTGATGCATGCTTGGAATAATTGGTGATCGTTTATTTGGTGAAACGAGTCGGAAATAGGAGCCGGTATTGTGGTGACGACTTTAATTTACGGTTTATAAGAGCTGAACATTCATTAGGTACTTAAGCGATAGATTGGTTTTCCTTCTTTTCGAAAAATATGTTGGTATAAATGTTTACGTTGTACAACATACATAATTTGTAACATTTATAAAGTGCAAATAAATGTTACAATGTTTTTCACTCCCTTCAAATTGACAGAATTGTTCATCACGGTTTTAATGTGTTCTTAGAACGCTTCAAATATCGAGTTAGTATTTATTGTCAGCCACCACTTGAACTGTACACGAAAAAAAAAATGAAGATTGTCTACAAATGCCACACACCAAATGTTGCAGTTTCTGTAATCATATCTTACGGAAAACACATAGTCAACCCCTTCAGGCCTAAGGGGTCATATCAATTCAATTCTTCTATCTGGGGAAAAAAAAGGATTCTAAGATAAAGTCTTAACTGACGACCAAGAACATCCTGACTGCATATAAGATAGACTGGGATGATCTAGGTAATCCAAACTGTCCTTGAGTTCAGAACATAAGATCTACAGTTGTAACAGTAGGTTTTTGGAGTATGCAAAGTGAATTTTCGAACGTAAAAATACACAAGTATACATTCTTAGGATGGTCTAGGTCATCCAAACTGTCCTGGTGTTCAGATTTTTAGTTGTAACAGTAATTTTAAGGCAATACAAAGTTACAATTTATATTCAATTGATATTCTTAGAGGTCAAACATTTGAATACATATCATAACTTTGAATAGCGGATAAAGCTACTGTTACAACATTAGTCTTAAGTGCTGAACTCCAGGACCGTTTGAATGACATAGAATATCCCAATTTTTTTCTCATAGTGTCTGTTAGTCTTCGAGGACATTAATTGTATATGATTCAATACATACCGCAACTTTGTAAAACGGATAAAGCTACTGTTACAACTGTAGATCTTAAATTCTAAACTCCAGGACAGCTTGGACGGCCTAGCAGATCTCAAAAAAATATTTCCAACTTTTTTGAAAAAACTTGTACGCTTACTTGGATAATCCGGAGTTATTCCATCGTGCTTTGGGAAAATGCTGCAAATAACGACAGCAAACTATTACCAAGACTCGTGCTAGGAAGCTCTACACGGAGATATTGATCAGATAAAGTTGCTGTTTGACAGATGATGAAACATACGTCAAACCTCGAACAAATGCCAGGACAGGAGTTTTACACAGGAAAAGATGAATTAAATTTAGATGATCGTTTCAAAAAGAAGAATATGAGTTCAAGAAGTTCAATCGTTTCAAGAAGAAGAAAATTTTCACCGCAGCAGCCTCCATCAATGGGGAAATTTACAAGCCGGAAACGTCTTTTGCCATTTTTAGGGCAACACAATGAACAACTACTATTTTGGCCGGATTTAGCTTCTAGAAAATATACGAAAACCGTGATGGAATGGTATGAGACTAATTCGGTGCGTTTTGTTCCCAAGGGCATGAAGCTACCGAATTGCCTTGAACTACGTCCAATCAAAACTTATTGGGCCATGATGAAGCGGGAACTCAGAAAATCCAAGAAAAAAGTAAAGAATGCAAATGACATGCGTAGGAAGCGGATAAGAAAGAAAAGAAAAAGATACCGGATACGATTATCCATGCTCTTATGGATGGCGGTTGGTTGATAACTGATTGGACAATGCCCATCATTTGAATTAGTAGACTAATTTGTGAATCAGGACTCATTGGTGACCACCGATAACGACACCAGCAGAGAAATACAAAGGCTGGCAATCGTACCTACTTAGGACCCCGGAGAACGCTAAGATCAAACAGAGTTCACCGAACTACAAAGTTGACTATCTTCATGACATTAATTAGACCGGTAGTTCTCTAAGGACACGGGACATGGACATTACTAGTGGAGGATCAACGCGCCCTTGGTGTATTTGAACGGAAGGTGCTGCGTGCGATCTGTGTGGTTCTCGTAAACGAACCGACGGGTACAAGAAGAAGAGATGCGCAACGAGCAAGGTGGATCGATCAAGTAGAAGGCGACCTGCGGACCCCCCACAGACAGCGAGGCTGGCGAGGTACAGCCATGGATTGAATACAATGGAGCCAACTTCTGTGTACAGCAAAGGCCTTGGTTTGATTGGTAAGCGCGTACCTGCAGTTTCAAAATGGCTCCTAGAGTGATGAACATTAACTCCTATCCATACTTCCCCGTGGTGCCGCCTGTGGTATACGTAATTATTTGAAAGATCGGGAGAAAGATGATGGGACCTTGGTCGGCCCTCTTCGAAAGGTGCAGTTTATTTGAACGGCTGTTCTCCATGTCAGCAGTGGATGAAAAGGCCGTCTGTTCTCCATGTTATGAGCGGCTGATCATCGTCCTCGCGTCTCTATACTCTGAACAGTGCTGTGCACGATGGTTCCCTCGACAGAGGGTTTGGGAAGGCCCAACGAGCCAAAAGTTCAAAAGTTTTAAATAATACAGAAGTGAATGAACCACGAATTGCATTAGTTGCTGCGAGAACCTCCCATCGTACACACTAAGAAAGAATGT
This sequence comes from Aedes japonicus, assembly GCA_034211315.2. Taxonomy (NCBI): domain Eukaryota; kingdom Metazoa; phylum Arthropoda; class Insecta; order Diptera; family Culicidae; genus Aedes; species Aedes japonicus. The sequence continues at coordinate 72,682 of JASCZW010000438.1, read as the reverse complement.
CGGACGACAGCCCACTAGAAATAACTCTCAAAAACAAACCGACGGGCACAAGAAGAAGAGGCCTGGTAGAAGAAGACCTGCGGACCCTTCGTATACGAAGTGTACGACGAAATGTAGCCTTGGACCGAATAGAATGGAGACAATTTCTGTAAACAACAAAGGCCACCTCTGACTGGTAAGGTAGGTAAGGATGGCGTGAACCGAAAGTGTCGAGAAATTTACGCAACAATCTCCAATAATTGATCCAATGTACGCAAACTGAGCTTAATACATGCATAAAACTGTCCTGTAAATTTGGTTTTTATCCGACAAATGCATTATAGTAATTTGACTGTGTAGCAATTATTTCGTGTCGCCCTTTACACAGATTATGTTGAGAAATTTAAAATAAGAGAGTAAAATTATTTATTTTTATAGATATTCTGATTTTACTATGGAACAATATGGATCTACAGATAAAAAAGGTAGATTTTTAATTTATATGAAAAAAAAAACACCTGGTTTTCATTGAAACCAGAACAAAAGCTTCACTTTTTGGAACAATGTTGTCCTAAAATTTCGAGGAGTTTGCTTCGAGCATCAGCTGTGAACGGTTGTGTCGTTACTTTATTGAGAACTTTTTTGTAAGCGGACATCTCACGCTTCATATTTGTTTAGGTTATCTATTGTTCGGTGGTGCGAGTAATCGAGTGAGCAAAACAAAAAAAAAAGCATTCTAGATTAGTGTACAATGGCTTTTGCAGTCAATTTTTTTAGAACAAAATATCACATGTTCAAATTAAATATATTATAAGAGAGGCACGTTATCTCTTGAAACCGGAAGGTTCCGAGAAATTTGCGAGAAAAGTTATTGTTTTCTTAAGCAGTTTCACCCTAAAGTTGTCGTAGAATTATTTGGCTCCATTGCCGAAGTGCATAGCATGCACCTTGACAGTTGAAGCAACCGTAAGGTCTTCGTTTTACCGTTCAATTTGTTATTTTAACTGGGTGGTAACCACCGTGAACCACCAGGCTGGCGACCAGAATTCGAATTTTATGGACGACCTTCGACTTTTTTTTAATATTTCATATCACCCATCTTCGAACTCCAATACGCCAAATCATTCATCAACTATTAAAGTGCACCTCACGTCTATTCTGCTGTGAGTACATCTTAGTTATAAGATGTACTAAAATCTTTGACCTAGGTGGTCCGGTTGCATTTCTACAGGGGCTTAAATATTCAAAAAAAGGCCAAAAATAACACTATGTTCTTCAAAGTCCGCTTATTATTATTTTTTTTTGATCGGATCTTCTTCATTTTAGTCTATCTTATAAAAAATCATGTTACTAACAATTCCCCGTTTGATTTTTTGATTTCAGAAACTTCCTTCAAGAGATATCTTGGCAACAGCTAGAAAAGCCGTTTTTTTCCAGCGCCCTCTAGCGGATGCGTGTCACATTATTTTGGTCAAAAAAAATTTTTTTTCGATAATTTTTTGTATTTAATAAAAAATAAAAAAAAAAATAAACCGTCTATCTTATTTGGTCTCGGCGTGAGAAAAATTCAAAAAAAGAGGTTTTTTCGTGTTCAACCAGGAGAAGGTCCCCTTAAACTTAAACTAAGTATACCTTTGAGGCCACAAAGTGTGATTGTGGTTTCTTGGAGGGGTTTTTTTTAAATTAATTTTCATTTCCAGCCAAATTCCCAAATTGTGGTGGTGGTTTACTTTTTTTTTTTTTTTTTTTTTAGAAACCGTGCGTAGCGTAGTTGCTACTCCGTTTCCGATCAGAACTAGTGTAATTCCACATAGATGGAGCTTAGGAGTAGGCTTTGCATCTTCAATGTACAAATTCACTAATTCTATTTATAGATCAGTACCGGCGCCGGCCACGTCCTCACGGTCTTTGGGGAGGGGGGAAGGATGATTAGTTTGACAATCGTTGGTTAGAGACCGTGTTTACCTCTGCGTCTCCACAATTATCAAGGGAAGGTAGTTTTGTGTTAGTGAGGCAGGATATTTTTAGATCATGGATTCACTGTGGTAAGTGATGCGATCAATGAAAGCGCAGTAGACTGCTTTTTATTTTAAATCTAGTGGTGATAGAAAGAGACTAGTGACAAATGACAAGGAAGGGGATGGGCCTGGGATTGAACTCCCGACCATCTGCTCAGTAAGCAGAACGGATAACCACTGAGCTATCCAGCCACGTTTTGTGGTGGTGGTTTACTTTATTGAGTAAAAAGTATTTTTTGTTGCGTTAGGGATCCGACATTAATCCATCATTAAAATGATATTAGAACCTCTCACGAGGTGTGTTGATGTTTTTTTTTTCATTGGGAAAATACAGCACTTTTTAAAAGATAAAAACACGGTTTAGCTATCCCATTTTAACACACAGTCTGAATGCAGTTGCGATTCTTCACAAAGCGCATTTTCTTTTGAAACTCAGTCGGTCGACGAAGTCTGTAGATTTCACATGTTGATTTGATTAGAGGATGGTTTGTTGGTTGTCTTTTTAGGAGCCTTCAAGCCCCTGCAGTTACGACTCCTTTTTCTTAGGAGTATTCTATTGAACTATCTTACCCCATTTATGTTGTCTTCATATCTTTCTTGAAACAATTTATTACTTGTTCTGTGAGAGTCAAATTTTTCCCATTTATGATAATTTGCTTATTTGTTGAGAGGTAGGGTGATGGGAACATGTTTTTTTTTAATGTTTACATGTCTCGATGAAACCTTAAGTGAGACAAAAATGGATTCCATTATTTTGTTACCTATACCGCTCCGACTGATATTCTTATTGTGTTTCGTACAATGTCAACGTGACAAAGAAATGCTTATTCCATTAGCGTACCTGCAAAAAGAGAAGAGAAATGCTCAGTTAGTTAATTGTGCTGTTGGAATGAAAATCAAAATCAGGCTTCCATAATTTTGCATCAATTGCTCGTACCCTAAATCGATACTTTCCGCAGCTGCAAATTACTCCCGTTCCAGGTACACCATAACCACAAGGTCCAATGTGCAGAAAATGCAATTCACAAATGTAATTTCGAGCACAACACAGCCACACCCAGACACAAATCTGGATGGATGCTGGAATTAATATTATATTGAAACCGATACGACATTCCTGCATGTTCAGATACATCCACTCGATGACCCCGGGCCCCTTCTTCTCTACCTCGCCTCCAAGAGCTAACAAGAGCATTCCCGTCGATCGCCCTCGTGGTACAAGTGTATTTGCGCAAACAGCAGTAAATTCATTTTATATTTCAATTTCGTTATACTTCCGCCGTCGCTCATGGATGAAAGTCATCCCCATCCAACAATACCTCCTCTCACATCCGCATCCTAACAAAAGCGGTGGGTGGTGCAGAGCAGAGAGATATCGCGAAATAATCCATTCCACCAATTGGTATTACTGCTGTTGCTACTATTGCAGCCGTAGAAGTAGCAGTCACAGCAGATATCGAACGAAAATGCGCACACGGTCACACACAAGCACGAGGATGGCGATCCAATCGATAATTGATTCAGAACCACCATCACCACCGGCTCAATCCAATTGCACACTGCACCAATGCACCCACCCATCCCCTGTTGCAACTGCTGCCGCTTCCATCCCAGTCCTAGTATCGCAACGCCACACAGCTCATCGCACGCAGTCAGGTTGTTCAACTCCGTGCGAATCCAAGTCGTTGTCTCCTTCGACAGTACCGCGATCAAGGTTATCAAGGTGTCCCCTAGTCGTCGTCGTCGTCGTCGCAACGTCCTCATCCGTTTTTATGTGAATTAATAAAAAAAAAAACGAGCCAACACAGACGACCAGAATGCACTTTATGCAAATTTTTAATTGCGTTCTCCCATTCCACCAGGACCAGCCGCGTCCGCTGGTCCAGTGATGGTGGTCGTCATCGACGTAGCGGTCACAGAAGAAATACACACAAATAACAGTCAAATCAAACCGAAGCTCTACTGAATGCGCGACGTTTGGGCTCGAGGAATGTCATTAGCGCTCGAGGTCGGAAGGGGAAGACGGGTGCGACTGTGCCGCAAGCTAATTTAAAATACGCTAATGGGGTTTGCTGTTTATTTTGTTATGTTTGATCTCTATAGGTGACCGAAGTTGATCTTCTGTTTTTGTATGGAATATTGATGTACGTTGGTGTTATCCAAAATGTCAAAACTGGTCATTCGTATTTGATATGTTGGAAATAAAGTGTTGTACATTCGACGAGATCGTTCGTTTTGATGTACAGGGTTGTTACGAGAAGTCTGAAAATAAATCCGCGCCAAATCCGCGCGAGTTCAAAATCAAATCCGCGCCAAATCCGCGCGAGTTCAAAATCATATCCGAGCCTTCAAATCCAATTCACACACGAATGTTCTATAACTTATCAAGCATCAAATATATAGGATGGGGAACGGCTTCATCAGAAGGCGAACCTATTCCAAACAAGGGGTAAACAATAACAGCATCACTCATTTTTGGCCGTATGCTACAAATAATATAAGTAGATTTTTGATTAATTTCCTTCAGAAAAACCCAGCGCTTGGAATAGGGTCTCGGTGGAGCTTAAACCGTTCCCCACAATAAGCTTGTCTGTGTAATTGAAAACTTCAGTGTGAAAAAACCTGTAAAGAGGGAAACATAAGTCACGATGAGCTAAGTCAAAAAAATTTACCGATAACCAACTTAATAAAAATGTCCAGACAAAAACAACCAATGACCCAAGATGAGATCCACGCTGGCCAAGTCCACCCCTGAAGAAGCACAGGACGTTTGAGTGAGTGATGAAAGCACTCGAACACAACCGATATGTAAAGTATGTCAAAGAGAATGATCCATATTTTGTCAATGGTGTATCAAGATAAATACGTATTTATTTAACATATACGTCATAACATTTAATTGTTCTCAATAGCCTTCATATGAGCTAATTTTTCCCTTTCTGATTGTTCCTCCTGCTGGATGTTATCTTTTTGTTTCAAAAGAACTTTCAGGAATGATGTTTCTGGATTATTGGATGTTATAGCTCTGATTTCTTTTTCCGACAAATTAAAAATATCTTCTTTAGCCTTCCCTTTCATTCCTACAACTTCTTCTTGCTTTTTGATCTAGTGCCTTGCTTCCTTCTTTGCTTTTTCCTTATTTTTTTGTGCCTCCACTAATTCAAAATCTTTATGTTGTTTCTGTTTGGATTCATAAGATTGCCTCGCAAATTTCGCCTCCATAATCAAGTCCTTTGAAACAACAAATCTGGTTATATCATTCTCAAAAAAATGCATGCCACTCAAAATATTTGTACGATTATTGAACTGCTGTTCACTGAGCCTAGTTCGGTTTTCCGGTAACACTTGCTTAGATAGTGAACATTTTCTTTCGACCTCTGCATTAGAATGAGATACGCAAGTTACAATGTTGAGCAATGTTCTCATTTCAGAGAAACTATCGTCTTGGAATAAAAAATCAACTTCTTCCAAATCTGTTTCTGATTCAACCGGTTTAGTTGACAACTTGACACTTGCAAGTACTAGTTCTTCGTGAATTTTAGATTTGTCTAATTTAAAATCAATAACATCGACTAAGTGGACGATTTCTTTGATGGAATCCTTATTTATGATCCTTCCAACCTTGAAGTTGCTAACTAGTCTAACAAATTCATTCGAAACATTCAGAACAACAAATACGAGACGAAAGCCTTAGTGTGGTCTTTAAAATGCTTATTGAAATGAGATGTCTTAAGTTGATTTCCTGCTGCGTCAAGAATAGATTTGTAAATAATTACATCCTTATCCTTAAGAAAATGTTCTTCCATTAGCATTTTGTTGTTGATGGCTTCCTTATCTGTTTTGGATCGTAAACTCTTGACTCCATAGTGAACAAAAAGGCGAGAATCCTATCATAAATATCTAAAAGAATAAACTCATTTGTTTCGAGATACTTAAGCAACTTTTCCGTTTCTCCCGCTGATTGAATCACAAAAAGAACCTGCTCTTTGATATCTGGCAGCAGTAAAATCTTCAAAATTTCTTCTTCATAAAAGCTCCGTTTTGCCAGCCCTTGCAATTTCTTTTTAAAGAAACTAAGTGGTTGTAGTTTGAAAGAACCACTTCTGCAGCTGGTCCGAGAGTTGCCCACCGGGTTTCAACATGCTTTTGGAAACGTTTAGGCCTGGTGATACAGCTTTCTTTGAATTCTTCCCACTTCGACGGAACGACAAAGTAATAGTACAGATACTTTGCCAAATCAGAAACAACATATCCAAACTGTTTGATAGCCGCCCTAAAAAAATGAAGGTTATAATACATATCTACTAGCAAACAAAAAATAAAATGCTTTCTTAGATTTCTAATAGTTTAGAATTTAAGTCCCTGAGTCCATTTAGAATTCTTAGATATTAAACTTCGTATTTTCAAGAAATAATTCTTCGGTTGGATATTAATCCTCATGGAGTTATTCCTGGAAACTTCTAGAATTATTCATTCGAAATTCCTAGGCTGTCTCTTTTCATTTGCTTTGGAGTTCTCATCTTAATTATCATTAAATGATGATCCAAATTTCTTGAAAATTCTTGAAATTTTACTTTTATCTAGCTTTGTATTCCCCAAAACGATTCACAATAAATATGGAGTTCCTCAGAACTAATTCAATAGCAGATTTCACATGATCGCAGTTCATTTCAAAAGAGAATTTCCGGTTTCAGGTAGTTGTTACCACATTATAACATTGAGCCGTATGAATAATAGAGTATACTGTACTTTCACTCATAAGAAATGCATGGGTGAAAGTAAAGTATACTCTTTTATTCATACGGCCCATTATCTGTCGAAACTGTTAGTTTGGATGGATGAACTATTAGTTTTGAAAAATTATCATTGTTTACTGATGTTTCTTATGATTTAAACAAAATTAAACCTTTAATTTACCTGAATGCGTTGTGAACAATGTGAACCACACAGGACCATCGTGACCAGCCATAACTAAACGATCGGTGCTAATGTGATTATCGGTAAGTGCTTTTTGAATTTTCTTCAGCAACACGTTCGCAGTAGCTTTTCCAAGGAATACGCTTTCCAGGTGAAAGATGCTAATTTTTCGGAGCCTCTTTGAGAAGTACTTCAGTAGTATAGCCAATTGTTTTTGTTTATGACTCGCTTCATATTCGTCGAACATAATTGAGTAGTATTGACCTTTGATGTCTTCCAAAAACAGGCCCTTGAAAAAGGGTCCGATTGCTTCGTTTACCAAATGAGTCATTTTCTGACGAGTCAGGGAAAATCAATCGGAGCAATCATCTTCAGGACGCTTCCATCAGTTCCTGCTGCATAAAAAGAAATATTTTTCATGACCACATGGATCGTCCAAAGTATTTCTTTCTCCAGGATCCGTGAACTGCAGCCATGAATTCGAGAACAAGCAAAAATACACCGTGAACTGAATCACGTAATCATGAACTAAATCACGTTTTTAGGTAAAAATCCTGAAAACGTGAACTGGGCTTCAAATGGTGAGTTGACAACATCGAAGGAGGGTGCGACCGATCTCTGGTCCTCACAAGTTCCTACCTCACGCCTCCACGAGTCATATGATCACAAAGACTGCCAGCTGAAACATGGAGACGCTGGTTGGCGTAGCCTGGGCAATGTTGTCATTTTGACAATAGCGAAGTGAGGGGGTGCGACCTGTAAATCATATCATTATTTTCCGTTCTCATATCTTCCAGGTCTTCCAGGTCATCATTGTAAAAAACATTTAAAATTCTATAATTAAGAAGAAAAATTAGTAATCTCCATTTAATTCCAACTACCTTTGCTTATCTTCGACAGATACGCGTATTTCGTTTACAATGTGCAGACTTCTTCAGTGTCTCGTACTAATAACTCGACTTAGAATTAAATGGAGATTACTAATTTTTCTTCTAAATTATAGTTACAAGTATTCCACTAAACAGCTCAAACCCTCTAGGATTTAAAATTCATTTTTCTCTCATGGCTGCCATATATTGTTTAAGTTTTCTGGTTCATAATGGATGCGCAAGTTTGTCTTCAATCGCAACAAAACAGCAGCCGGCATGCATGTAATTTTCAGTTCATATTATAATATCCCTTCACTATATATATTATCTTATAGGACATTGTTTATCCATTACCATTACCACAGAGAACAGACATCCAAACTAGAATATATTTCTCAAAAAACTTGTGTAAGGATTCAAATTAAAATACGTTAAAACACTATTGCCATCTCTCGGGCTATGGCCACTTGCGATTTTTAATCGAACATGGGTAAGATTCGTTGACCGTGCGGTGAAAGAACTGAACTGCCAAAAAATTTAGTTGATGAATAAGATTTCAGCTGGTCAATGGTGGCGATGCCAGCGCCGCCACGTTATTGCCAGTTCATTACGATTCTTACACAGTTTTTGAATTTGACTTGGATGTCTGTTCTCTGTGCCATTACCATTAATCTTTATCATCATCACCACCATTTTTATCGTTACTTGTGTGTTCGTGATTGACATATTAACATTAAAATAATTTTATAATTTTTAGCTAATAGTTTATATATACTTTTAATTATTATGTCTTATCTGTCCAATTATTTTGTTGATCCTTTCTTCTCCTCTTATGATTTAGAAGTATCTTGTGCCTTGCATACAAGAAGCTGCAAAGAAATCTGGCAGGTTTTGCACTTATTACTGAGAGTATTTTTCATTTCCGGTTTGCGAATGGACATTTACCCAAATCTGAGCTGATCTGATTCGTGCAGCGCTGTGTGTCATTTGAATAGTTTCTGATTTAACAGTTCAATTTTCGTCAACTGTATCATAACTCACAATATCATTATATTTGGTGATATTGTTTTATTGATTTTACTCCAGATAATTTGAACATAACTTTTTTTTTGTATGTCCATTTGTCTTTAACTTACTTTCAATCAATTCCCTGTTTCAGGAGCAAATCCTAACCCATGAACAATAACTATAAGGTCAGCAAAAATAAAAATGGATTGCTGTTATAAAATCAACATCAACAAGCAAATAGTGAATATGGCAAGAGTAAATTAAAATGTATAAATGTTAGTTCTGTGAAATTTCAATAGACTTAACAAACTTTTTTCAGGATATTTCAAATCAAGATGTTGGTTAATAGCTGCTATCGCTGAAAACGAATGAAAACGTGCAACAATTTACAACATTTCTTGCATTTCAGGATCAATCGACGAATGAAGATCATATATAATAGATATGAATGGTTGTAGTATTTTTCGTTTACATAAATATATACAATATTATATAAATAATTCAGGGAATGGGAGGGACCATCAGGGCACCCGATTGAAGCACTCTGGATAGGGAAAGTGGAAATGCCAACTCCCTATTGCTAACAGTTTGTGAATAGAGGGCGGGCTCTTCTCCCCGCCCATTGGGGCATCCTCCTGTTAGATGGCTTGCTTTTTTTGACCAATTGTTCAATCTTGTTGTTGGAAGGAGATTCTTTATATCCCTGTGGATACGTATAAGTGATGTTGCCTATTGATCCACCCAACCCCTTTTTGGCCCTTCATACAATGGCATGATTAGGATAATCAGTGGTTATTAAAGCTTGATCAAGTCTAACAGCGAGGAGAGCTCACTGCTGTCGGACTTAGTTTCCGTGCTACAATGGGTGGTAGTACATATCATACAAAATCCTGAAAACGTGAACTAGTTCACGGTCCGTTTTCATTTTCGTGAACGCTTTTGTTTCTGTGTGGGTATATCAATATGGTGTTGAACGAATCCGCGCCAAATCCGCGCCAGAACGAATTTTATGAACAAATCCGCGCCAAATCCGCGAAAATCGCGAAATCCGCGAAATTCGCGAAATCCGCGCTGCCGTAACAACCCTGGATGTAGAATGTGTTAAGAACTCTAATAATTCAATTTAACTCTAATAATTCAACATTTAAGAGAGGGGGCGACCCCGGTGTAGTGGTTAACATCCATACCTCTTACGCCAAAGTCACGAGTTCAAATCTCACCCCCGGACAAGTTACGAAAATAGCCAAAAGGTATACGACGGAAGATGAACCAGCCCACGGCTAAAAATATCGATAATCAAGAAACTAAAAAAAACTAAAAAACATTTAAGAGACCAGTTGAGAGGTCTTTTAAGTGTTCATTGTTTAACAGACTGATGGAAGATAAAGTTGAAATTCTCAGGTAGTTATTTCAAATAAAAAATCTTACTCTCCTCTTCGTCACTGGTCACAACCAGTCCTTGATTAGCGATGCTATCGTTCTAAATGCATGATTTTCCAAAGTTACTTTTTTGTTTTGACGCCCTCTTCCAAAGTTACTATTTTTGCTGCGCACAGAACGAACCGAATGTTTTAAAATTGAGTACTGTTTTAAACCTAAGGTAAGGATGCTGTTGAGGCCAGTCACAAGTTTATTTAGTTCATAGCAGTGGAAAAAAGATGACATTAAATTTTAAATGCGATTCTAACCAACAGAAACAATGCTATGCACAAAATTTACGGACATAAAAATAAATTTAAGCAATTAGAAACATCTTAGAATTATATTTTGTTTTCACTTAATAATAAAAAATAGAAACTCGAAACTATTATATGCAGAACAACGAATGAAAGCATGAGAGCATGAACATGATTGACCGCCCGAGGTTGCTACTCCGTTATTGTCAGATAAGCTGTTATCACACAGAGAACCAAAAGTTAATGCTTGGGACTAGCATACATCCTCAATGTGTAATAACTGGTGATCACAAACTAAGACAATATCAGCGCCGATCTCGCCCGAAGGCATGTAAAGTTGGAAATGGGTAGGAGTATGTTGACGTGATTCGCTTTATTTTTAAGCCGATAAAACCTCTGCACTTCCACGAGAAATCCTGGGGATGGATAACATGGTTTGGTTTGCAGCGGGATCCGTTTTGGTAAACGGTGTGCTAAATTCAATTGACGTCGGCAGCGGATAAGATTTTTAACTATGTTCCCGACTTTTTCTCTGCACAGAGATGCACATTAAAGTTATTCAAATTTTAACACCGATTAAACCAACAGTAGGGCATACATTACAAGTTATTCAGACATATTTGAGCACCGATTAGAACCAACAGTAAAGATGCTGTTGGGATCTACTCTAATGCGAGCAGTGGTTTATTTCAGCAGAAAACAACTAACGCGTCCGGAGCTCAAAAGAGTTCCACATTTTTTTGGCTCAAGACTTCCAATGGCTAAGTGAAGAAGTTAAATTCATCGAACTGTAGAAGTCCATTCCGATTTTGAAAAATATGTTCTAATTCGTTTCGATCCGATTTTTTAAAATCATTTTTTTTCCATTCTGTTCAATATTAAAAGATAATTTCTTGTCTATTGGTTCTTAATCCAGATCATATGGAAATAACAAAAAATTTCTCTCCGTTTCTAATTATTCGTGAATTTGGCTTAAGAATTTATTCGTCCGGTAGATTTTAGGGCATATAGCCTATATTAGGCGAATTAATATTATTGGAAATTAGGCAAAAGGTAGTGTAGCTTTAGATTTGAAGGGGTAATCATGATGGTGAGTACGTTGTAGTTGTTGCTTGTTTAAGATGATGTTTCCATATTATATTAAGAAATCGGAAGGTTCCGTTAAACAACTGACTACATCTTATAGGTTGAGCATGTGCCAGAGGTGCCAATGCTCAGTCTATAAAGTTCGTTTTCTCAAGCGAATGACGTAGAACAGATTTTAAAAGCAAGTGCATTTAAAAAAGTGCACCTAACATGTTATAAATGAGGTATGAAATTTAAATTGGTACGGTGCTAAAAAGAAATCACGTATGTGAATGATATCAAGAAACCGTCGTATGTGAATGATATCAAGAATATGTGCTATGAACGGAAGATTCGATGAACTTATTTCTTTCTTTAGCATTTCAAGCTTATTGCCTTCACCATTCGCTTATTGCTTGCTCTCAACTTAGTGTTCTAAATGCACTTCTACAGTTATTTATCAAGAGCTTTCGATGCCAGGTAGCAGTTTTGCATGAGTACGGTTGTGTGGCAAGTAAAATCATCCAAATTGAGACGAGAAATTTTCCTACACGAAGAAATCCTAGACCAGACCGAGAATCGAACCCAGCCACCTCCAGCATGGTGTTGCTTTGAAGCTGCGCCTTTACCAACAATACCTACCGAATCCAAGAATACAAGTACCTCAAAATGATACGTAAGTTTTGGTTGGAATGCCGAATCATAGGGTATTATAGCAGAAGTAAAATTAGCTCAGTCTTCCTAAGCAGTGCACTTTGTTAATCCGTATCAAGATTTTGAATCGGAATAAAATGTTGAGCATAATTTGCATAGATCCATGCGCAGAAGTCAATTATCATAAACAGAAAGATCTAAGACATGATTCAACCTTAACCATGTGAAAAACCAGCTAACAATTCGCTTGGCATTGCAAACATAAATCTCAACATGGTGGAATTGAACCCTCGAGTGAAATTTGCTTGGAAATCAAAGCAAATTTCTTTTAGAATTACTCGAGACACTTTCATAAAACCCGAGTTAGAGTTGTTTTTAAGCCTTGCTTATCTCAGATATTCAAACAGGTTCTTAACCAGAATTCTGATGTGTAGATGATATGCACTACCTTCACTTAGCACGGAGATAAAGTCTGAAAGCAATGGGCCTCCCTTTCTACCATTGTATGAAGGGCCAAAGCGGGTTGGATTGTTCGATAAACGACGTCACCTATACTATACTTGTTGTCTGTATTCTCCGTACGTACAGTAACAGTAAAATCGCAAGACAGTTAAGAACTGTCAGGTGAACATCAGTATAAAGCTCTAAGCACTTATCAAAACTTACATTAAATTGTTCTTACAGATAGTTACCGGTAGATACGGTGAAGATTATTTTTGAACTGTTATTTGCAAACCGATTTTGTAAGTATAAGAAATATTTATTAAAAAATCTTAACCTAATTCAAAAAAATAAACTAAAGCTAAAGCTAAAACTAAAGCCACATTACAAACTAACCTTCGAGAGTTGTGACTCGCTGAACGAAATCGCCAAGCAATTCTTCACCCACAAAACGTGTCGGGTATACCACGGAATTATAAAGAATCTCCTTCCAAAAACAAGATTGAATAATTTGTCAAAAAATGCGAGCTATCTGCTAGCAACAGGGCATTTCCACTCACCCCATCCAATTCGATTCAATCGGGTGCCCTGCTGGTCCCTACCGAATCACGATACTGGATGTTTGTATGTAATTAGGTGTAAGAGAATATATACTATTTGCATGAATAAAATATATCTGGCATCCACTTAGTATTTGTAACTCGTGAGCGCATATATGAATATCTTAACAGTCCCGAAAACGCTGAAAATTAAATTAGACCATTTCATTATTCATAGATAAACGCAGGCAAACAGACCTAATTTTATTAATGAATGCTCTCTGTAATATCGGCATGGAACTCACTAATGACATTTCACGGGATTTTCGCAGATAAATGGCCGTAGGGATACAATATTCAGTCGCATCCCTTAACCATGTTATTGTCAAAATTACATTTCCCAGCCTCCGCCGACCAGCATCTCCATATTCCAACTGACAGTGTACAACTTGAGAGAACCGGAGATAGGTCACATTCTCCTTCCGGACTGTCTTTTGAAGTGTCTGAGTCTTAACCTAAAATCCAAATTAAAGATGAGAATGTCTGTCATTCAGTTTAGATTTTTGAGAAGCCGTGCAGTATCAAAAGACAATTTTCTGATAATGCAGTCATGAGCCGGTAGATTCGCAAACAAATTAAAACCTGAGTGATTCAGTCAGAATCCCACGAATTAACAAACATATTCAATAAAAGTAGGAAAAAAAAGAATAAGAAGAAAAGAAATAAAAAACGAAAGAAAAATAAGAAATATAGAAAAAACCAAGAAAGAAAACAGAAAAAGTAAAAAGAAAAACAGGAAAAAAATAACAAGAAAAACAAGAGAAATAAAAGAGAAAAAAAGGAAAAGAAAAGAAAAAAAAGCAGTTGTGTCAACGTGTTAAAGGACAAGCGCTAAGAAATACCGAGCAGGGGCCGTACAGAGTCTTCAAACCTTTAGTATTAAATTCGCTAGAAATAGACTGTTAAAGTTAACGTTATTTTTTTCAAACTTGATAAGATTGGTCTCACATAGTTTTGACAGTTGCAATCCAACCTTTAGAAACGGAATGAACTCTAGGAAACATTATTTTTTTGCAATACAAATTGTGTTGAATATTATTGCGTACAATGAATAATACATATTTGTTAGATTTAAAAAACAAGATTTCGCTAAACAAAATATCAAAAAAACGATTCTCAGATATACAGCTCCATCAGCTTTTGGGACATTATTAAAGCTTTCTTATAAAATAGGTGAATCGGAGAGGGCATGAATTGCAAAAGAAAAACAATTTCCATATTTGTCACATGGAATATCTGCATGAACAAAAATGGCCAACTCTCATATGTGTATGATTGATGATAGCTCCAGAACGGAACAACTTATCGACCTAATTCGAATCACATTTTACATTTGAGGCAAAAATTAATCATATGGCAGTTATCCAAAAAAAACACATTTTTCGGTATAAATACTTGAAATTAAAAAAAAAAGTATTTTGACCATTGCATGGAAAGGTAACACATGCAAACAAAATCAAAGCATTTCAAAGTGTTTATGCAAGTGAATTTATCAACTCTATTTAGTCTTTTATTACACGGTTTCATAGTAAAAGTGGAACGTATTCCGCGTAAAAAATTTAAGATTTATATATGCTATATGTTTCACAGTTGAATGTATCAATATTTGACAGATTATTTCATTCAAATCCTTTATTCTAAAAGTAATTGTAATTAAAGATTGATAGATTGTTGCTTCTGTTATACTTCTGTGTTATTTTCTCAGTCTGTTATATTACTAAGGTCTGTTTCTGAAATAAACGGGACTTTAAAAATGTAATGTAAACATGGCATAAGGTATTATATTTCTAATATAAAAGTTTATTCTATAAATTTGGAACACGACTCAGGCAGTTTTTCTTGTAAATATTCTTGTTGACTGTGATGGTGTTGATGAAAGCTTTATTGTTTCTGCCACACGAAAAAATTGTTTGTCAAACAACAAAATGTTAAGAACTCTTTTTGCTTGGAATATTCAGTTGCGTTTCTAGTCTTAGCGTACATGAAGCCAATCGTGAAAGTTTCATAAAATCTTCCAAAATCTAAGTTTCATAGACCAAAATGACACATACATATTCCGTCAAATAATCTCAATACAGTTCACGAGCATATTATTTAGCCGTAAAGGTCTGCTTATCTTTACGGTTGGGGACTTGTTTTTGACTTTGTACGACTTCAATCCGAAACGTAGGTTTGCTTTTGGACGAATCTTGGCGACATTTTTGTTTCTTCTGAACCATAGTTCGAGAAGAGGTTTGGGTTTTTGTCACTTCTTGGTTTCCTTTCGATAGTCAATCGTTCATAAAATGTTTGCAAGACACTGTGGACTGTAGCTTTGGGCAAGGCCTACTGTTTCGCGATAAATACTGATGTTTTATTGCCACGTACCAAGCTAGTTACAGTGCTACTCGGGTGAAAAACATAATATAAAAAAGAAGAACAAACTGCTTAGTATTTCATAAGAAGGTCAATTTACAGAAAAACTATTTTTCAAATAAAATTATCCTTCGTGAAAATATACCAAGAAAAATGTAATCAGTGTCATTTTTAACCACTCAATTCATCTACACCTTTTTATCGATTCGACCTGTGAAAAGCGGAAAATTATAAAACATCCAAAAGCCTAAATAAACTCAGTTCTACAATACATAAATAACACACAGAAGGAAAAACAACTATCACAGCGCTATCGCCGAACTCCGCAGTGAGTTTGACGCCGGCGAGTAACCGGTAACCTGTTTTGCTAGTTAGCGCCATTATTCCAAACAGCGAGAGGAGATGCAATGTTTTTAACTCAATGCTCGGTACCGAGACCGGACTGGCAGCAGCAATAACGTTTAAAAATAAAGCACTAGGGTAAAGGTGCGCGTTTTGGGTCATACTGCACTTTTATTTAATACTGTAAGGCTATTTATCCCGCGACATTAAATTGACTGCCACGCAAAGAAGAAATTTGGTACTTGAGGAAATTACCATAAGCCATTTGAGCATTAGTGCCGTAGCTAGTGTACACTTACCCTTTACACAAACAAACCGGCAGGCAAGGAATACCCGCAAGGGGTGATCGGCGTTCAGCAATCAATCTGCCGTTGAATTCAATTATATAATCTAAACGAAGCGCTATGTTGATGGCGACGGCTGGACTGGAAATTTCCTCCGGGGTATACAAGCCGTCAGGGAAACAGTGCCGGGAGTAATTCTCGAGTGTAGAAATATCGTGTAACATTTGAAAAGGGGTTTATAATCCTTCAAGAGTTTTACGGATGATAAAAAGCCATCGAAATTCCCAAAAACGGGTTATTTTCGATATATTCAATTTTTTATTCCAGGTTCCAGTTCCGTTATTCCAGGAATTCTGTGAACTTCCACTATATTACGAGAAAAATAAATCACATACTGCGGACAATACTTTTCAATATATCAACAGCTTCGTTCACAATATAAGTACAGGAACTTTTCAAATGCAACGCAAGAGATCAGCAATACGATGGTAAACAAAAACTAGACTACTGGTAGCGATAAGATACGGCAACTGGAACTCTTGATTCGCTTGAATGACTGTTGTTTTCTAGGTGAATTAGAATATTCGTAACGAATGATCTAGTAGTATGTGTGCGCATTTATAATCCGTGCACCGGTAACAACACAATGAATGCAACTTTGTCCTTTTGCAAATTTTCGATGAGACATTTGCTTTACGGTGATTCAAAATGTTTGCTTGGGTAGAATTCTGCTTTTTTCTGTAGAAGAGAGTGTTTTTTGTTAAGTAAACCCGAAAGATTTGGAATTATTATCTAAATATATTTACCATTTATACGTTCCATTAGTTTATGCATAGTCATCAACTGTTCAGATATTTCGATATATTCTGCGAGTCAAACGAGTCGCTTTTACTTGACTAAGCGAACCATTGTAGAATCGAGTGAGTTCTTTCCATTTAATTTATGTGTAGAGTCGAATCACTCGATTCATGGCAATTGTCGACTCGTCAAGAGAGAACGATTCGCTCGACTCATTCGACTTGCAGAAGCCCGATTGTCATACTGTTACGTCTTATGAGTCGCAAAAGTGACTGTGGATTACCTATAGCACCATTTTCAAAAAAAAGTGAGAGAAACACGTCGAAAAAGAGCGATGGAAAAAATGTAGCTCGTAAGCAACGTTGCCATATGCAATATCTTTTCGACACAGCGCCAAAAACTTATCGGAATAGCCTTTTGCGCAATTAATTCAGTAACTTTTGAGGGGTTTCTTTTGGCAAAACGATAATTTTCAAAAAATGAAGTTTACGTCAAAGATTAAATCCATAATAAAAAATAAGCAAGAATGTACTGCGATTATGCTTGGTTTTACTTATTTTTTTTGCTATGAGCTGTGACTTAGCTTAGCTTAGCTTGGCTAGCTGCACGTACTGCACAGTGGTTACTTCTCCGTGATTGATCAGAATCAGTAAAATTGCGCAATGAATCAACTGAATGAGGCTGGGAGTAACCGATAATTCTCACGTACACGTTTTTCAATGATTCAATTTCTTTAACAATCAGTAACAGCGCCGGCTACGTCCTTGTTATCAGCTGTGAATAGGGAAGGAATATTAGCCTTACCTTTGCTGCTGACGTGTTTCCTCTGCGTCCCCACAAAGGTCACAAGAAGGAGTTTTTTTAATGTTTGTAGGGTAGGGCTAGATGGATCAGGAATCGCCTTGATAAATGATGTGATCAAATTGAAGATTCATAATCGTTACTAAATTCCGAAACCGATATCCGAAACATTACGAAATGCACCATGCCCTATAACAAATAAGTGCGCAACAAAGCTTCGACACAACCGTTCACAGCCGATGCACAAATCAAACACTTTTTAAACTATTATTTTTTACAACTGCATTCTACACTCTTTTTTGCTATTGTAACTCATATCTGCATAAATCAAGTAAAAGCTTTTAAAGAGCAATCTATGCTAATCCATTTGAAATTACGATTAAGGGATTTGGTAAAAATAGGAGTCCGTAGATGCATTTCGTGCCTTCTTGCAACTTTCTGATGTCCAAGCTCATCGATTTAGTACCAACTAAGAGAGAGACTTGATACTATACGCAATGATTTCATTATCTCCAATCCGCTCATCTAATTGCAATCTTTGTGATATAGTGGACGGATTATTCTAATTTGAGATACCTCAATGCAGACGTCTTCTAAATTTGGCGGATCGATAGGCAATCGATAGAGGCCTAGCTCGTACCCCATAACAAGATTCTTAGAGGCGGACCGGAAGATTAGATGAGCGATTTTCCCCTAATTTTTCGCTATGGGTCGTGACTTGGAGAAAAAGTACAACATTGGCATTGGGGAAATATGTAACTTATGAAATTTTCTTCGCACAATTCGATGTATGCGTGAGGTGGTGAGTGTATTAGTTGATGATTCTGAAATTTGAATTCGATGAAGATGTTCCGTGGTGGAACTCTAAGTTGGAACGTCTGCGTAAAACATCTCGTAGGTTGTTTAACAAAGCGAAAAGAGCCTCAGATTGGACCCTCTATACGAGTGCACTTACTGAGTATGATAAAGAAATAAGAAATCTAAACGAAGATTTTGGTTCTTGCAAAGGATCATACGATTGAACTTGGGAATCTGAAAAATGAGGATGGAGTTTTTACAAAAACTCCGAGGTCTCTACGTTAGAGATGACGAGAAAAAACTTGAGTGATCTCAGACGTTGCGAATCAAAAAAAAACCAAAAAGGAGAGAGTTCCTCTCCCATGTGCGCATCAAAACAGAGTGCATACAAACTACCACTAGAAACTATCACAAAGCTATCAGTGGTACATGAGCGCGTAGCAACACGTTACCTTTGCCTGTTGAGGTGGCGGATTCGTCCGTGCAGTGGGATGTTAGGCAAAGGTAACGTGCCTTGGTTCGAGTACTGACTTTGCCCATGCCCTTCGCTGCTCTAATTTTCCAATACTTCTATGCTATTTCAACCTACCGTACACCTGATGGAGCTTTCAACACTTTCTCTTCATATCTGTCATTCTAGCAAACATTACTGTCCACTCTTGATGCCTCATGGTGATGAGCGATCATCTCCCTCATCTACGTTATCCGCCGAAGAATACAAAACATAACAATTAGAGTATATGTATAATATTTTTTTATTTTTCAAGGAATTATTACGTATAAGTCTTGTAATTAGCGAATTTCGACAAATAATCCAATGTCCAATCTTTTTTCATTTTTAAATGAATCATTATGAATGAGAGTCTTGTAATTTGCGAATTCTGACAGTGAACATACAGAATAATAATTTGCATGCTGAAGGTGAGGAAAACCATTTAATATTTCAGAATCAATTAATAGATTTCCAGAGTCTGAACACAAGTTACAACTCAACATTCAAAACTCCATCTTTTCTCACAAAGGAGACGACCTGGACCCTAAATATCAAACCCATAAACAGACTCTACGAGAAGTATGACTTGACTACAAAGATCACCCACTTCCCAATGCTGGAAGAGCTCACTATGAGATTTCTACTATAATGGGATGAATCCCCCCTTCGCTTGGATCTGACATGAAGCTGAAATAGGAGTTGGTGAATATTTCGTGGTTATTGTGTATTTTAAAGACTTTTGTATATTTAATTATTCATTTATTCATGAACGAACTCACCGAACAACCATCGAATTCCACAATTACAATTTCACTACGAAACGCGAGTGTTACCTTAATTTTGCTTGAAATTTGAAAGTTTTGGCTTACTATGCATAACGAACACGTAGCACTTTTTTTCTTGTATGAATTTAAAGTAAAAAATAATTAACTTTTAAACAACTTTGGGTTTAACAACCTTCCGTAGTAAAGTCAATAACGTTATTACTCATCATAAATAGAAAGAAAGAATGACACGAATATTTTTTTAACTCTCGTAGGTTGAACAGTTCCGATAATAGACCAACATTACCAGTTTATTAAACTTTTAGAATCAAAAACCTATCGATTTAAGGAGAAGGTCACCCGAATCCAGAAATGGCCGTTAGATAGTTATGGTGAAGGTCGCTAGAATATTACAATGATCGCCTATTGGCATCGCCACTTGGAACATTTTCAGTCTTTAGGGGTGAGAATCCGTTCGTGAATTGGAAGCGGATCAATCGAAAAAAAAAACTCTCATCTCAGGACACGATCAACGGTTGTTGTTTTGTCAACTAAGACAGCAATCGTTTCGAGCGCTTAAACCACAGGACTTTGATCCGTCCTGCTGTTGAATGGTACTTTACCCTAGCCCCCGTAACCCTAGATGATGCTTTTAAGTCAGTTTTGACCAATTGATGCATGGAAGATGTCGAGCTTGTTATTTCTTTAACCAGTTTCAGGATTTCGCTTTACGTTTTCTTCAACCAATTTCACAACTTTTGCAGGGCATGCAAACCGTGGTCGTCCACCACCCGGTTTCCGTGGACATTGTCCAACATGAACGTTCCTCGCGGTGGCATCTTATAACCGCCGCAATTAGCTTTGGAGATTGTTTTCCATTTAGGAAACTGGTCAGGAAACTGGTTCCAGCATTGTGTACATAATTTTTTTTAATTAGTTCGTTTATTAATGAGGCTCAGACGTGTGTAACACTTTGCGGAGCCGATATCCAAATTTGTTATTTACAATAATTTGCTTTATGGTGTTAGTAAAAAGGGCACCAATTACTCGTGGCTGGCTCGAGGTTAATGGGTCACATTATCGTTTTGAAGGGACTAGGTAAAGGACTCGTGGCTGCGGTTTCCATCAAGTCTTCGGTTCCTATAGCCCCTTTCAGGAGCTAAGCCTCTGATGGTTGACCAATAGCTTGCTGGGCAGGTTCAAGTAGCACGGAAACAAGAGAATAGTATATCTGGGACACAATGGTGGGCAATTTACTGGAATTGAGGGTGTGATGACTTTACGCATTAAAGTCAGACAAGCAAACGAATTCGTAGATCGCTTGCATGTAGGGAAGATCACGCATTCCTGAAACTTCCCTTACCTTGTGTAAGGGTTGTCTACCTCGGGCCACTAGGGTATCCAATAGTCGTGCTCTGGAGGCATTATTATCCGGGCAATACGAAAAGATAATGTTTATATCATTTGACAGATGATGTTCAAGGAAGTACAAAAACGCATTTTTTTTATAGAATGAGAAAATTGTGGGTTTGTCTTCCGTTTACTGATCGAAATCGAAGCAGTAGACGAATTCATGTATCTGGCCTTTTTGGTGACCGCCGATAACGACACCAGCAGAAAGATACAAAGGGGCATTATGACTGGCATTTGCGCTTACTTTGGACTCCGAGTGATCCTAAGATCGAAGAAAGTTCGCCGAACTAACAAGTTTATTATCTACAAGACATTCATTAGACCGGCAGTCTTCTACGGCATATCGGACGAAACCCAGCTAAAATGATTCTCGATAACGACCCGACGGGCACAAGAAGAAGACTAACTTAGAGAGTTTCTTGGATAGAGTGTCGGAAAAAGTGGATATACCCAGAGCATTTAAGAAACTACACAACGTGTACGAAACTGGCTCGAAGAAAGCGTTTTAAAATTGAGACCAAGAAACCCAAATCACCCACGACATTATTTTTTCCTGAAGCTAATGATTTTCAAGATATTAATTTCCATTTCGAAACTTTGCATTTCCGACCATAAATTTAATTGGAAGCTTAAATTTTGCAACGCATATCGACCGTTTTCCCCCCTATGACTCAATCAGTCAACCGCTATCTAATCGAATTGTTCCACTTGTTAATCATCCCCGAGCAACAAAAACGCCATTCCTCTCCTGCAGGTAGCATGACGCCATGTTGCGCAAATCGACTACCATTACGATTTCATTCTTCCATCCGACCGGAATCGATTATTGCTGGCAATCAATATTACCTTCCCGATGACCGGTGAGGAAAGCAGGAGTGTACGGCGGTGGCGCAAGTACCGAAACGAACTGTACACTATTTACAGATATCAAATGTATAATATAATATCAATAACAAGGAAATACACACAACCGAATAAACCGAGCCAAGCGCGGTCGGTGCCGGTGCTGCATCGCCGCTTTGACTGCTTCTTAGTTTTTATAACTTTTCAGCAGCGTCTACTTTGCCGGCTCTCATCCATGTGTCCTAAATGTACTGCTCCAGTTATCAGTTCTAACCTTGCGATGCAAGCACAATGATACACTAGCTATATGTTAGAAAGAGATCGGAGAATCGAACCCATCACCATGGTTTCGCTATACCGGTGCCTTTACCGACTATACCTATCTGAGGCCCCACAACCTTGCACCACGTGCATTTTGTGTCCTCCAAATATACCCTCCTCAAAGGTTGCTGCGCCTCTGATTCGAATCGAATACAATCGCACCGTCAGCAGCAGCAGGATTCGTTGTCGAGTTGATGCTCATCCGCGTGCTCGTTCGTCAAAATCACATAACATCTCGATTTTACTGCTCCGCACGCCGCAATCGATGAATGCCAGAGCGGAGACAATCGGGTGGGGAAGAGCCGAGCGCAGCAGTGGATGCCGCAGCACAAATAACACAAAGGGGCGGCTGCCAAGTGGGGAGATAGGCAAGGAAACACTTTACAGAAACACGTCCGCGTCCAGCAGAGCGCACCACTTCTGCTGCTGCTGTGTCATATTTATTCCATTTGTGTATGTTTGTATATGCATTACTTGACGCCTATGTACCCTCCCCCTTTCTACCCGTTTCCCACCGTATCAACGAATCGACCTCAGGCGAAAGGGAAGATGGTGATGCACACAACCCATTCCGCAAATCGTTCTGCATACATCCTAGCTTTGTCCATCGAATTCCAGTGCCGATCTGGAGAGGAGCGTGGATGCATCTTGGTTGTCTCTTGCGCCCATCTAAGAAGACCATCTTTGCAACATGGTCGACACAGGCAAGGGTTGGGGAGAAGAAACACACGCTAGTAGTAAGAAACGAGATGTTTACCATGATGTATTATATTGATGTACAATTTCGGAACACTGGCAACAATGATGATGCCCTAATCCTTCCCGGTGCATTTCGGTATGGTGGTTTATTCCATAGCGATTGCAATTTGTGTGCAATTGAGCACCAAATCTGGCTAGGGGTATTTTAGTAGCGGAATAACAACAAATCAAATCGATAGAAGTGTGATGCTGGATTTGCTTTCTCTGCATTTAAAGGGGGGTTTGAAGTAGGTTTGTTTTTCGTTGATTCGTTCGTATATTTCAAAGAATGTACCCAAGATACCAATAATCTTTATATTTTGCGAAAATTGTAATATAATCCTTATTAATATCGTTGAGTGTATTTATTATAACCATACAATTGGAAAATGGTATGTAAAATTAGGTCATTTTAGACGCACCCAACCGAAGCGTTTAAATACTCTTAAATTAACGTCCCAAAAACTTGACAATTTATTTCGCAGGGTCAATTTTTCAGCTCTTTATATGATATAGCATCACAAGACATTATTTCGCATTATACTGTATTTATTTTCAAGTGACAACTATCATTGCACTATGGTCCAGATTACGAATTTACGAGGAAACATGCCCCCCGCCTAAACTTGAAACTTTACAGCAAAGTGATGTTCTTCAACATGGTTTGTAATCACTAAGGCCATTTTGTGATGGCTAATTAAAATTAGGGTGGTCCCCAATTTCACGAAAATACAAAACCTAACTTTTTTATTTGCAGAAATAGACGTTTACACTTTTAGGCAAAGTTGTAGCGCAAAAAATTTCATGGAATATTCATAAAGGGTGATACGGTCAAAATTTGGTCAAGGGTGAATCGGTGAAATCGTTTATTTAAAAATCAAATTAAATTTCTTTTTCAAGTTCAATTAGTATAAAATTCAGGAAAAATATTCAGTTGGGCTTCCGCTTTCCAAATCCGAATTGCCGGAGCCTTACGCTTGACCCCTGCCATCAGATTTTGTACAGCCACCTTGTCCACCTTCTTCGCCGCAGAAAGCCAGTTTGCCTTGAACTGCTGCTCGTCCTTAGCAGTTTTTGGTCTTCTTTAGGTTCCGCTTGACAATAGCCCAGTATTTCTCAATTGGGCGGAGCTCTGGCGTGTTGGGAGGGTTCTTGTCGCTCGGGAACCACCTGCACGTTGTTGGCGGCGTACCACTCCATGGCCTTTTTACCGTAATGGCAAGATGCCAAATCCGGCCAAAACAGTACGGAACAACCGTGTTTCTTCAGGAAAGGCAGCAGACGTTTATTCAAACACTCTTTCACGTAAATTTCTTGGTTGACAGTCCCGGAAGCTATGAAAATGCTGCTTTTCAAGCCACAGGTACAGATGAGCTTGCCAAACCAGATATTTCTTTGCGAACTTTGACAGTTTCGTAGTGGCTTGAAAATATCTGCTACCTTTCCCCTTCCTTTTGCCGTATAAAACTCCTGTCCCGGAAGCTGCTTGTAGTCGGCTTTGACGTAGGTTTCGTCGTCCATTACCACGCAGTCAAACTTCGTCAGCATCGTCGTGTACAGCCTCCGGGATCGCGCTTTGGCCGTCGTATTTTGTTTATCATCGCGATTTGGAGTCACTACCTTCTTGTAAGTCGATAGTCCGGCTCGTTTTTGGCTCGATGCACGGTTGTGAGACGATACACCCAGCTTATTTGCGGCATCTCGGAGAGATAGGTTAGGGTTTCGCTTGAAACTACCGGCAACTCTCTTTGTCGTCTCAGCGGCTTCCGGTTTTCGATTTCCCCCGATCCAGACTTCCTGGCTGTCGACAAACGTTCCCCAAACACTTTAATTACATTTGTAACGGTTGATTTGGCAACTTTTAGCGATTTTGCCAACTTTGCGTGCGAGTAGCTCGGATTTTCGCGATGCGCGAGCAAAATTTTGATACGCTGCTCTTCTTGCTTGGACGGCATTTTGACAACTGAAGAGTGAATTCCAAAATCAAAATAGAAGCAACATTCTACACACACACACCTTCAAAATGAGGGTGTTCAGGTTTTTAAATGCAAAATTGAAAGAAATACGTCAAGTTGATATTGACCAAATTTTGACCGTATCGCCCTTTACATAAATTTTCATGTAGCTTCGAAAAATTGACTGATTTAGAGCTACCCTTTTCCCTCAAAAAATTAGGGTGTACCATAAAAAAATGTTTTTTTTGCCCTTACTTTTTTGT
This sequence comes from Aedes japonicus, assembly GCA_034211315.2. Taxonomy (NCBI): domain Eukaryota; kingdom Metazoa; phylum Arthropoda; class Insecta; order Diptera; family Culicidae; genus Aedes; species Aedes japonicus. The sequence continues at coordinate 47,288 of JASCZW010000438.1, read as the reverse complement.
TTCAATTCCCACCGTAAAGTTGTGTTGAGACAAGTTTTAGAACTTATAGAGACGCGTACTTAGCCGCTAGCTTCAATCAATCAATAGTTATTGAAGTTTTCTCTAAAAAAATACGCCCTTTTCTTAATGTTGATTTTCATGATTGGGGCAAACACAAAAAAAAAGTTAAAGACGTCATTCAAAAGGAAAAAATTTATATTGTTTAGCATATGTGAAAAACTAGAGATCATGTTATTTCTGTATCTTGAGAAAATTACATTTGAATCTAGGATGGTTTTTGTAGGGAAGAAAGGCTTTGTGCACAAATTACGTAACGCGCAAAAAATCGGGATTTTGGACCCCCTCCCCCCTATGTAACAATAAGTAACGCGAGACCAGACTTCCCCCTTTTATTACGTAACGCTCACGGACGCCCCCCCCCCTATTTCTCAATTGTGATAAAATCATCACAAAAACTGTTATTGTTGTTGTTTTTATGTTAAATTCTAATATTCTTGAAATTAGTAAAGATTGCAAACATCATTCAATTAATTTTATTTGAGTAACTTAAAGCTTATATAAAGATTACGAAAAACATTGAACTCATTGTACTGCATTTATTCAGGTTAATGGATGTTCTTAAGACTGTTACAAATATTAGTGCAACAAGTTTGTTCAAATGTGTTTTAATTAGTTAAACTATCACAAAAAAGTGTTATTCATATCACTTAAATCGACAGTATTTTATGCAATGCATAATATTGACCTATTGCAATTATCATAATCTAATTATTATTATTTATATTTTTTATATAGGTAGTATTCAGAGTTTTCGTTTTGATCCGGGCAGTGCATGAATAAGGGCGCGCTATGTACGTCTAATTCATGACTGCAGAAACATAGAACAACAGATGCAGCAACAAGTTCATTTGATGTAGGCTACATGCAGAGGAATATTGGGTGATTGAACGCAATGATTAGAATCAAAATTCCTTGTGCACTAAATCAAAGCACACATTGTTTTAGTTCAATGCAATCATATATTTGAAACAATAAAATTTTGTATCGAATCCACTATTGTTAGTCAATTAATATTTCTAACAGAAATCATTATTGATTCAACAAAATAATTTGGTAGAATCAACAATCATCAAAAAATTCAACAAAATTTCTAATCATTTCAATGCTTCTAATATAAAAAAATATTTTTTCAATTCAACCGGTTTGGTCGAATCAATGCAAAGGTGCATTGTTTCAACAAAGCTTATTTTTTTATTCAACAATAAATACTTTTTATTTTCATTAGAAACCTCCTTTGCAGTGCTTTTGGAAACAAAACAAAATCGTTGTTGGTTCAAAAATTAATGGGTGTTGTTTGAATAAATAAATATTATGGGTAAGCCGTGAGTCAACAATAAAATTGGTTGAATCTATACAGAACAATATATTTCTCAGCTTGTAGATGTACGATTTATAAAAAGTTAAGTCAATTGGTGATGCAAATCGTCATAAGATACCTTTCGTTTAGAAGATCACATTTAAATAGCACACTGAAAATTAATTTTCGTTTATATACTACGAAATATATATGTTACTGAAAAAGGTAAGCCACGAGGTTACCCTGCTCTTCACGAAATTAATTTTGTGCATTGTACAAAAGGTGTAGCGTAGCGTTTTGTTAGAAGCCAAGCAAGATGAATGTTTCATATAGTTTACGAGACACTTGTTCTATGTGCATAATCCATGTTTACGAAACGAGTGAAAGCTTATTCACGAAAATTAATTTTCAGTGTACGTCTCCATTTATCGAAGCTTTAGAATTTTGTCGGATATCAAGAAAATTTAAGATGCACCACTTGGCCATAAATGTGTTTCTATTATGGCAACTCCCATAAGAAACACATGCGATTGGCCATGAAAGGAACCAAAATTTCAAACTATGGCGATAATTGGTGCAGTGTACCAGTTATGGCAAACGTCATTAATAATACAAAAACAAAGTTTTGGCTCAGTTTCGAATTTTTTTCTTCAAAATATAGATTGCAACCTTTCATTTGACGTATTGAAAGTGGGGTTTTCCCAGAATTTTCAAACATAGTTCTCAACTAGTATAAATTAACCCTTTTCTACTTGATGTAGAAGGAGATGTTCGCTCATCACCATGAGTCACCAAGAGTGGACAGTAATGTTTGCTAGAATGAAAGATATGAAGAGAAAGTGTTTAAAGTCCCGTCAGTGTACGGTAGGTTGGAAATAGCATAGAAGTATTGAAAATTGAGCGAACGGGCATGGGTAAAGTAGTACTCGAACCAAAGACGTTACTATTGCTTAACATCCCACTGCGGGGTAGGTCAAGGCACGGATGAATCCGCCATCTCAACAGGCTTTTCTACTTGCTACTTGCTACTTTGCTTGGCACACAGGAAATTTAATTGATGCAAATTGGTTATTCACTTTTTTTTTTTTTCAAATTGGTTATTTTGTTACGTAACGATTTTAAAAACCCCCCCTCCCCCATATGTCACAATAAGTAACGGTTGCTCAACCCCCCTCCCCCCCCTTCATGCGTTACGTAATTTGTGCATAAAGCCAAAAACTTCAATAACTATTGATTGGTTAAAGCTAGCGGCAAAATTAAAATTAAATTAATTGTTTGCAATCTTTCATGCGCCATACAACAATGTTTGCAATCTTTCATACAACAGGCAAGATTCAGCTGTAAAGCTGTAAGCTTGAATTTACATGAGGAGTTTTTTTTCCATTGGGGCTAATCTAACATTGAGAAACACTATTTTATTAATTTCTCTTTCATTCATATTCCAATCCCCATTACGTTTTTCATTCTATTATTTGTAGAGTATGCTAGCCAGCACTGTTGTGTTTCGGTTTGTACTAAAAACTTCCTTGAAAGTTTTATAATGTCGCTAGCAAAAATAAGAAAGAGAGCGGGACCGGAGAGAATCTCTTAATGTTAGATCGCCCTAATGAAAGAAAAAAAAAACCCGAGAAATATCCCATTATTTTTCTGCCAAATCTCAGCATCTCATTTTATGTGATAACGCAGAAAATTTCATGTTTCTTTTTATTTGTGTTGGATTTGCATCTATTTGTACTCAAAAATTTAATCGTTTTCTGTTTCACGTGACACGAATGTAATTCTTATTGTTTTTGTAAGTGCATATTGAAATTCAAGATTTTTTTTTTATTTTAAAACGTTTTATGATGAATCAATGCCAGTATAACAGAGGCCAAAATGGAATCGTATGGGGTAAGGAACAGATACTCGCCGTGGTAAGACGACCACATAGAATATTTTGTGATCCACATAGAAGACAATGGTCTTCGACTAATTTGTCGAACTAATTTGTCAAGAACTTTTAAAGAATTTAAACATTTTTTTAAATAATGATTTTGAAACACTATTTATTTTCATATGCAAGATATTATTTCCTTTTATGTGCGAACTTGATCTAAGAAATCGGATGAGTGGTTCGAAAAATGAAGTCATTTTTCCAAAACTGTGAAAAAAAAAACATTTTAGAATCCCCCTAACACTGACAGGATGATCCTATTTGAGAAATAAAAAAATGCTGTATTTAAATATTAGTGACGGCCTAAACCAACGGCGAGTATACCATTGGGGCCACACACAAAGTGTGATAATGGTTTACTTCATTGCGAAAACAAGATTTTAACTGCGCTTAATAGTCGCTTCGAACCGATTTAAACCTTATATCTGCACGATACTAAAGGATTATCATAAAAAATAAATTTCTTTTAAGCACGTTCACTGCTGTTAAACTAACAAAATGCTTCGATACAGTGCTGCCAGTTCACACGACTACTTCATCGAAGTCTATTTAATAATTTCACTGTATTATTTACCCAAAAGTAATAGAATTAATTTATTTTTAAGCGTTTTCTGGTATGCTGTTTTAAAGGAACATTGTGGATTTAAGAGTTAAACCAACAATAATGATGCTCTTGCGACAGCTTACAAAGCGTGATGGTGGTTTTTCATAAAGCATTATGTCGATTTGGACCGTTTTATATCAACAGTAAGGATGCTGGTACGGCCTTTCACTGAGCGTGATGGTGAATATTTATTGGGCAAAGGAACCAAAGTATGGATGCTGTTGGTGCAACTCACAAGGGGTAATGATGGTTTTTCATTGTGAAAACAGGGTAGGTTTGATAGCGCTTGAAACCTGTTTTGATCGATTTATCTCAGCAGTAAGGATGATGTTAGGGCCACTCGCATAGATCTTATGGGGGCTTCTCAAAATGAGTGAAACAAACAGTCTAAACAAGTTTTCTTAAAATTTCTGAGGGTTTATTTGAACCGATTTCAACCAACGGTAAGGAAGCTGTTGGAATCTTTATACAAAATGTGACGGTGGTTTTTCATTGGAAAGACGAGGTTTTTTTTTTGAGAAAACTGAAGAGCCGATTTGGACTGTCGTTGTTCATGGCACTCACAAAGTGTTATGCTGGTTTCTGATTGGGTTTGGTATAAGAAAACGACCAAGGGCCTATTCGATCCGATTTTCTATAAACCAACGGTAATTATGCTGTTGGAATCACTCACAAAGTGCTGGTGATTTTTATTAAATTATAAGGCTTGTTCGCGACAGAATCTGGGCACCCCTAAATACGTATATCTCTAGAAATACTTCATTAACGCGTGACATACTTCGCAGACTGATGAACGTGTTCATTGTGTAAAATCAATTTTTGGTGACACTACAAGCTTTTAGATCGAAGCATACTTCTAAGCACTGGCAAGGTATGAAGTCGATCAAGGTGCAAACTGTACCGAACCGTACTGATAAACAGAATGTGACTGCTAAAATCCGGGCTCACAAGTTGTATCGCGAATATTTGACGAAGTTTTCCTGCGTGATAATGGACGATGGAACTTATGTGCTGGAAGACTTTATCAGCTTCCCGGAATATCATTCTAAATATGTTTTGGAATGGTCTAAAGTGAATGGAGTCCAAGTTTTACCGAAAGAGGCGAATCCATCTAACTGCCCGGAGTTGCGACCTATAGAGCGGTATTGAGCTCTCTTGCAGAGAGAATTCTCTCAATATAAACAACAAGCTACAACTATAGAAAAAAATCGAAAATCTCGGACAAAAGCAGCTAAATCGGTTGCAGAGAAGTCTGCACAAATTCTAATGTCTGGAGTAAACTCAAAAGTTCGTTGTTTCTTCATGCAGCCTAATTAAGTTACTGTTTATTAGTTTTAAGATGACTAATAATGCACAATTAAATGAACAAAAAATGCATCTTGGATTGAACTACCAGTAAATTTGTTTTATTCCAAATTTAATCTGTCCAAATTTGGTCGCGAACAAGCCTTAATCCTGAAGGATATAAAGCCTTAATACTGAGAAAGATCACCTCAACATTTTGGACGAGTTAACACACCAATCAGCTCAAAGCTGAAATTCAGGGAAGCATGTGCAACGAATTCTGAAGTTTCTTAAGTACAAATCTAAAATGAACTTTGTTCAAAGTAACAAACAAAAGCAATATTCGAAAAAAAAAAATTGTTCTGTATCCTAACCCTAATATTTTAAAATTTGTTCAAAATTCTTAGTGTAATTTGCTCAAAGTCCCAAGTAAGATTGAAGAGGATTAGTTCCATATCCCAAAAGGGGTTCGATATGTATAACAGGTATATCCGCGGAAAAAAGGCTCGCACAAAAATAGTCACCAAAAAATTGACAGCGTATCGGATTCTTTTGTAATGTAGAAAATGAAGATCATCTAATAAGCTAACGTACTTCACGCAAAAAAAAATATTATTAGTAGAATGTATTCGATCCATTATGGGGATTCCATCAATACATGTAGTTCAGAGGATCAGCATACAACACATGACCGTGTTTTTCTCTGAGGTTGTTAAATAAATGACGACGAGAGAAACATTCCTGGTAAAAATTATTAGTTGTGTTTTTCAAAACCTCTAATTTGGAAATTGATTACTGTCGCGTGTAGACTCTACGAACTGTAAACAGTAATTTTCACATCGCTAGAACTATTTTGTGCCATTAGGTGGTATATGAGCACGATCAGGCGCGCACTCTTTTGCCAGTCTTGGGGAGGTACGTTTCCCCTCTCTTGCCAACTCCACACTGTGATGGCTTGGCAAAAGATTGTGTGCGTGGATTAAAACCACCTTTTCAATATAGCCCTCTGCTCAATTTAAACTGCTTTTATTCAATTTCACAGCCTGCCTTACTGTAACTATCAGTACTTTCTCTTAACATCTTTTTTTTCTAGCAGAAATTTCTGTCTACTCCTAGGGTCCTATGTTGATGAGAAGACATTTACATTCCAAAATCTTATAATAAATTACGTACTTCACACAATAAAAACATAATTAGTAGGAATTTCTTGGTAAATTTTGAATCATTATTCTTCCGAACAGTCTCTGGAACGACAAACTTCGACATGGCGACGAAATGTTCCTGTTCGAGTAGTTGACGAAAGTCGGCCTTAACGAAGGTTTCATCGTACATCGTACATGCAATGCGGTTTGGTAAATAACAGCTTATAGAGCTTCCAGGCACGGATTTCAGCTGCGACATTCTGCTTCTCATTCCTGTTTGGGACCCTATGATTTTCTGGACAAAGCCATTCCACAACTTCGATTTTCTAGCGATATTTCGGTTGGACATGTTTAACCGGCGCTTGAATTCTGCAACGATCTTTTTGGCCATCTTGGAATAAATCGGACCATTTCTGCCACTTCCTTCTTCCCGCTTGGAAGTCAAAAGCTCCTTAAAAAAATTTATCACACGGAACACGATGGTATTAACGATACCAAGTTTCTTAACGAGCCATCGATTGGATGTATTCGGACCGGCAGTATGAATGTAAATAATTTTTTTACGCATGATTTGTTGTTCCGAAGCCATGACCGTACGTACTTGCTATGATTGCTATGAAACTTGACATGCGTAAACATTGAACCAGTTTTGCTGAAATGTTCAGAATTATTACTCAGACGATTAAGAATATACATACAAATTTGGGTGTGCCATTTTCCGCGAATACACTCTTTACTGTGAATGTTTGGCATAAAAAGTTAATAGAGGAGTTAAGAAACTGCAAACTCTGGAACGAAGTCTTGGGAATTCGATGTCAAATAAGCTTAGTACCCAGAACAGAATGTGATGTGATATGAAGCCACCAGTGCAGGACCTCCTTGGCGTACAGTTCCTCCCAACCGCAGGATCAAACTGTACATAGCTGCAATCCTCACTATTCCGTTGTATGAAGGGCCAAATACGGGGGTGTGGACCCGTAAGCAGAAGTACGTACACGAAACCCACGACCCGATAGAGAATCTCCTTCCAACGAAACGCTCTTATTACAGCGTCATGGACAGTAAGCAACACATTAGGATTTCCGTCTGGTGGTGTGTTAAAAATTAGAGTTAGCAAACTCACTGTAGATTGGCTGAAGACAACTAGACCTTCTTAATTTGGCGATCTCCATGAACAGGATTTGCAAAAAATCAGAAAAATATAGTATATCTATAAGAAACTCCAAAATAATAAGCACAGAAGCTCAGCGAATAGTAGGAAATACATTTGACCTCACTATTCAGATGCAGGATCTGCTGTATCCCCTCAACACGAAGTGCCATACGGCAACAGATTTTTTCCCTTCGGAGTGCAGGTACAGTACAGCAACATACCACCCGAGCAACACACAAACCGCATAACTTGTATAGTGGATGCTATACTGCTGGATATTGAACATACCCTTAAATTAGAGAAATTTAATCCAATTCCCGATTACTTTTCGGATTTTCGATTATTTCCCAGTTCTTTTAATTTTTAAGATAAATAACTTGATCTAACGTTCTCGGAAGCCTTTCCTAGTAGCACACTTGTTGACATTCGGTTAAGATAACATAAATATGACTTGCTAATTCATAATCAAGTTACTGCAACTAATTATGATCGTAGTGTGCTACTTGGGTTTGTTCTTTGAAATGCAAGTATGGGCACATGTCGTTAATAATTTAGCATATTATTATAGCTCATTTTAAGCAAATACCTTCAGGTTAAGGATGAAACAACGGCATACCTGTGAATAAAAAAGAGAAAAAATAAAATCAGACAACATTGAAATAGGTACTAAGACAAGAATCTATTTTAAATATATAAAAATATGAAAAATTGAAAAAGACTAAGCTGAAAGTCTCTGAACGATTGAATTTGAGAATGGGGCTGATATTAGTTTAGTCTACTTAAAGGGTGAGTCTATAATTATTGCGACACTTTAGGTAACACATGCAAACAAAATCAAAGCAATTTACAATGTTTATGCTTGTGAAATGATCTAATCTATTTGTTAACCCGGTTTAGTAGTAAAAGTGGAACGTATAATTCGTGTCAGAAAAGACCTTTTTGGATTTGGTATGGCTGCCATTATTTCGGATTACTTTTAAAAATACAGTTTAGCATCGAATAAGCGAGCTCTTACAGTGTTGCCATGTTGATTTTGGCCCAAACCTCTTGAATAGCTGTTTTAATACTGTAAATGCTATCAAACTGACGATTGTATGCCAAGATTCCGCAGAGGTTTTCATCAGTAAAGGGTGGAACGGTCAAAAGTTGGTCAAACATGATTAGGTGCACACTGATTAGTTTATTATATAAATCTCGAGGGCCTAAAAGCCAGTTGTAAACAATGACTTTAAATGTCGATTTCTCTTGAATCTTGAATCACTCGTAAAATAAAATCAGCATCTGGTAAAAGAATGTTAGTTCTACCATATGGAGTAGCTGTATATAGTAGTATTCACGTGGTTCGTGAGAAATCAACGTTTAAAGTCATTGTTTACAAATGGCTTTTAGGCCCTAATCATGAATTACTCGAGAAATGATCAAACATTGGCGTTTTGAAATGCTGACCACTATTCTTCCGGTCGTTGCGGCTTCCTGGCAGTTTTATAACATTCGTCACGGTTGATTTGGCAATATTAAGTGATTTTGCCAAACCGGCGTTGAAATAATTTAGATTTTGCTTATGCGCGTACACAATTTTGATACGCTGCTTTTCCTGCTTCGATGCCATTCCGACAACTGAATAGAAAATGACAAAAACCAAATACAGTCAACGTTCCGTACGCATACACCTACAAAATCAGGGGTGTAAAGCTTTTTTAAATGCACGATCAAAAAAACTACGTCATATTTGAGTCGACCAAGTTTTGACCGTTCCATCCTTAAGCAGAGTGTTTTTATCAACAAACCACGATTTGGATTACTTGGAGACGTGAATAGATGCATTGTCGTGCTGAAAAACGAATTGCCATTCGCGTCGTTATCAATATGATCGATCAAAACATGTTCCAAAATCTCCAAGTACATGTTGGAATTCATCCGGGTTGAAACAAATCGGAAGCTTTGCATGGTAGGAGAAGGCACCCCAAGCCATCAAATATTCACCCCCAAAATTTCGCTTCTATCTCACGACGCCAGTTTGATTAAAATCATGCCAGTAGCTATGACAGTCTGGTCCGTCTAAATTAAACTTCTTCACGTAAGATCCTGATGCAAATCCACGCCAAACCCGTATTATCTCAACAAATCTCGAACCGACAAGGCCGGGCGTGTTCATATGTGAGGAGAACAGTAAGCCCCAGTTGACAAGCACGCTCTACATAATGAACTATGAAAGTAATTATTTAAAAAACATGAGATTAGGTGAAAAATTCACATTACGATGATCACTGGTTAAGAACAAACAACCATTTTATAAAATAAGAAAAAATAAAATGAATTGCCCAATGTTTTGAAAGTCACCCAAAGCCGAGGAACAATACTGGTTTTCCTCGCACAAACAAACCGTGGTATAATATGCCTCCGTTCTTGGGAAATTGTCATTATACACATTGCCACAAAGTACCACTTTCATCGTTTGCTATACAAACAGAAATTTCAATTAATCTTCTTTTGAAATAATTAAATTGCTCCGTCCAGAAGTTTACGACTTTAGCCAAACAGCACGAAAAACTTCTCCACCCATCATCGCTAGTCGATTCCAGTACACCCCTAATACTGGCCAGTAATGAAGGAAAACAGAATTTAAAAAAAAAAATCACGTTGCAACTGTTCCCACTGTCTCCCTAATCCTCCTCTAAACTGGACAACGAGGAAAGACGAACGGAAACAAAGATAGCAGCAGTGTGAGCGCGTAGAAGTTCCCGGAGAAAAAATCCCGCGCAAGAACAGGCCTCCAGAGACAGCGAGGAGGTGAATCGAAAGCACCATCAACAAAGCGCATAAACCAACCAACGGAGAAGCCAGTCAGTCGGTGCCCCGAGCAGTGGGCTGCGGAATTTTCGTCTGCTTTTCCACTTTTGGCTTCGTTACACACTTTGTTATGCGATGGCTTGGCTTGCCGTTGTGTCGATGGGAAAAGCCACTCTTCTCCGTCATTCCGCGACCACGTTCAAAACGACGACGATATTTGGAAGGGATCGAACCCAAGAACAAGAAAAGAAACAAGAATCCCCAACATGCGCGCACGCTATAATGAAGAGCGAAATGCCACGACCGGGAATCGGATCGAATCGGAACTAAAGGAGAGGGAGAACGGAGCTTGCGGAGACTGCGGGAAGAGCGATTTCGAAGTGGCATCAACAAAACGGCAAATAGCAACACAGAGTGGAAACGAGGATGAATGAGACGAAGAGTAGGGAGAAAAATATCGAATCAGAAAATCTTGGATATAGCGGGCGTCCTTTAGTTGGGTTATAACTTTGCTGCTGCTGTTGCCTTTATGCTACGGGGTTAGGGGCAGCGGACATATGAAGGTACGCAACGAACTTTCAACAAGGTGACGATGTCCAGAGGGCGAGCAAGGAAGCGAGAAGAGGTAGAGAGAAAAAAAAATGAAATCGAAAAACCGGTGCTGATGGCTCTGTTTGCATGCGACGACGATTGAATCGAATGGAAGGAAGAGGAACTGGAGGAGAAGGAGGAGAAGGAGGCGTGGGATGGACAACAGTGTATGGAGGCAAAACAGCAGCCGGCCGGTTAGAGAAGAGAGCAGTCAGAGCCGCGACAAACGAATGGAAGAAAATGGTGATGATGGAGCGGTGGTGCCAGTTTATTATTTTTAAATTTATAGTGAAGATTTCCGGTTGAAAAAAAAATAAGGCGAAGGCAGTAAAATGGGGAGCACTTTTTTGTGTAAACGAAAATACGCTATTTTATTTGTAGATTTTAACGTAGAACTGGGTCTTTTTTTTGTCTTCCCAGTGATTCCCAATCACATTGTTTTGAGTGGCCATAAAACTGCTAGTACCTATTTCTTATCTAAGGTCTGTATCCACATTAATCCGGACAACTTCAAATCATTGTAACTTTTGAAATATTGCACGTAGGAATGAAAAATTTCACTGTGGTATACTGCCGTTCTACGCATAATTGTCCCATCTTCTATGGGGTTCCCTATATAAATGGGACAGTTATGCTTATAACGGCAGTATAGTTGAGAGTCTATGATGAAAAATACTATGACTGATGTTTACATTTCATGTTTAATATTCAAGATGGCAACGCCAGAAAAACAAGTGCGCGAGCGAATTTTGTACGGGTCTACGGCAAATCCTGACTGGTCAATACGGGACCTTGCAAAAACATTGGATTTGCCTAAATCCACTGTTCACGATGTGCTCTAATCATTTTCGGAACGTTTGACGGTGGAGAAGAAACCGAGAAGTGACAAAAACATTGGATGCACTGATCCTGTCATGGACCGAAAGTCGAAAAGGATATTAACGAAAAACGCAAGTCTCTCCATTCGAACGGTGGCTCGTAAAATAGGGATGTCGCCTGGTTTTGTCCAAAAATCAAAACAACGTTTGGGACTTAAGTCGTATAAGCTAAAAGCAGTTCCAAATCGCAACGACAAACAGAACTTGGCAGCAAAATCACGGGCTCGACGTTTGTACTGAGAATATTTGACGAAGTTTTCATGTGTAGTTATGGACGATGAAACTTATATCCTGGAGGATTTCAAGCAGCTTCCAGGGCTGGATTTTTATTCTGCTATGGCAAGAAATGCTACAGATGAGCATTTGAGAACGAAGAAGGCATCGAAATTTCCTAAAAAATACCTTGTGTGCACACTTCTGATATCTGTTAAATAAGCGGACTGTGTGGCAAGCAATTTGTAGGTGTGGCAAAAAGAGTAAATCTTTCGTCACTATAGGCACAATCAATAAGGAGATCTATCAAAAAGAGTGTCTGCAGAAGCGATTCTACCCTTCATCAAAGCTTAGCTTAGCTTAGCTTAGCTTGACTGACTGCACGTATCGATGGTTGGTACTCCGTGATTGATCAGAATCAGTGAAATTGCACAATGAATCAATTGAATGGGGCTGGGAGTAACCGACCATTCTCACTGTACACGTTTCAGTGACTCAATTTCTTTAATAATCAATAACGGCGCCGGCCACGTCCTTGCAATCAGTTGGGAATAGGGAAGGAAAGTTAGTGTGACCTTTGCTGATTAGGGACCGTGTTTACCTCTGCATCCCCACAAAGGTCACAGGAAGGAGGTTTTTCTATGTTAGTAGGGTAGGGCTCGATGGATCAGGATTCACCTTGATAAGTGATGTGATCATATATATATATATATATATTATGCATTATAAAATTAAATGAACATTCACACATACATACACATGTATACATACACAAACATACACATACACTCAGAAGCAAAAAAAAAAAAAGCCGAGCAAAACCCTGCCCCCAAAAACCACGTTGTTCAACCTCCCGTCTCCCCGCCAACCATCAATACTTCCAAACGAAAATCTGACAATTTAGTAACTAATGTATAGACCTTATGCGATCAAAAACTCATTCCGACAAAACTTACAGACCCAAAGCCATCACAACATATGTGAAAAAAGCCATCCCTGGACACAGCAACCCCAAAAATCCGCACCCCCGTGAAGGACCCAGGCAGCACACTAAAAACCTCTCCACAGCCTACAAAAATACAGAAAACAATGTGGACAAAATTTGAACTACCTACCTTGAACAACACGAGCACTTCCCCCCCCCCCCTCACCCGAAACTGACCCCGCTGAAATATCGGTGCAAAAAAAAAAAGCCGAGGTGAATTCATCTTATTAATACACATGATTTGTTACGCGTGATCCCAAACAACTAGTGTAACCCACGAAGAACTTTGAAAATATGGCATTCAGTATGAATTGGTTTGTGAAAACTACGTATACAGTGTTATACAGTATTATTAATAAAATTCACCTCGGCTTCCTCCCCGCACCGACACCTCAGCAAGGTCAGCATCGGGTGAAAAAGGGAAATGCCCACGTTGGTACGTCAACCCTGACGCAGCTGCAGTCCAAACCACCCTATGGAAACAGTTCAAATCCCGCCCACACAATCCTCTGCACCCCTACAAGCCCCGAAGAAACCTCCAATATGCCACCCAAACCCCTCACAGAAACACGGACCCCTGAAATCTCCACGCCCAAAAATGACTCCCCTCACACATGCCACGACAACCCCAAATCTATAAACCCTATCAACATGAAACCCCGATCACACCAGGTTCACACATTTTGCATAATGTTGTCAAACCTTCATCCAAAAACACTGACAATTGACAAAGTTACAGGAGGCTGAACATGGAGTCTTCTGCCAACAAAACCCCGCTCGGCCTCTCCCATGCCACTGAGTGTACATACACATACATATGCATACATATCGAAACAAAAAATATTGGAATGGGACACAAAAGGAAAAAATGGAAAGAGCTCACCCGGGTTTCCAGAACATTCCAGTGCTGTAACATCGAGCAACCAGAGCAAGTCCGCGTACCCTCCAGATAACATTCTGTTCTTAAGGAGATGGTCGACCATGAGCGCTCCACGACCATTAACCAAACATCTCCGAGTGACGCGGGTGAACTCGAGCTCCTCCTGTCGCCGCAAGGCTGTATGTTCGGGATTCCGTCTGCACCGGGGACCCTTTGTTTTTACACCAGTCGAAAGCCTCGTGTTGGACCGCAATCAACTCTTTAGTGACCGAATCATTATCAAGATGAAAAGTTCAACACTACACAATAATTTCCACTAAATATCTAATTTTCTCGAAAATTTGCAGATAAAACAAGCAGCGAAGCACAAACACGTCAGTCCCGGAGCGCGACCTACTTCGATCTTCGAAGCGATTCTACCCTTCATCAAAAGTCACAAAGAAAAACTTTTGTTCTGGCCCGACTTGACATCATGCCACTATGCTAAAACTGTGATGGAGAGGTACCAAGCAAATCAAGTGAACATTGTACCAAAAACCTCAAACCCGCCAAATTGCCCAGAGCTACGACCAATCGAGAGATATTGGGCTCTGATGAAGCGGAAGCTTTCTGGAAAGAAGGAAGGAATCAAAGACATCAAATACTTCGAGCAAATTTTGACAAAGACGGCTTCTACGATTTATGAAGGGTCTGTACAAACCCTAATGGACGGAACTAAGTGTAAAGTTCGAAAATTTTATGCAAATACCGAATAACTATGTTTTGTCTTCACGAATTGTTAAAACACATCCCATGAATCTGAAATAAACAACTACGATGGAAATATAATGATTTTTGTCTTAAATTATTGATTATTTGTTGGACATTTCTAGTAGAGTCTCAACGTTTGAAATTCTATGTAATTCAGTAGTACTGAACTAGGGTAATGAACCATTTTTAGAACTTTGCTCTGAATCCTTTGAAGTGCTTTTTTCCTAGTAGCAAAGCAACTAGACCATATTGGCACAATATAAAGCATGGCCAGTCTAAACATTTGTTTGAATATTAGAAGTTTGTTCTCCAAACAAAGTTTGCATTTTCTGTTTATAAGAGAATATAAACATTTCATATATTTATAACCATTGGCTAGAATGCCCTTGTGATCTTTAAAAGTTAATTTTTGATCAAGTATCAGTCCAAGATATTTTAATTGATTTGACCAAGATATTGCAACTCCGTTTAAGGACTGTATGGTTAATTATGAGTACACATAAAAACTGCTGTATTTTAATATGTTTTATTTATTTTGCAACTTTAATTCATTTACATTGTTTATTGACCATCAAAACAGCACTTTACATCTGTAATAATTTAATTTTTCGTAGATCTGGCCAGCTCTCGCACCTTCTTCTTGATTTTCCTCATGTTTGCACAACCGTTCCGTCGATGGTTTTGCTTACGTTTACCCAGTCTTTTTTGAATTTGATTTCATCAAAGCTTTCCTTTCATCGAAGCCCAGAATTTCTCAATGGGACTTATTTGCGGACAATTTGATTAGATATGATTTCTTGAGATATTTCAAATGGAATTGGAAGGTGATCAGAACCGAAGTCAGCATGGGTAATCAATTGACTCAAGTGCATTCCATAATGATATGACCACTAATGAATTCATGGAGCAAGAAAGGTGCATCATTTTGGGATATTTCTTTGATGCCATATGCAATTAAATTCCAAAAGATAAATTTGAGTACAAGAGTTTATTTTATTTATTTTAGAAAAAAAGGCTTTCCAAAATGATATGACAATTTTCATTTTCTCGTGTATCAACATTGGAAAAACAAACAAAAAAAGTTCTTATAATCTGTTACTCCTCCAGAACGGCCAATTGTCTGAAAGATACGTTTTGGCATACTTTGAATTAATTTCTGCAGTGTTGCCAGCTCTATTTCTTCTCATGACTTGAAAATTGCAGTTTTCAGTTCCTGAGTTGTTGAAAATTGACGATTAAATTTGTCCGTCAAACCATTATTCCTCAGAGGTTCTCAATTTGATTTAAATCCGGTGAACGGCCAGTCCAAAACGTCAACCTTTTCACATCTCAGTCATGTCATTGTTTCAGTGCTGGTGTGAATATTTACTTGCGTTATCCTGCTGAAAAATAAATTTTGCTCTGCGTCTTCTTCGAATAACCGGTAGCAAACTGGCTTTTAGGACATTTAAGTAGTCAGAGCTTTTCATTTTGTGATGTGATGTGATGTGTAATAAGAACTCACCATCAGTGCAAGGATTACCTATGACTGCAGGACTATTCTCAGCAGGTTGTTCTGATAGAATAGCCTACGTGATGGCTTCTTGTCAGCCGATCTCAGTGAGGACCTTCGGAAGACTACGGCCAGAAGGCCGCGTGTCTTTGAATGACAAGGGACTGGCGACTCCACGAACCCTTGTCCAGTCAACAAATCCTTCGATTGCCTTAGGCTACCCCCTAGGGAATCCCCGTTGTCAGAGCTTTTCATTTTGTATGATACAAACTGAATTTCCAGCTTGCCGGAGTCATCCCAGACCACAACAGATCCGCCGTCAAAGTTCCTCTTGGAAAATATCGTGAGTCCTTGCGTAAATCTCGCCAATAGGCATTGAATCCGTCTAAGTTAAAAAAAAATGCTTCGTCCGAGAAAATCACCTGAGAGGGTCTCCCATGATTTTTTGTAAAATAGTTTCTGTGTATATATTACTTAGTTATTCAAAAACTTTAATCATACCTTTTTCCAGTCCGGGGACATGTTTTGGCGCCGGAATTCCGGCCGTGCTTGTTTGTGTCGAGGTAGCAAACGACGGGGAACTGACCATTTTTGATCGTGTTATGTTGGGTGAACGTTTTAATGTTCACCAAACCGTCGAAACTGAAGCATCTAGCTTAAGTTCGGTTCGAATTTGTGAGCAACTCGTCGTTGTATTTGATGCTTTGCTGATAATATGACGCTTATCTCTTTCTGATAGTTTCTTTTTACGTCCTGGGCTCTTTTTCTGGCCATACTTAGCGGGATTTTTGAGAAAATTTAAGACTGCACCGTGACTACGTCCAATCTCTTTTGCAATTTTCTTGATTCCCCATCCTGTCTTGCTGAATGTTAAAATTTGTCCTTGCTCTTGCTCGCTAAGCCTTTTTTGTCTTCCCATGTTGGCTACTGTTGCAAATACTGTTAACAGAATGATAAGTGTTACTTGCCATTCTTTAATAACAGAATAAATACACCAAGTGGTTAGATCTTTTTGAAAAGAAATATTTATTTAATTTTTTGTCCATTCTCGTCACGTATCAACAAAACCACCTGACTTAGGTCGTTTACTTGTATTGGTGACACCGTTCATCGTTTGTCATCATTTGATTACGGTGGCTCTATTCATACCACTCGCAAACAGGAAAATCGAGGGTGGTCATATCATTTTGAAAAGCACTGTACAAAGTTTACAATGAATCAGTTAGGACCAAATCTATAGTTGAGGGATTTATGACTGAAGAAAAGCAAGTTGGACTGTTTGGGTATTGAATAGAGTAATAGCGTATTTGAACAATGTTCAAATAGTATGTTACCATTAGCAGAATTATTTGAGAATTATTCCATGAGCGGTGTTTTGCATTGAAATCACCAATAACGAAGAATTTAGGCCTATGACGGGTAAGTTTCTGAAGGTCACCCTTGAGCCAGTTCTTTTGCTGGCCAGTAGATTGGAAAGACAAATAGGCAGCTATAAAAGTAAATAGGCCAAATTTTGTTACAACTTTGGTTTCAAATGAAGAAAGAATGTTATGAATGTAAGAATGTGTACTTAAAAAATGTAGTTTTCCCAATGAAGTGAACACACATCACACTTTGTGAGTGGTCTCAAAAAGCCTCCCTACTGTTGGTATAAATCACCCAAATCGGCTCACACCCGTATTTTAGTGTAACCTTGTTCTTCAATGAAATGCCGTCATTACACTTTGTGCGTAGCCCCAACAGCATCCTTACTGTTGGCTTAAATCGGTTCAAATAGGTAATCGATACTAATATTTGACGTCCCGAGAAATTGAGGAGGTTTACCAAGATGAAACCTGCTGCCAAGCCAATCTTTTAATCCAACATTCCAGTGATTTTGCGTGGAAGTGCAGAAGATTTCTTGGGCATGCCAATAGAGTGAGTTTTACGTCATTAATTGACACATTCGTTCCCTTTTCTTATTTGATTTGCATTCGGACGGGATATTGCATTAGTTTGGGATCACATGTTTCAACACATTAAGGATGTATGTTATCTGTTGATGTTTGTGTAATTAAATTTGATCTGCCAATAACGGAGTTGCAACCTCGGGTGAGCAATCATGCTCATGCCCATTAATTTATAAACTGACTCCATTTTCATATTTCAAAAGGTTAGTTTCCATTGAAACCAAACGCTTTAATGTGGCTTCCGGTACCTGAGTCAATATTACCAGATTGCCTTTTTTAATGTAGCGGAAGGTTAAATCACAGAAAACAGACGTTTATCTTCGGATCTGCTTCTTGTGTAAAATTTTAAACCGAAATTTCAAATGTATGTTAAAGGCGATACGGTCAAAATTTGGTCAATATCAACTCTGACGTATTTCTTTCAATTTGCATTTAAAACCTGAACACCCCTCATTTTGAAGGTGTGTGTGTGTAGAATGTTGTTCTATTTTGATTTTGGAATTCACACTTCAGTTGTCAAAATGCCGTCCAAGCAAGAAAGAGCAGCGTATCAAAAATTTTCTCGCGCATCGCGAAAAATCCGAGCTACTCGCACGCAAAGTTGGCAACGCTAAAAGTTGCCAAATCAACCGTTACAAAATGTAATTGAAGTGTTTGGGGAACGTTTGTCGACAGCCGGAAGTTGGATCGGGGGAAATCGAAAACCGGAAGCCGCTGAGACGACAAAGAGAGTTGCCGGTAGTTTCAAGCGAAACCTAACCTATCTCTCCGAGATGCCGCAAATAAGCTGGGTGTATCGTCTACAACCGTGCATCGAGCCAAACAACGAGCCGGACTATCGACTTACAAGAAGGTAGTGACTCCAAATCGCGATTATAAACAAAATACGATGGCCAAAGCGCGATCCCGGAGGCTGTAACACGACGATGCTGACGAAGATTGACTGCGTGGTAATGGACGACGAAACCTACGTCAAAGCTGACTACAAGCAGCTTCCGCGGACAGGAGTTTCTATACGGCAAGAGGAAGGGGAAAGTAGCAGATATTTTCAAGCACACGAAACTGTCAAAGTTCGCAAAAATATCTGGTTTGGCAAGCCATCTGTACCTGTGGCTTGAAAAGCAGCATTTTCATAGCTTCCGGGACTGTCAACCAAGGAATTACGTGAAAGAGTGTTTGAATAAACGTCTGCTGCCTTTCCTGAAGAAACATGGTTGTTCCGTACTGTTTTGGCAGGATTTGGCATCTTGCCATTACGGTAAAAGGCCATGGAGTGGTACGCCGCCAACAACGTGCAGGTGGTTTGCGAGGACAAGAACCCTCCCAACACGCCAGAGCTCCGCCCAATTGAGAAATACTGGGCTATTTTCAAGCGGAACCTAAAGAAGACCAAAAAAACTGCTAAGAGACGAGCAGCAGTTCAAGGCAAACTGGCTTTCTGCGGCGAAGAAGGTGGACAAGGTGGCTGTACGAAAATCTGGATGGCAGGGGTCAAGCGTAAGGCCCGGCAATTCGGATTTGGAATTTTTTCCTGAATTTTATACTAATTGAACTTGAAAAAGAAATTTAATTTGATTTTTTAAATAAACGATTTCACCGATTTACACGCGTTTTCCCTTGACCAGTTTCACATACAAGTTAGTTTCAATTGCAATACCTTTCGAATGTTCTTATAATCAAAGGGAAGACCAAAAAGGACATCATGACGAATTACATCACGATGGCTATCTATACCATAAAGTAGTAGAAGCTTGTACTACTCTATGTACTACTTCTGTACTACTTCTATGAACATATTTGTATTTTCTTCAATCAGAATGTCATGTGACTTGAAAGATGAATCCATAGAGTTCTTCGAAGAGGACTTGGATTACTTAAAGTGGCTGCGATTCACCGATTATTGACGTGACCCATCACTGTTTGACTTCAGCATCAGAAGATTCATGTATTGGGATACCACAAAGTAGCCGATTTGATACTTCATACTGTCCAAGGATACGCGTACCCCATCACCTCCATCATATACTACGTATGAGGACGAGCGAATGGTAGTTGAACATCGCAGTTCTTCACAACCAACCCAAATGTCGATGCATACTCCAGATATAATCCCAGTTGCCTTTTCCAACAACTGCTGCCGCCGTATCGGTTGATTCATGAATTGGCCTATGAATCACGAGTGCTAATGTTTTGGAAATCTTCCAAAATGCATTGTAAATTTTTTTCATCCGAAGAAATATTTATTATGTTCATATTCATTTATATTTATTATGATTGTTTCATATACCAATTGTTTTGTTCTGAATTTTGACAGCAACGTTACCACGTTGTGTTGCGTAGAAAGTAAAGAAATCACTGGCAACATGATTCAACATAACTTAGGCAGTCGGCAAAAGATGGCGTTAGTGTTTCAACGCATTTTCGTTCAAACTTTTACACACGTTTTTCAATTAAAGGTATTTAGATAACAATGTCTGTTCTCTGTCGTTAAATGTCGAGACGAGCTGAAGACAAATTAATTCAAGCTTGTTTTTTCTTGCCTGTACAATTGCATTCTGATAAATATTTTTCAAAAAAGGGTTTGATTATAACCGAAGGGTAGAACAGAAACGACATCTGTATGTTTAAGGAAAGTGCAGAAGCTTTTCCCTATTAGTAATTCCGAATGAAAGAGCACGAAGTTGAGAGACGACAACAAGCTAATTCAGCTAATTGAAAGACAATAAACTCGAATTTCAAGATGTAAACGACTAAGATGCCGTTGTTCAGACACTAAATCACCCGAATGACAACTGGCAACCTTGACGTTCCTTCGAACTACCGAACATGAAACCACCAACGAATGGCTGTGCGAGCAACGGAGGAAAAATAAACGGCTTAAGTATCAAGACGCTTAAACATGGATTGAAAAAGAGGAAAGCAAACATCATCGACGCGCAATTGAAAATTGTTTCCCGCTACGGTGAAGTGACGCATTTTCAACTCAACACACTCAATCGACGGCGATGAATCGGACATCATAAAAGATCGGAGAAATTTCGCCCTGAGCGTGAAGAGTTCCGAAGAAAACGTGTTGATTGGTTTTTGATTTATTGTAATGTGCTTGAATTCCAAAACGGTCGCTTCCGTTTAACCCTTGGCCCAATCCCAGTTACGTGGCTTAATACTCATTCGCATGAAAACGCGATTTTTTTTGTAATTATGAAATCGGTTTTCGGCTTGCGAATATCGGCAAACGGTGTTGGCTTATTTTGGCAGTTGAATACATTTGAGGACAAAGGTCTAATTTTCGTCATATCATTTCAAACACGTTAGAGAATCAATAAATTGAATTAATATAAAACAAGTCTGGATTCTTTTATTTGATGTTTAACTAATCGTAAAATCGATTTGTTTACATCCAAATCAATGATTTATTTTCCGCCCTAACGAAGAACTCAACACTGCAATAATTATCAATATAATTGAACCTATTTGTAATTATCCGCATGGGAGATAAATACAGGAATGGGTTTTCCCAAAAACGACGATTCAGCTTTCGTAGGCATCCGAAAAAAGGGTTGCTGATTCCAACGTTCACCTACCAATAACCTATAGATAACACCCAACAGGGTACAGGTGCGGTGGTGGCACTCTCATGTTTCTTCCGTTAGACTGACCCTGACACCGCGTTTCTTCGTTTTTCCTCTTATCCTCTTTATGCTTGCATTTGCGAAAAATACACGAGGGTGTTGACAGTAATTAAAGTAAAAATACTTGCGAAGGGAAGGTGCGGGGATAAGGCAGGCAGAAACGGGAGAAGCAGAAAGGGAATGCGCAATGGATGAGAATAGTATTCGGCAGTAGACACACGACAGTGGTGCCAGTTAACTTTTTTGCTGAAGTGGCGTAGGAACTGAATTGAAAATTTAGGGTTTGTTTGTGTCAGCTTGGGAGAGTAATATGCATGAGAGCCAGAGGCGTCTCGTGATCAAAAGTTGAGCCTGTTGAACAAGTCTAATCTTCAAAAATACTGCGCTTAAAGAGTGTCCCACATCAAATTGCAAAACGGGAAAAAGGCTGTAGAAAATTACCTAGTTGACCGATTCTTTTCAAACTTTCAGACAATAAAATATAACCCATTAAGCTTTTGGCATATATATTTCATTCAACTTCAATACCATAACCGAACGCTCGCACCTTACGCTTAACTCCACTCATTAGGTTCTGTACAACATGTTGCTGCCTCAGGTTTGACCTCCTTTGAATGCTTCCGTAGTGTCTGCCTCATAATAGCCCAGTATTTTTCGATGGGCCTTAATTCCGGTGCGTTGAGTGTGTTCATGCCCTTGGGTACGAAAGTGATCGCGTTGGCTTCGTGCCACTCCAGGACCACATTTCTCGAGTAATTCATGTTAAGGGCCATTTGTAAATAATGACTTTAAACGTCGATTTCTCTTGAATCTTGAATCACTCTCGTGAAATGAAAGCAGCATCTGGTAGAAGAATGTTAGTTCTACCAAATGGAGTAGCTTGATATAGTAGGATTCTTGTGATTTGTGAGAGATCAACGTTTAAAGTAATTGTCTAGACATGGATTTTAGGCCCTAATCATGAATTACTCGAGATTTGAATAGTGTCACAATCCGGTCAGAAGGTCGTGGGACCCTCGTGTTGCTTCGATAGAGGAAGCAGACGCTTTTGTAGACACTCCTTGAGGTAGATCTCCCCGTTTATAGTCCCGGTAGCCACGAACGCGCACTCCGTTTGCCACATGAGTAGATCGCTTGCCAAACAATGTATTTCTTGGCAAACTTTCAAAGTTTCTGACTCCTTGCTTCCTCCGGAACATCAAACTTATGCTCATTGGCGCATCATGGATGATGAGACGCCTTGACGTAATTCTCATCATCCACGATGAGACAACGAGGCTTCGTCAGCATCTGGGTGTACAGTCTCCGGACCGCGACTTTCCCACCGTATTTTGCCGTTCGTCACGATTTGGAGCCTCTTTGTACGTCTGTAAAACCTCCCGGACCTTGGCTCTCTGAACGAATGACTTGGATAGATTTAAATTTTTGGGCACATCCCTGCCCGATGCATTGGGATTTCGCTTTAACGCTTTCACGACACGTTTATGATCCTTATGACGAGACCGGTTTAATAAAACACAAACGGTTAATTATGGGGCTTGTTGTCCCACAATTCTTTGCTTTTGAGACGAATATTCTCACGCAAACGCTTCATAACGCCCAAATAATATTCAGCATTGACCGATTGACCTTCCTGAAGGAATTCCGAGTGTAGCGCACCTTGACTAACGTAGACAATAGTCAGCATAACTTTGATTTTCGTTCGACTTTGACGCGGGTTTTTGGATTTCGGCTCATTTTGGAAGCGGCGCCATTCCGATGATTTCTGGGCTGCTTCGAAGTCGTACTCGTAGACCCAAGTCTCGCCACCAGTTATGATGTGCTGGATGTCCGTATCACTTATTGTGAGCATTTCCTTAGCGACAGTTTTGCTTTGCTTTTTTTAAAAACCCTAATAAAATTTATACATGGTAGAAAATAGGGTGAGATATAAAGGTGTATTCATGTTTTTACTGTTAAAGCTTCTCTTTGTTGGAAATAAATGGCAGAAGGCTTCGTAGGGCTTCCAACTTCTCTTGGGAAAGAGCTATTGCTGTATTCGAAGTGGGAACAAGATGAATGGGCTCGTGAAGAGGCTCGTCTGTTTTCCACGTACTGAAGCAACTGCAATCGTCCTCCACGTTCTGCTTGTAAAATACATGTCCAGGTGCAGTAGTTTTGTACTCAAGCCACAATATGTAACGAAGTTTTACCAACTAACCCTCGGTGCTGCATTTTGGACGTTCGCAGCGCCAATTCAGCTCTTTTACGGCCAGAAATTTCCTTTGGCTTAACTCAATAACATTGAGGGGGATTTTCGCCTTATCTGGCTTATGAAAACAGCCCAGTCTCTGGGTGTCTCAATGTCAACGTTTGTTCGTTTTTAGCCCTTTCGATCGCTGCGTGGACAGAATCAACCTCCATGTGGGAGTGGCCTGACACCATCAATTTATGGCATATGGTAACGTCTCTCCCTTCCGCATGGCAGAGATCAATTATGTACAGGAAAGTCATACACATTACGAAGTTATGGTTCTATCCACTGCAGCGATCCGAGTAAACAATAAACTTCAACGCCGATGACTCCTCACTGCTCTCAAAGTGTTTGCTGTATATGATGCAAAATGAGATAAAAGCAAGGCTGTATACTCTGGTCTGGAATGTGGTATCTTAGGAGTTGTGGTAACAACATCACGGAACGAGTTTGACATCTCATGCCACAAAGCATTTAGCACCTACTCGTACCGACCTACAGCCGGTGTTCCACCGTAGAAAACCTGGATCGATCAGCGGATGCCGTACCACAAACGTCAAAAACTTCATTCTGTATATATAACTCAGCTAGCAATGGGCGATCCCGATCCGTGTTTAACTGGATCAATTTTTTAGCTCGATTAATCGATATGTTGAATCGATCCTATAATGTTCGATTTTTGACTGAATCGAATTTTTAGTGGGAGAATCGACTTTCAAACTCTACACGCTAAGATAACAATACGGAAAAGTCGGTAAAAAATAACGAAAGCCGCACAAAAGTGCACATATTGAAATTATCGGTAAACATGGATTACCGAAATTTCGGTATTGCTGGAAAGCTTTTTACTGAAATTGCTTGCAACACAATGAGAGCATTTTAAACCAAATTAGAGCAAAATATAACGATACAATTTGCAAATCCACTTTACTAAAATAATAGGTAAAATGAAACGTTTTCGTTCGGTAAATTTTACCGATACTTAAGGTTTTGCTACCAAAACCTAATTTTTGAAAAAAAGAGAAACTTATTTTCGGTAATCTTATCTTAGAGTGTAGTATTATTTTTTTCGAAATAGGTAATCAGTGACTCAATAAGTGTTTGCAACATGTTAAAATCTTATTACAAGCTGCCTGGCTATTCTGAACGACATTGATCAATATCAAGAATCGCCCTCACATTGCACTAGGTACACCTTGAACTTTGACATTTCTTCACCTCGCATCCGCTCTTTTGCTTTGCACAGCAAACCTCTCGCAGTGTCACCTGCTAAGCTGTTTTAGTGTTGTGCCCCAGCCCGTTCGGTGTAATTTTTATCTGACTGTCGTTCCGGTTTTATTTACGATATTTTGTCTGTGTTGAAAAATAATGGTTGAGAAAAGCGATAAGACGTATAACCTAAAACCTGAGTGCAAGGCACGCCTGGCATTCATGAGTTCGCTGGATGAGCATCTATGGTCTCTCTGATAACAATTTATTCACACGAAGCTGTTTTCTGTAGAACAATAAAACAAAAGATCTAACATGGAATTTGTTCTTTGGAAATGTAACAAATTACCGTGAAGTACTCATATTCTGCGCACCTAAGGCCCTAATTTTGCGCATTTTAAAACATTCCAAACTAATGTTCTGTTGAATATTCTTTGAATTTGGATCTACATGTAAATAGATGTAGTCCTCTTGTGTATTGGGATAAAATATTAAGCTTGACTATCTTGGAATTAACTGCAAAATTTTGTCAAAATGCACATAATTAGGCGCTGCGCAAAATAAGGGTACTTAACGGTACCTATAATTTGTTTTATATATTGTAATTACATAAATTATAAATCGATTTTCCTCGAATCGATTCTTCCGCAGTCGATTTGTTCTCAAATAGATTTTTTTTTGTGTAAAATGCTCATTTTTAAACTCAGCAACAGCAGCTGTAATTGAATTGGATGGTGTACCATAACATTCACTACAAATAAATATTTTTCTACAATATTTATTCACCCAACAATGCTTGGAAATTGCTTCCGCCTTCCATCGTAGTAAAATAATTAAAAAGAATAATAATTATTAGGCCGAAATCGTTAAAACTTGACAAAATAACGCCACCAAATTAAATTTTTGAGCCATGATGTAAACAAAACAGAGTTTTTGTAGCTGACTTCATTGCTTCATAATCCACTTAATTTCAAAAGGACCTAATTTAAATCAATGTGACCATTCAGGTAGCCCCTTTTAGTACAAAAGGGCCAATCTTCTTTCTCAAGGAAAACCAGTTAGGCCCTTTTATAAATTATCCAAAAATACACATAAAAGTGAGTAGTATGTGTAGATGAAAATAGGTTAGTGTAGACTACATAGATTTTGATTGGAATAGAGTAAAACTCGGTTTGTTTACATTTTGCAGTTAGGCCCTAGTCAACTGTTACGCTTGAGTTATAACTGTTATCAAGTTATTCGTTTCTGCTCGGGCAGTGCCCATACAACTTCGAACTTCATTCATGAATCTCCTGGTTAGCCAAATCTGCTTTATCGAATCTAAATGTAAACAAAACAAATAATATCTGGTTTCGGGATTTTAACCTGTTTTGTTTGGAAGAGCAGTTCCTGTTTGTATGATGAACGGATCTTTAAGGTATTTTGTACGCTATTGTGCGTCTTGCTCTAAACTCCATTGAGGATGAACTCACGGCTTTCGTTTCTTGAAAAGCAAACTGGATGCTCTAAATAATATTCATCAATTGTTAGCCTCGTACTATTGATTCAAAATATTTTTAAGAGCGTAAACTTTTGTTTTGATGTTTCTTTTAGACTTATTAATACACATCAGGATGTTTAGTCATAATTTCACCTAAACTACGCAGAAAAGGATACACCCCCTCTTACTGTCCTGCCTATATAATTGTGAAGTCAATTTTGATTTAATCAGTAGTTCACGAAATCCCACAGATTCATCTGGCAACCCGTCCTCGTGCGCCCATCATGATCGGAACACAAGCGAAAGGCGGACCAACAGCGCGATTATCTCTTCGCATCGCATCACTATGAAAGGTCGGTCGGCGGACCGCGCGAAGACGCGTACATGATGACCGAGCAGAACGAGGACGACGAGGACAAAAAGAAATCGAACCGAGTAAAAATTCCCGTCACCCCGCACCAGGATATCATCACAATCTATACGAGTTCCAATTTTGGGTTGACTGAGCTGACCCTCCCTTGGTGCCTTCACACACTACCCTTGCTTGCGCGTGTTATTTTTTCTTCTTTGCTTATTAGCGAGTAGTTAACCACCACAGCTACTTACCTTTGTCTGTTCGGAGCGCGTTGTTGTTCGAAATTCGAAATCCGGTTCACGGTAATCCAAACTGTGCGCTACGAATATTCTTTTCCTCGCTGTTCTTTTTTCTTTGGTTTGTGCTATGAAACTGTCAATCACACACGGTTTTATTTTTCTTCTAGAAAATGCCAAAAGATAACCTTCACTCTTCTTTTTCATTCACTTCGAGCGGTCACAGTTCTGTTTTTGCGGCAGAATAATTCATAGAACGCAACATACAAACCCGTAATATTTTCCAACAAAAATCGGTCAGAGTACTTGCAACTACAATTTTTCCCGTCCCTCACAAGTGCACACACTATTTTCCCTCGAAAAAGAGTAATCCATAAACAAGCTAAGCAGGCAGCTAATGAAACACCATCATCATCAGCAGCAGCACCAAATTTACCTCGGCAGAAAAAAAAATCCTTTCCAAAGCGGCTGTATCGGTGACGGCGACACAGACGAACCCAAAACTTTTCACATACGATTTTCACCTGAAAAAAATGCCCCTCTCGCTAGGAAAACACCTAATTTGCACTGCAACCGGAATAAGCTATACTTTGATGACACTTTCGAACCGGAACCGGTGTAAAAACCGTGCGAAATTCGGATCTTTCAATCGGAAAAAATCTTTTAGGAATTCACAAACTCACTCTCCCGGCAAAAAAGCGGCGTACGACGGACGGATGACGGCGGCGAGACGAGAAAATGGACGCGTCCTCTTCCAGGCGGCGGCGGCGGCTGCTCAGACGATCGGCCGATGAAACGAAGCAGTCAGAAAGAGTCGAACTTTTTCAAACTGATTGTTCCGCTCTCGCTTTCTCTGCCGTGTTGGAACGGTAGAGTCACGAGCGGCGGTGAAATTAACTTGCAGTACTTGTTTCTATTTTGCAATGTTGGTAGCAATGAAAAATCGTGATGGCGGCCGCCAAGGAGCGTGTATTTGGGTGGGAATAAATGCAAAAATAGAGCTGGGAGTATATTATGGTTCAAGAGTATCTTTTCAGATAGTCATATTTCAAGCCAAACATTGCATAAGGCCCTAAGTAACAAAATAAACAAAATCGAGTTGAACATCGATTCGAACAGAAATCCATTACTTTTCTATGAATAATTTTGAAATTATGCTCTAAAATAAAAATAAAAATGAAAATACCAGCGATAACAAAACGTCCAATGTACCTGTTGTCTGATATCACACAGCTCTGTACATTGGACTTTTGTCATCGCTTGTCCAATGTACAATGTTTGTCTAAAATTTTGACAAATGTACATAGGACCTACATGTTTTCTTCTCAAAACACGTCTTCTGATTGTTCGAAAAATGAAAAATAAGCAAAATGTTCTTCGTTTGGATGGATAATATATAACTTCTTCGAGCTTCATTTGTCTCAAATCGAAAAAAAATTATAGAAAATTTGAATATTCTTTATTCAAATCGTAATTGAAACTCACTTGTGTAATCTTTAATTTTTGTAAGATTTTCAACGTAAAACGGCGTCAGGATTGTGAAGAAAATGTTGCCTTGGGTGTTTTGGGGTGATTCTAGGCGTGTAATTGATACATTTGTTAATTAGAACCTATTGCGTTTGCATTTGTAGATTGGACCTGTTAGATTGGTCTTTTGCCAAGTCAGAATGCACATTGGACTATTGTGATTGCGGTATGCTCTAGTAAAATATTGTTCACAGTAATTCTGTATTAGCTTTATTGTTGAACTCTTGAACCCTCTAATTCTTTCATTTAGCATCATTTAGCATTCAGCCCATCATATTTGAAAACCCCAACATCGGCTAGGGCCAAAGGAAGAATAACAAAATTAGATGCGTTGGTCCGTTATTACACGGTAAGCTTGTTTCATTCTTTTTAACGAAATTTTCTCAGATTTTTTATGCCTGTTTTTAAACCTATTTGCTGAATTAAAAATAACCATCACTATGCACCCATTCCTAGAAGATCCCCCAAGATACTAAAGTAAGTAAATTAAGTATAGAAAGAAAGATTTGCGTGATATGTAAACCAGGAGTTTTAATGTTATATATGTGGGTCTAAAATAACAGTTTGTACACTAACCCTTGCCATTCACGCTTAAGAACTAGTATTTGAAGTAATAAGTGCACCTGATACAATAATCCGATTGAATAAATATGTAGCCAGTTTTTGGGGTTCTCAAATATATTAGACTACTTTTTATTTGAATTTTTGCTAATTGCAAAGTTGAGGCGGTACAAGAGTACAAAAATAAAGCTTGAAGGACGCTAATGTGAACATTTTTTGATTAGTCCTTATCGCAATCAAAAAAGTTGACAGAAGACCAATCTCACAGGTCCAATCTACAAATGTAAATGCAATAGGTCCTAAGTAACAAATGCATCAATTACACAACTAGAATCATAATAAACTTCAAAACCAACTTTTTCTTTGTGATCTTGACAACGGCTTACGTTGAAGACCATGCAAAAATTAAAGATTACATGATTACGATTTAAAAAACAAATCAAAATTTTCAATCCTATTTTTCTCGATTTGACACAAATGTTACATAGGACCTAATGCAATGTTCGGCTTGTTTGTTTATAATTCTTTGTGCAGACTATGGTCTCTGGGAAGCGTTAATAAAAATTATCTAGGCCATAAGAGCATAGACTAACTCTAAGACCAGTTGGTCCTGAACAAATAGAATTTTTTTCTTGGCTCAGTCATTACTCAAGGTGAATTTAATATCTCAGATGGTCTGAATACTGTATTTGAGAATTTCAGCCATGTTTTAACGCATACTAGTACAATCCATATCAAGTAAAATACTGGTCTGGCATACTGAAGCTGTCTCCTTTACACCTATGCAATAGTGCCTGTGATGTCAAACACGCGTTCCATTTTAAACCAAACGAGTAAAGGAGATGATTAGTTTCACACTGCCCTGCCAGGCCTGTGTTCTATGCTGTGGTATATGATGCGTCAAGCTGCACGGTTCATTTACCAATATTGGGGGGGGGGGGCAAATATGTACAGCAAGGTGCTGGTTTCAAGGTGTACTTCGGACCAAGGGGTTCTACAACAGTGAAACCATTTCAAATCGCTAGTTGCATAGTGATTGTTGATAAGTATGTAATGTGTATGTAATGTAACAGAATAACAAAAAATAAAGAAATTATCACTGGATAAATTGTAAAAAAAAAACTCTTGACGGTTTGATTGCATAGAGTGCATAGTAGATGGGAAACCCGAATAAAAAAATCTCATAGATTTACAATTGAATGTATTGTAACCATACAATAGAATCTATAGTATGTACAATGAATCTTATTGTTCACAACTAGAAGATGACAATAGGAGTTATTGTTACCACAATAGAATCTAATGTAATCTGAGACATCGACAATAAAAGAGGGCGGTTGTTATGTATCTTAACTATAGAAAAAATCATTATTTTCCGAACAAATTTGAACCAATAACTATTAATTGTATTGTTTAACAATTGTTGAAAATCCAAGCCTATGGAATGAATTGTAGATCTATTGTAATGACAATATACGTTTTTCCTTTATCTGATTCAAGAACAATAAGATTCATGGTCGGAAATAGATTTTAATGTTATTTAATATTAATGTATTGTAATTGTATGGTTATTTTTATCCGGGAATCTACAATCGTACAGTGGGATTGTTATGGATCTTAACTATTCAAAAACAAATTTTACCTGAGCAAATTTGTTAAAAAAAAAACGGTATGAGGCTTTGCATGACAAGTTACTCAGTTGGCCTGGCTGCAAAATATGTCTGGGTTGGCTAACACTTTTAACTTGAATGTGTTAACGATGCTGATGGTAAATAAAAAATACAAAGGAAAAAAATGTCAAGTCAACTGAGAACTGTTAAGATATCATCTTAACAAAAATATCAGCTGATCACAGCTGTATCGTGGAATGCCTTACACGCTGTTTCTAAGCAACACAAATTTGAGAACGATGGACTACCCAAAAGTGGCTACCCAAAAGTGAGTTAAGATGGTTAGGAGTAACACGTTGACATTTAATAAACATTGATGGGATTAAAGCCAATATTGACTGTTTGTCATCTTATCACTACGAACTATCTTTACTCACTTTTGGGTAGCCATACTTCCGACGAATTTAAGTCCATCGTACTCAAATTTATTCGAAACGTATTCGATTTTGTAATCAAAGAGGGGTAGTAAGACTCAAACGTAAATTTCTCCCAACACTCAGCACCCTCACGGAAAGTAGTATCACCTTCATGTTGAAGAAATGTTATTCCTTGTGTTGGTGGCCCTAGTTTGCATGAGAGTACTAAGGGTTTCAGGAACGCTTCAACCTTTACTTTGTTTACAAAATCAGATGCGCCTGTTTGAAAAAGTACTCGAGTATTGTTGATTTTTATTACTTCCAAAAATAAATTTATGTTACAGAAAGTATAAGCTAACATTTGCATTGCCATTCAAAAGATATAAAACTTACAAAAAGGCATTTGATGGCCCTGTAGGCTGTCGTTTGGTTTATATGATGATACGGCCTCGAAGTGAAGGCCCTTCTCCAACGTCCAAACCAGTGCTTTGCAACGCATTACATCTGATTGCTTTCAGTTTGGTACATGGTATCGGTACATGGTAAATTCGGAGGATTTTCGTATGTTCGATCTTAACGCGCTTCCAAAATTTACGCAACCGGTTGGCATCAAAACGATGAGGCATTACCTTTATTCTCAATTTCACAGTTTTACAAAATTTCTTTCTTTCTAGAAGTAAAAGTTTATCCAACGCGAATCGATAACAAAACAGAATAACTGTTTATAGCAGTACGTATTGGAATGTGCAGAGAATGTTATTTTGGAATATAATGTATGAGGATCATTTGTCCGGCGATTTTTGATACTTTCCGGACCACAACATTCTTTAAAATTTTCCAGTGCCGATTCATCTCTTATATGTAACATTTTGAATACTTGAGTAAATAAAATGGCAGTCGTAAAAACATCTAGAAGAGCAAAAATCTCAAAAATAAATCAATCAAGAAATGATCGAGTTATTACCGTCCGGTGTTTCCATTTATAGCTTCTTCCATAGCCATTTGTAAATTGTACAAAATGCTTAAAGTATGCAACGAAAAGAAGGATCAACATCCAAATTTTAGGAGTCATGCTGCTCCAGGGAGCAGCAACATAAATCTTCCGTTAGGTGACGGAAGTGTTAGAAGTGTTTTCAAACAGCAAAGATTCAAACCGAACGAAGTGTTCCTCGAACACTCAAGGAGGATAGTTTCAAAAAACAGTGCTAAGAGATGAACAAAGTATACCATCGAAATTCGCGTATAGCCGGTCGCGATGAATTCAAACTGGTATACACTCGTTTCAAATGTTTACATACTGAAATGGATACGTAAGATTCAGGTGGAAGAACTAAAATAAAACGTCGATGGGGATTGGTGCACAGAAATTAACATCACACACGTTATACTGACGACAAAAGGTCTATCTGACCTTTAATGCATGCAGATTTTATTATATTTAACCGTTCAGTTGGTGCTTACATTCAAAACACTCAACAATTATAGCAAAAACAGCAACCGTTCACTTACTAGACTAAGGGCACAGACCCGTTTGGAGATGCTGCTTCAGCTTGTGGCAGAAAGTCCAGAAAGTCACTGAAGCTGGAAGGGTGCAATGGGAGGGACATGTTGTAAGAATGTCGGACAACAACCCAGCAAAATGGCGTTTGCCTCGAATGCGACAAGCAGCTTTCAACCGTGTTTTATGGAGAAATGTCGTGACGCAGGTGCGTTGAATAATAAGTTGAGAGCAGGCGGAAGCTCGTTGAAAAGCGTCAAAGCCAGTTCGAAGCCAGGTGACGCACCCAATGATGTGGCTACTATGTGGCATCGCATAACGTGCGAACACATCGATTCAAATACCTGTGGTGTGTGGCGAACGTTGACAAGACGTTTTGACATGCAAGCAGATGTCACACCTCCACCACATTAGTGGGCGCCTTGACCTTGATTTAATTATGATCTTTCCCATGATAGTTATATAGTAGATTGATAAAACTTAAATAAATCTACCATGTCTACTAAAGATTGTACTCGTAAAAAATGCAACAGGCAAAAATCATCAGAAATCTTTTTAAGCCAGATATTTTGAAACCCTCAAGAATATGTGTTTCTTTGTACACATATTAGCTATGTTTTTGGTAAGTTGGTTTATTCAACTTCCCCTCCTACACAGATGACAACGCATTATTAGCTGATGTAATACTGAAATGCGATGCACAATAACATCTACTTGATGTAATATTACATCACTGTTTAAATTACACCAGAACAAAATTATTAGTTGCGCTATGAGGGGATCTGCGAACCAAACAAACAGACAGAACAAGACACTGGAGCATAATTCTATTTAAAATACTGACGTTGGACACTGTCAGAGCGGTCAGAGCAGAGACATAGCTATAATCTTCAGCATCTTCCTAACACGGCACAAGTGAAGTGAATTGACTAAAGTGAAAAACGGCCTACTGTACAATTTCCGCCAAATTTTCATCTCTGCATCACAAGAATAGTTCCCAGACAACCACAAGTCGTATAACAGTGTTGAAATACTATTGTATATTCCTATATTTTTAGTAAAAATCGCAATTACTTGTGGCCTTTATCGTATTATGTTTAAGTTAAATCGTAAAGAATGCAAATTTTCGACTTCTATGCGATGTGTCATTTATTCACCGTACTGCG
Source organism: Aedes japonicus (assembly GCA_034211315.2). Classification (NCBI taxonomy): domain Eukaryota; kingdom Metazoa; phylum Arthropoda; class Insecta; order Diptera; family Culicidae; genus Aedes; species Aedes japonicus. The sequence goes on along the minus strand of JASCZW010000438.1, from coordinate 13,364 downwards.
TCACAGACTAAATCGGATATACATCGCAAACCTTATACGCAATATAGATATCTTGATATCAAATGATCTGTTATTGTACGATATTCTATATCAGTCATATTGATTGTAGTGCGAACGGGTGTACTTAAATCAATCTGATTCATATCAAGAAAACAATGAAATTTGCACGTGTATGGCCTTCACTTTTGCACGTATAAGCCATATGTTTGCATTCTATACGATTTGTTTACTTACATATATGTTTGTATATCATAAAAACAACTTTCAATATACGTGCATTTTGGTTGTCTGGGTTATCGAACACAGATAATAATAAAGTGTTAAGTACATTATTTTATGAACATCACGAGTTCTGTAGAATACGAATGTTTCGGTTTTAATTTTAAACCATTTATATTAATTCCATTGCAATACTTAGCATTTGAAACATTTCAGCTAACAGTAAACATGCTCGTTTGGCTCAGATTTTGACAGTTCTCGCTACTCGATCGGCTCAAGATGGCCGCTTCCGCATATCTCTGTACTCTGAGGATTACTTATTTCCACTGAGCTTGGCAAACAGGCAACATATATTGGCAAAGTTGCTGGTTTCTTATTTTTGTAAGCTCAACTGTCAAAAGTGTTCTTGCCACACATGTGGTATGGATGGAAAATCGGAGTTCCGCAGTTATGAAACATATTCGTCTAGTGTGTAAGCCATCGTGGCTAGCAAAATGTTATAAGCGCCTCACACTTGGCCAGACTTCTTATTTTGATCCAACGCGTTTGATCGCTATGACCTGCGACGCTCTGCCATTGTTCGGTTTTGTTGCGATTCACATGCGTGTTGTTTTTTTTTCAAGCGCCAAAAGTTCATAATAGCTAAGGTTTTCAATATTCATTATCTAATATTATTATTTATATTGTTTAATTACAGGCGTCAGCTCGAAAGCAGTTCTTGCCTGGGATATTGAAGCGCCACCGGTACCCGCTTACATCCCGCTGGGCTTCTAGTAAGCTTTTTTTTTAGTTCCAAGCAATAAAACCAACATTTTGTTTTAAATTCGGCTGTAAACCATTTATTTTTTTTTTTGAATAATATCCGAAAATTTCAATTGCACTTTAATTTTTACATTGCCTCCTCAATGTCGCGACTATGTAAAACAGGGGGTGAGTAACTCTGCCACGTTGTGTTTGTGTTGATCGTGTACGAATGTGTTTCTGGGGTGGCAGAAGGTGTTTTTGTGTTTTCAAAAACAACAATCGGAAATTTATGCTTATTGGCAACCATGCACGGTTTAGACGTTTAATACATGCTCACACATGCATCGTCTGAATTACATTTGTGTAAGCGAGAGGGAAACAAAAACAAACAATCGATTCGTGTGAATGGTGCCAGATATGAATTTATCTTTCATGTGGTGGCGAGTGTGTTTGAAGTGTGGCGGATTGTGTTTTTTAGGGTGGTAACACAAGGTGGTCGAGTGACTTACCCCCTGATGTAAAACCAACAGTTGTATTCCTTTAGCCTAGTACGCGTTTTTATGTACTGGATTAAGCCATTTGACAGTTCGTATAACGATCAGCGTTGAATTTCTGTCGCAGATATAACAATCCATACTACGAACCTAAAATTTAACGTCGAAGAAATCAGCTGTTCCGTGAAAAAGAAAAACATTCGATATTCATAAGATCGCATTATGATTATTTGCTATAAGAATTCAGTATGAATTTCATAAATGAATCTTATGAAATATAATGATGTTGAAAAAATAAAAACATTGAGCAACCTGGATTCGAACCTTAAACGTTGAGGTTGTGGGTCCTGTGACATGCCCACTAGTATATATCAAAACTTGTAATCAGGAAGGCTTAAAGGCGTATAAGAACATTGTTGTGTGAAACAAAATCCATTCATAAGTCAGCCTTATGAAATTCCAAAACATCGTTCATAAGATGAACCTTATGCAATTTTTAAGATTATTTGGTTGAGTGAACTAATCGAGAAATAAAAGCTTCTCGATACCTGGACGGACACGGCACGAAGTAATAATAATAGCCCTTAAGGCCCTGATTGCCCAGACCTTATAGAAATAACATTACATGCAATCAGTTGCCAAAAGGCTTTTTTCTCCCACAAAAGTAAAAAATAAATAACAAATCATTGTACTGTCAAACCCGTAAAGCTCGGCAAGATATCAAATGTTTTGTCTCGTTCTCCCATTTGTGAGCAGTTCATTGCGTGAAAGAGCTCGAAACGTTTTGTTGTTGTGGCAATCATCATCATCGCACCAACGAAAGGAGCAGAAAAAAATATTACTTTTACTCCTATTCGATTTTAGAGACGACACACAATCTCGTCCATCAGTGGTGATTGTGGATATCATTTTTTGCGTTTTTCGCGTAGTTGGACATATTTTTGGAAGTGAATTTTGCACTGGAAGTCATCAGTAACCAGTTAGTGTTAAATTGGATACGATATCCTACGGTATCGTGCGAGAGTTGAAGCAAGTGCAGTGATCGAAAACTAGTAGCAACAGCAGCTGGTCCTTACGGCCGAAGGATTTTGCCTTTATTTTGAGGTGACGACTGTAAAACGAAGACGACGGCACGGACGGACGGAATCGTTCTTGCACTTTTTCAAATGGCTGAAATAAAGGCCATGGAGCACCCCACTTTGAAGGTAAGTGGCTAAGGGAGGAGGGCGGTGGAAAATCTCTCTTGTAGATCGATTTACAGTGTGTAGGCAACTGTTGGCAAAAGATTGTGAATTTCAAGGATGAATGGGAATTTGTTTTTTTTTTTGCATTCGCTAGTGCTTCTAAATTTGCGTCGTAAACATATAGGAGGGGTGACGGAACATGACAAACTTCATTCTGTTTAAAATGGATTCCATCTGTCGGAGACGAATAGATGTGATTTTTTTTGTGGTTTCTCACAAAATATTCTAACCTGACGAATATTTTATGAAAATAGCATTTTTAAATCAAATTGTAATCTTAATTAAATAATATGAATTTTTACTACGGTTTGATTCGCTTTGAATTTCAACATTTTTGTTGAAGGCATGATAAAACATAACATTTGATCATGTAGCAAGTATTCCCAACAATCGATGGAACCTAATTTCAACAATGTCCTCAGCTCGCCCCATAAAAGCCGTGAATTCCTTTCCAGATGTTTATCAAAATGGAGAAACATCGTCGTCCGATCTTCTGTATGTACTTGTATCGTTCTTTCCTCTCTCTACTGCTTCGGTGTTTCGTCTGGGTTCTGTGTTCTGGTTATATTTTGTTTGTATTTTCTACATTGTGCTAGCATGTATTTCTATTATTAAGTAACTACATTCGCCAGCAATGCCTGATGCCCGGAGCCTGAGCATACACAGAGATCGAGCCAGAGCCAGACACACACTGGAAATACATAAATAAGTTCAATGATAGCAGGTTTTTGCCTTTACCGTGCCGTGACCATCGTCGTCGTAATGTCTAAATAAGTATCTACATGGTACATGACAAATTCGTGTGTTCTATTGATTTTTCAGATCCTATGTTAAACTTTTTGAAGCAGCTGCACATTTTGGTACATGTTTTAAAAATGCATTCTTGGTTTGTGACAAAAAATCAATTGCATTACTGTTCATTTTTTAAGTTCAGAAATAGCGGAACGTAGCAAAGTGTATAGCATTTTTTTTACGTTCAAGTGTGATTTAGTTGACCGCTGCTAGCGATGATGTGCATCATCTAAAACTCATTATAGCCTATATACACACTTATAAGTGATGGCCGAGCACATTCATCAGCGTCAGCTGTTCGGTCGGTAATCAAACTAGGCTGCACCGAACAAACCAACTATATTGTGCGCTCTCGCAAAACAGCTTTTGAAAGGATAGCATGCGACAGATACCAGAATACCACAATGTCTATAGAAGATGACATCAGCACTGAGAAGTGTATTATTTGATTTTACCCGTTTTGTAGCTTTTAGATATCGATGTGGACGGAGAAAAAAACCTCTCGGAGGCAATGTTAGTCTGGTTGAGCTGGAGTATGTACTCAATTCTGATTGTCAGAGTAAGTGGTCCAACTGTACCTACCTGGAAGGTTTGCTCGAAAATATGGGATGGTTTTTCAAAGCCCTAATAAATATCGTCACCACCAGTATTAAACATTGTTTTTCATCGATTTATCAGAAATGATTCTGATAGCCATAACTGTCTCTTGGCTTCGTCTAAGTATTTGGCCCCGACAATGATGCGACAGAAATCCTAGCAATAGTAAACAATAATTTGAAGATGGATTTTTACTTGCTATTCGCCGCAGAATGAAGCTGAAATCATCGTAAATAATGGTTGGAGTTGTTTGGGGCAAAATTGGACTCAGCTCTTGAAATCGTGGATCGCACACTATTTCTAGGTGTTATTTACTTTCCTCCCGATCTGATTCGTGATACTGAACTATTCGAAACCCATCTGTTTTATCTGTAAAGAAGTACTCTGCTCTAACTGATAAGTTTATAATGCTCAGTGACTTCAACTTCGCCGAAGTTACATCGACATCCATATTCTGTTCAGCAGCTATACGCTTTCCCAGATCAACCACGTAGCGAATTGTAACCACCGCAGCTTGGACTTAAGACACCGCCCCGTTTATATTTACTGCTCCAGCTCCTTTTGTGAAGCATGTCTGATATCACTTACCTTTAGTTGTTTTTGTTCCTGAAAGTTTGGACAGCGGCTCTGTCGAATTTTGATGAAATCGAAGCAACCCATGACTCTATGTTACCTTGGATACCTGTGATACTCTGCGTTGAATAGCGAATAATTAACATTGTTAAATATAGTTTAATTAACAAATCATTTGAGTCCCGTTTATTCCAGTTCCTTATATCGTTATCTACACTTGAGTTCGCTTCTAATAATAACAGTTCGTTACAGGCCCGTATTCAGGCAATGACTATCTTAAACATGAGCAGTCAAGTCTGTACTCTGGTACCACATCTTCCCCTTTTTCGTTAATGGAATTTAAGATACATAGTCTGCAAATCTGCAAGGTTTCTTTGTTACACGTCGCTGTCGAGATGTAGAAACCGGGTTTGGTTCAGCGCGCTCCTCCAGGTCAAATCCGTAAAATTCAGGTTCTGAATTGGAAGCCTGCTCAGGAAACTGATTATCATCAACGTCGATGTCTTCAACTGTTATGGGAATCGTTTTCGTCTGACACCTTTTTCAGGTGAGAAACATTCCTATCGTACGATTTACCTGTCGCTGGATCCTCGATAGTTACACGCGGTCCTGTGCGATGCGTAGCAACATACTGCTTCGGGTTGAACGTTGTTGTCAATTTGTTCCCTGGCAAAAGGTTAACATAAGCACTGAGTCGCCAGTTGATAAGGAAGATTTCCTGGCACGGCGACAGTGATCTTCTGCCAGGTTCCCCTTATCCTTCAGTACTCGATCTCGGTCACGAACGTCGTTCATGGCAGGTGTCGTCTCGATGTCCTCCAGGGCGGGTATCTTTTATCTGATCGTCCTCCCGTGCAACAACTCTGTCGGAGTTTTCCCAGTGATCGAGTGCAGCGTGGTGTAGTACATTAGCAGATATTCACGGAGATCACGCCGCCAGTCTCGACCTAGAGCATGACTGATCTGTAAGCGCTTCAACAGAGCGATTTTGGCGCTTTACCAGGCCATTTTCCTGTGACCAGTAGGGGGTTGAGTGCCTGAGAGTGATCCCTTTCAGTTTGCTGGACTCGTCCAACTCGGTTCCCACAAATTGTTTCGCGTTATCTAACGTGATTGTTTGTGGGTAACCAAGGCGACAGAAAATTCGGTCAAGTCTCTCTACTGTTTCTTTCGCAGAAATTCCGGTCATCGTCTCTACCTCCTTATACCGGCTAAAATAGTCGATTAAAACCAGACGATAAGTTCCACGCGGCAAAGACCTGAGAAAGTCAATGGCGATTCAATCCATGGCTTGGAGGGCATTTCACGACGGCTCATTGGTTCCGGTCTATTGGGCAGGCCTACCAATCTGCATCCTTCGCATGACTTAACTCTTCCTTCGGCGTCGCGGTCCATTCCGGATCACCACACTCGATCGCGGAAATGTCGCTTCATAACCGATTCGCCAGGGTGGCCCTCATGATCCAGGTCCAGCAAACGTGGTCGCAAACAATCTGGAACAACCAGTTTATTTCTCCTTACTATCAGACACAAACCCCAATTCGATCTTGAAAGACTGAAGCCTGAGCACCCACCGCTCAAGTCGCGAACATGGTCTAGACGATGGTTTAAAAATCGCCTCCAAGGGTTTGTGGTCCGTTTCTAACCCAAACGTGTGCCCCAGAAAGCAGACAGAAAAGCGCTCCACTGCCCAGACCAGTGTGGCAGTAGCGTTTCTCAGTTGTTGTCAGGCTTTTGCTGGCGTAAGCGATTGGCCAGGAATCACCGTCAATGGGTCCTTCAAACTGTATGAGCACCGCTTCGAGTGCTACGGGTGAGGCGTCAGCTACGACCCTCGTCCTCAACAAGTTATTAAATTAAATAGTAGGTGTTGTACGTTCCCAATCATTTCCTTTAGCTTGGCAAATGACGCTTGTTGTTTCTCGCTCCAGGTAAACTTAATCCCAGCATGAGTTAATTCACGCAGCGAAGCAGTTATCGTGGCTAGATTCGATAGAAACCGACCGATGTACGTCACCAAGCCCAGAAAACTCCGGACTTCTTCCGAGGTTTTGGGTGCACGAAACTTTTGAAGCGACTCGACATTACTAGTCGATGGACAGATGCCCTCGGGGATTATTACATGTCCTAAACATTCCAACTCCGAAACCTTGAACACACACTTGCTTTGATTCAATAGTATACCGTAATTATTCAATGTCGAAAGGACCGCTTTGAGGACGGCATCATGTTCTTCTTCTGTACTGGCGAAAATAAGAACGTCGTCTATGAAATTGACTACATACTTGCTGTGAGAACTCTGGATTTGCTCAAGGATTTGTTGAAATAGTTCCGTCGCACATGCTGATCGTCGATCTCATTCACCGAATGTGACTTGATCCGCTTATTTGGCCATCGCGATTTAGTCTTCGGGAACTGCTTGCGCTTCAGTGTCTGGTTTGATCGGCATTGTGCAGCAATGCATTCCTTGGATCTCGCTGGGCAGCCTGGATCAATCGCAGAATGGCCACTTAGACCACATCGTGTGGATTCTTTGCGCGGGAGTTGTTTGATTTTGTTGACATTCGATGGCGATGTGAAATCCGTCTCGCAGGAAGAACTGGTTCCCGGAAGACTAATCGACTGTGCCTGCTGCTTTACCGACTCGTATGAGCTGACAATTTTTGGTAACGTCGTCGAGTTTCAAAGTATCCTTCTGGAGCAGCTGTTCTTTGAGGTCACTCGGAGCATAGAGAATTATCTTGTCGACCACACTAATGACACGAATTTCTTCTGCGTTGTTACCAAAATTGCACTTCGCAGATTGGTCTTGGCATCGAAGCATGAACTTGCCTAATCTTTCCTCTGTAGCCAGCCGAAGCGTCCAGAAAATATTTCTCTCAAGGTGTCATGTTGCTTCGGCGAAAAATAATCATCCAGCTTGCCTATTGCCACTGCGAATGGATCAACTTTCTTCCCAGCGTCTTCTTGTACATCTGCACCCGGAATTGAAACAAACACTACCTGCAGATCCGGTCCAGCTTTTGCCAGAAAGATGTTTTTAATTTTCGTGCAATCTTTCTCCCCGGTTGCCGCGATTATATAATCCACATTCCTTTTGTATTTGATCCACTCGTTCCGGATGTTATTGGGATGGAATGATTTGAACTTAAATTGGGGAATATCCCACTTCTCCATCGTCTAAAATAAACATGGTTCATGTTGCGTCATGCGCTTTCAAGTGCTCATTTATTGTATTTTTACATAACTTAATCGAGATTGCCCTCTGGCCGTTGTTTCCGAGATCGTCGACTTGAAATTCACTGCATTATAGCAGTCGCTATTTATCAGCGGCCTATCGACTATTCCACGTCCTGTAGTCGGTGACGTGTCCGCCTCTGCGGCCTTTTACCCAGTGCAAGAATCTGTGTCCGCCTCTGCGATGTTTTGTTTTTCGCCTCTGCGTTATTTCGCCGATTTTGAGCAGTCAGGTCCGTACTCCGGTACCACAATACCTAATAAAATTTTCATTAGTCTTTAATCGTTCATTAGACAAGACGCGTTTTATTTAAGCTCTGCTGCTCATTAGGTTATGGGCCCAGAAAGTTTATTGAAAATCTCAAGATCTAAAAACCATGTCGAACCCAGATAGAAGTACCGGATCCGGAGACTTAGGGCGTGTAGTCCCAACCACACAGAACCATCCGGCAATCGAACGGTTGGTTGGTCGCGAAAACTGGAGAACGTGGTAGTTTGCAGTGAAGACTTTTCTGGAAGTGGAGAACCTTTGCACGCTAAGATCAGCTTAAAGTGCACATACCCATTTATGAGTATGTTTCGATTTACCCATTTTTGGGTATTTTTTCCCATACGAATTTACTTAAATATGGGTAAAGTCAACTTTACCCATAATAAACCTAGTAGCCATCTGGGGTATGGCCAGTAGTTCTCTTTTGAAAGAACTGCAGGTCGTTCAGAATAGATGCTTGAAGACAATATTTGGAAAGTCACTTACATCCTACGGTTGAACTCTATGAACAAGCTAACGCTTCTATCATGCCGATTAGAGCGCTCTGTGAACAGCAAATCCTTTCGTTAGTTCGAAAAATCCTAATAGATAATTCAACGCACCATAACATCTTACTCAAGAGAACTATTCGGAATCGAGCATCACCACGGGAAGGACACTTAGCGCTATCAAGGGCATACACCGAGTATGGCAGGAGAAAATTTGTGTATATTGGCAGCAAACTGTACAACGAACTTCCACCGAGATTCAAACATGTTCTTGATCCATACAAGTTCAAGAATATTCTGCGAAAACACTTGAAGGATCAAATCCCCAAGTATCTTCCTTAAAAAATGCCGGGCCATACCAAGGGTTTTGGACTTTTTCTGGTGAACTCCAGCCTTTACAACACTCCGTCATCGTCAAAGCCAAGGGTATTGGACTTCGGTCTGGCAAAAATCAGCGTTCTATCAGGTAAGATAGAGTTGTATATGTCTGGCCGAAGCCACCAATGGTACTGCGCCCTGATGTTCTACAAACCTTCTAGTTTTGCAACATTTACCACACTCCGTCATCGTTACGTGGATTCTGGAACGCCGAGCTCTTCATCAGTTCCCCGTCAGCCGTACCAGAGGTACTGAACCTCGGTCCGGTGAAAACCAGCTCTATGTCATCTCTGCAACCTTCACAACACTCCGTCATCGCTATGTGGTTTTCGAAACGACAAGCTGTTAATTAGCTTCTTGCCAGCCACGCCAAAGATTGTGGATTTCGGTCTGGCCAAGCCAGCCTTCTGTTAGGTAAGATAGAGCTGTATATGTCTGGCCGAAGCCACCAATGGTACTGCGCCCAGAAGTTCTTCAAACCTTTCAGCTCTGCAACAATCACTACACTTCGTCATCACTATGTGGAACGAAGAGCTGCCCATCAAATCTCTGTCAGCCATACCAAGGATGCCGGACACCGGTCTGATGACTATTCATCAGAGTTCTGTTACCCATGCACAACTATCGGTCATTTATAGTCTTATGCATTATAGAATCAACCATGTTTCCTGTTAGTTTTTAAGCCCTAGATTTAAGCTACATTTCGCACTTCCTTAAAAGAGTTAAAACTCACTGGAAGTGCACTCTGTTGTATTTAAAGTTTTAAAACATACGAAGGTTTTGTGCCTATGGGAGAAGAGGCTTTACTAAAGCTTCACTCCTACGGGTTTTCCTTCTGCAGAAATAAATAAAAAAAAAAAATGAGTATGTGCACTTTTTTGCGATTATGGGTAACTTGAGCTTAGCGTGTGGGACGCGGTGCAGCCTACCCCGAATGCGGACGGAAGTATTCCTGCGGTTGATGCGCAGAAGGACAGGATTGCGCGAGGCAAGATCATCCTGCTGATCGATCCGGTGAACTATATTGACGTCGAGGAGGTAAAGACAGCAGCGGAAGTGTGGAAAAAGTTGTACAACACCTTCGAATATACCGGACTAACGCGCCAGTGGGCACTTCTGCACAAGCTAATTACGACGAATTTGATCAGCTGTGGTTGTATGGAAATATACGTAAATCGAATGGTATCAACGGCGCATCAGCTAATCGGAATCGGATTCCCACTGGACGACAAGTGGATTGGTATGCTACTGTTGACTGGCTTGCCTCAGGAATATCGTCCTATGGTGATGGGCCTGGAAAATTCCGGCATCGAAATCACAGGTGACATAATCAAAACGAAGTTGCTCCAGAAGACGGATGTGTCAGCGGTTACCATGGAACCGGCGTTTGTTTCAACGAAGAAAAATTCAAGTGGATACCATGGTCACCATAGCAACGAAAAACAAACTCGAAAAGTAAAGGACCAACAGCGAAACGAAGTGAACCGAAGAACAAAGGAAACGCCTTTTGCACCGTCCTGTCTGTGCGCGACGCTGCAGCGGACAACAGTTGGTACTGCGATTCTGCTTCTGCCAAGCATCTAACGAATAACAAGGAATTGTTGAAGAATCTTCGCGAAGCGAATGGTAGTATCTACGCGGCGAACAAGACCGTGATGAACACCGTTGCGGAAGGATCTGCCAAGCTACAACCCACCTACAACCCAGATTCGATCGAAGTGCGAAACGTCGAGCTGATTCCGGAGCTGGCAGTAAACCTACTGTCAGTAGGTAAGATTGTTGACCAATGCCACACAGTTATTTTCAGGAAGACTGGTTGTGTGGTGGTGAATCCCAGCGGCAAGGTAATCGGTACCGGATGTCGTTCGAACGACTTGTACAAGCTAGAGCAGACGAGTTCCACAGCGCTTACGGGTTCACACCGAGCAACAGCAAAGTTGTGGCATCAACGAATGGGACATCTGAAATCCATAAGTTTGACGAAACTCAAGAACGGACTGGCGAATGGCGTCAGCTACGATGGTACGAACTGCGCTGACTATTAAAATTTGTGCCATCGGGAAGCAAACAAGATTACCGTTCAACCACGGTGGATCCAGGGCTAATGAAGAACTGGAATTGGTTTACTCGGACATTTGCGGGCCGATGGGAGAAACATCGTTTGGAGGAGCACGTTATTATTTGGCGTTAACCAACAATAAGACTCGGAAGGTCTTCGTTTAGTTTTTACGAACCAAATGGAACAGTGGAACGAGCGAGGTGAATGCTGTACGAAGCGAAGCCACCAAAGTCGTTTTGGGCAGAAGCCGTGGCAGCAGCGATTAACCTCATCAACTGATCGCCAACGAAGGGTATCGACACGATGCCAGAGGAAGCATGGACAAAGCATGAAGCGAATCTTTCATACATTCGGATTTTTGGCACAACTGTGATGGCACATGTACCGAAGGAAAAACGTCAAAAGTGGGACCAAAAGTCTGAAGAATGTCTGTTGACTGGATACGACGATGAAACAAAAGCATACCGCTTGTACAACTTGAAGAAAAAGGTCATCTTTAGAAGTCGTGATGTAACCTTCATTGACGAAGATGTCGGTGAGCGTGAAGTGATAGTATCAGTGAAATCGAATACGCAGACCGCAGTTTTGTTAGATTGGATTTCCCAATCCTGGAGACCAACGACGAAGCCAACCAAGGGGCGCTGGAGAATCGTGATGATGATTACTACGACATGGAAGCAGACTCCTGTTCAAGCGTACATTCTTTCAAAGATGCTGAAGACACTGCAATGGACCCTGCACTCTCATCGCAACTATTTTAAAACCCGCCTGAGGCGTTGAGGCGCAGCGGTTGGGAGTGCTTTCTCTCAGGCAAGTATAAGGATTTTCAACTCGACAACACAGGATTGCCGTCTTTGAAGTTTTCAGATAACCGGAGGCGTCCTACGATCTAACCCGTTGCCGAGGAAACGATCCAGGAACACCTTACCCAGGAAACCGTTGCGCACTCGGCGGCTTCAGAGTAAGGCCCTACTAGCAATGAGATGCAATGAGGGTTGATGCTCTGCGATAGGGGGCGCCTGCCGCAAGGCACGTATTTCAATGACATTGTTGAACGTTCAGATACTGTTGCCGCTTTTCAACAGTTAATCGTGGATGATCCTACGACGCATCAGGAAGCATTATCACGTGATGATGCGGAACGCTGGAAACAGGCCACGAAGGAGGAGTATGACGCCCTCATCTCTAACGGTATTTGGACGCTCACTGATTTGCCGGATGTACGCAAGGCTATCAGGTGCAAATGGGTGTACCGGACGAAGCTAAACAGGAAAAGGAAATATCGAGCGATATAAGGCGAGATTGGTAGTAAAAGGATACTCGCAACGAAAGGTGGTAAATTGCTAGGACACTTACGCCCCGGTTGTCCGTCACAGTTGACAAGAACTAAAAGCAAGTTTTAGTCAAGAGTTCAAGATAAGGACATGGGTTCGGCCAAACACGTATTGGGAATTCGAATCACGAAGACCAACAAAATAGTTGCTCTGGACCAGGAATCGTACCCGGTCCGTAATCAAGTGGCGTTTCACTCTGGCTTTGGAAGATGTATGCAGGTCTTCTTTGATGATTCTCCGGAATGTTGGCCACCTTCGCAAGTTTTCTTATGGAACGCACCGGGTTGCGAGCAATTTTTGCACGGACCGCTTGATCACGTTCGGCGTGCGTGCAACGCGAGGACGTCCGCTTCCCGGCTTCCGCTCCTTAGGACCATCCTGCAGGGACTTTTTTATGCCGTAAACTGTTGCCAGATGGCACCCTACCACCTTGGCAATCTCTTTCGGCTTCTTCTGGGCGAGCAACAAACTGGTGATCACTTCTTTCGCGAACATTTTGACGAATTTGCAATTAAAATAAATAGAATGTTTGAATGCAGCACGTGAAAGTAAACATAAACAAATACACTTTCGATAGAAATTAGTCACTAGCTACACGAATTAACCCAATACTCAAGTTTGAACATTTTCGCATTATTTTCTGCCACACCCTGTAGATTGAGACAATCGATCCATCGCAATTGGTTCCCTTGAAGAACAAATAATATTAATTTGAAAAAGTAGGTATATTAGACGAAGAAAACCAAAAATTGACAATCGGAACAAAAACACGTCCATTCGCGAGCAAAGCATGCTTCGATCCAATTTTCTACAATGGTTTCGTTCGTGTGAAATTACGCCGAAATGATCTGAACTCGAGATGGGGGGCGGCTAACACTGTCTTCCCGTGAACCTCTTCTGAACCTTCTCTTAATGACCAGTCCAAACCTGCTAG